>CM046874.1:63242025-63687025 GCA_025667525.1 Glebionis coronaria | reverse complement strand
AAACGACTGTTTTTTATATTTGGGATCAGAGGATAACAAAAAGAGGGATAATTGTCCAGTCTGCTGAGAGAGTAGATATAAAGACCCAAAGAAAGCAAAGGGGAAGTTGGTTGCAAACAAGGTGGTGCGTTACTTTCCGTTAAAACCTATACTTCAACGCATGTTCAACACAAAACACATAGAAAAGTGGATGACTTGGCATGCTACTGGATAGTCTAAGGATGGCAAGTTGAATCACCCGTGTGACGGTAAAGCATGGAAACATTTTGACATAATGCTACCTGATTTCTCTAGTGACCCTAGAAACGTTCGATTGGGGTTGGCTGTTGATGGTTTTAATCCTTATGGCATTATGAGTCAAAATTACAGCATGTGGCCGGTCATATTGACAGCATACAACACACCACCGTAGATGTGTATGAAAGAAACTTCTTTAATGTTGACGATGTTAATTCCCAGCCCTAAATCACCTGGAAAAGATATTGATGTTTTCTTGGCGCCTTTGATTAAAGAACTCAATGATTTATGGAAAGGAGTCAGGACGAAAGACGCTGCTACAGGTACTTATTTCGATATGAAAGCGACACTTTTATGGACCATCAATGATTTTCCAGCTCGGAGTAGTCTTTCTGGGTGGGTTGGGCAAGGCTACTACGCATGCCCCACTTGTAACAAGGACACTCCATCGATGGCTATCAAGAACAAAATCGTTTATGTTGGTCATAGAAGATGGTTAAGAACAAATCATTATCTAAGGAGTAAAACTAGGCAATTCCATGGTAAAGCCGAACGGAAGCCTAAACCGGGAAAGTTTACCGAAATTGTTATCCAGTTACAAATTAATAAACTCTTGAAACGTAGGCCGGGGAAGCATCCAGAAATTAAGAAAAACAACCCACCTCCTAATAGAAATTTCGACCCTAAATCTTAGGGTCGAACATTTCGACCCTAAATTTCGACCCAAAATGAATCCTGAACACAAGTTTTCGTTATTAAAATTAATATAAAATGGTATTTAGGGTCGAAAATATCGACCCTAAATATGAAAGAAAGTTTATACCCTAATTTAATAAATTAAAACAAATAAAACATTTTCACAATGTTTTTTTATTTACACGTGGATAATATTTAGGGTCGAAATTTTAGACCCTAAATTACAAAGGGGTTCGACCCTACATTTTGGTCAACAATTTGGCTGAAAAGTGGTAGGGCCCGATTTTCGACCCTAAATTACATAGAGTATTTCGACCCTAATTTTTTAGGGTCAAAATTTTTGGGTCGCCAGCTTAGGGTCAAATATTTTGACCCTAAAGTTTAGGGTCGAATTTCCTGCCTATTTAGGGTCGAAATTTTTGACCCTAAACAAGGAAGTTGTTGTAGTGATATTTACGGAGTATAAGACAACATACGTGATCATGAATTATGTTAGCCAAATCAAGTAAACATTTTTATAACGAAGTTAAAGGTCGTATAACAAAATGATGCGTCGAGTGTAACTAAAGTTGAAGAAGTCATGCGAATACATTGAACTCCGATACTCATCAACCTTAAGAAAGTGATTAGTTTATAATAAAAAATCAGTACTAACCAATACTTATTGACTTTGTTATAATCAAAATCAATTTTATGTACATCATCAATTAATACTCATTAACTTTGTTGTCTATACCATGAGACTTAGAACTAGAGTACAAGTTTCTTAAATAGTTATATTTATATGTCTGAACAAATATATGATATCATAAGAGTTTTCATGTTTATGTTCGTGTAAAAAGTATTTAATAGAAAAATTCAAACAAAAACATGCATTTTTAAGTGAATAAGTAGTAGTATATGTTGAAAACCTGAAGCTAGCATTCCTTGAACATGCTTCAAGAGTAACCCCAAACTTGTATCGATACAAAGAAAAACAGTGGCATGTGTATTTTGCCAATCGTATATTCTCGGACCACATTGAGTTGAGCAGCAAGTTTCGTCAAAAACACAGTAACAGTGAACCGTACCGCTTGGATCATAGATAAGATTATTTGTACATCTAGCTCTGGAGAGGTCTTAAGAGTATGACCAATCGAAAGATTCAATGCTTGCATACATCCCAATTGCATGTCATTTTGAGTTCGAATCCCTAACTCATCAAAACATACACAGGAATTGACTTTTTTTGTTTTGCCAGATTCATTTTGGTTAATAATGAGCTAAGGTTTCAAGTACAAGTATAACTTCAGAGTACTTTTTTTTGTTGTTGAAAATTAATTTCAACGAAGAGTTTAAGTTCGCGGACAATATGGTTATGTTTAATTCGTTACGATCATCATTTTGTTGCAACAACAAATCAATCATATCTAATATATAGTGTCCTTTCATTTGTTGGAGCAGTTTATTTGATCAACCTAATAATCTTACGAGTAAAGAATTTTTTTTGAATGGAGACACATGTTGGTAACAACCTTTTGGTGTCAACATCATTATCTCAGTCCGAGTGTGGCTCTAATGATAGATCGCATATCTCTTGTTCCAATTGCTATTAGATAGATTATTTGGCCCAAATTCATAAGTTTAGGGTTTGTATTAGGTTGTTCATTGTCAAAGCTATGTATTCATCGATCTCTTATGTAATGCATTGTACCAATAGAACACATTTAGTATTTTACATGGTTGTTGATGTTGATGGAAAATGGTCTCTGGAATATGTAAACCGGGCAGTAGATGTTGTGGCAGAACCAACCATGGAAATACCTCTGAATTCAAAAACACAAAAAAGCTTAACTTGTGTCATTTATGAAACACAAAGCAATCCGAATGACTCCATAAATCAACAAGTGACACGTAATTTGTGATATAGATATTTAACCAACAGCTAAAACTCCTGTACATATTTATTTAGAAAAAAAAATGGGTAACTGATTTTGAAGCGACAGAGGTTTGAGTCGAGTTCGAGGTCACATTTGGCATCATCATTAACGTGATTGATTTCCCAAAACCAGGTGTTCAAATGTTTATTAATTCCGGTGCTCAGATGTTTTTAGTTAACTTATTGATCTTTGGCTTTGAAGAACACCTCCAGAAATCGGGATAGTCGACAATTACCAGATTTTCCATTGCACCACTCTTCTCGATTATGAGGGTTACTTCACTGAGTTCACTCTTGTCCGCATCATCAGCTTTTCGGATTTCTTCCCTGTAGATGGTACTTCTCCCTTGGAACTCATATGACTCCTCACCATGTTCCAAAACGTACTTAGCTAGATCTTTCCCTGTCACAAACCTTAAGACAATAGGAAGTGTGGAATCTTGGAGTTCGTCTCTGATCGCGAGACCATATTCTTTGGATATTAATTCAAGTATCATGCATTTTGTGATATCTACCACTATTGATTGAAGATCACGGGGATGCCACACCCTTGGATTTTGTGAAGGTTCCCCCTAAATTTTCCATTAGCAAGCAAGTAATTAATAAAGTGTGTGAAAGAAATTAAAAGGGTTAAATGCATGAACCATGACGATCGGATTTACTAGATACATAATAAAATCAATGTATTTTAGCTCACCAGCAATGTATAAACTGTCCCAAAACCTCACTTGTTCCATAAACATGTTATTATCTCGTAGAATTCATGCAATTTTTATTCTAAAACTTCAAGGCAAAAAAATATACATTATTACTTAAAAATCTAAGGTCTATAATCTTCTATGCATTTAACCCCCACTACAATTACCATTTGCATCAAAGAACACTAGTACTCTTGTGAAGCAAATTCCCGTGAATCAATTTTATTTCCCAGTCACCCGAAGTTTTTAACCAGAATAGTGTCATGTAAAAAAGTATTTACCATTTAGGTGTTTTTTATTTAAAACAACACTAGTGTGTTTTAAACAATTTTATTCTATTAAATTTTGGTAAAACTTCATATTAGAACTATTAGACGCACTTACCTCGTGTACCCAAAGAGATTTCCAAAAAAGAGGTTCATGAGGCTCAAAGCCACTCCTCTCTCGAGAGTGTTGCCATAAAATCGAAATGCGTAGTTTTAAACAGCGGAATCTAGGTATAATGTTATAGTGGGTTCCATAAAGAAGGAACAAATCTACCATAAGATGGTGTGTGGGTCGGCCACGGCGAAGTAAGCGACCGCCCAAGGCATCAATATATTCTTGCAACATAAACCCAAGAACCTGTTTATGTATAATTTTACGTACTCTTATAAAAGAAGTTTGTTTATTACGGATGAAGCTTCAAATGTTTCGATGTGAAGGGATAAAACAGAGAGAAAGGTGTGAAATGAGAATGTAAAGTAGTGAATGGGTTTTGTTTGTGGTTACTAGTTTGTTATATAGACTCGGCCAACAACAAAAGTTGTTTTCCAAAGACTTTTCGAAAATATTTCTTCAACTTTGAGAAATTCAAAAGTTGGTTTAAAATAGAGGGTTTTAGATAAGAATGGAAAAAATTACTGTATAAAAAAGTACACAGAGATCATAATACGGTTGATCCCAACGTATTTTTTCTTGTACTAGTCTGTGAACTTTTTCCTTCTTATCTTGTAATCATAGGCTATGATTATCAGTTGCTTATTGTCGTTTACACGAAACCAGCTAGCTTATACGACTGACACTTTACCATTTTCATAAATTTTGATCTATGAATAAAGGGATCAGCAGACCAACCTTGGTCTCAATAAATGTCATGGTCATGACTCCAAAACCTCGCCATCTATTTTCTAACAGGATGACCAGGATAAGATGTACACAGGGACGGAAACAAAACACAAAACGATCAGGTTCATTTACAATAAACTACATAAACTACAAACGCAATTTTAAGAACCAGGTGCACTTAGAAAAATTTTAATAATTTTTTTAGTTTTTCAACAGATTTAACACTATGCAACAAAAATCCATGGGTGTCCTGAGACTCTCTGGGACCCAACCAGGTTCCGTCCCTGGATGTACATACACACCCTCATAAGTTATATTGATAATTGAATGACTCTGCTTTCACCATGTTAACAAAGGAGGGTTGCCACTCTGCTTTCACATAAATAAGTATTGTTTGATTCTGTTTTATAAATTATTACGTCAATGCACAAATCAGTTGTATGTAGTAGTGTTTCAGTGACCAAAACCAAAGGTACTTCCATGCACATGAATTAACTAGTACATATATATAACATTAATGTTTCAGTGACCAACCACAAGAACCTCATTTGTTGAAAATGGTCACAAGTTTTGCTATATTTTAAGTAATTAAGATAATGAGATGTAGATTAACTTTGTCACCGATCTGGTTTCAAATATTATACACATTTGGAACAAAGGTTCGATTTATGTTCTAATTTGTTTTTTTTGTTTTAAGTACAATGATTGCTTCTTGTTGTGCAAATTTCTAATATCAGTTGTAAAAGTCCATCTCATGAATTTCAGACGCCTTGTGCCACACCAAATTAGAGGCCCTTAAACATTATAAGGTACAAATTTATTAAACACGACAATCATGTCAATAGAAATGTCGGTTTTTTTCTTGATATATCATTTTTCTATTGAGGTTTTGAGGACCTTTAAAAATATTTGACCTTACTAGTAATAAGAAAGTTGTTAATATTAAGACAACATAAGTAGGTATTATGTCATCCCATTCGTTACAAGTCTGCAACAACCCCAAAACACACCCTTATATATGTGGATAATACTTTTTGCTATAATTATAACGCTATCCTGAATAAGGTAGTAATAAAAACTATAATCATTTGTATCTTGAAGCATGTAAGAGGCACATGTAGTCAAGATATAATTTGTTCAGTCAACTAGGTTTGAAGAATAATGCTACTGGGCCCTTCGTAAATTAGTTAGATTTTTGTATGGCCATACCTAATGGTAATCTAGATTTGTCTTGATTAGATTGGTAATCTATATTAATTATGTAATGCGAGAAACATAATAGTTAAAATGGAATGACTTTGATACATATTAACATGGCATTTGAGAAACAAAGAGACTGTAAATGTTTAAGTCATTTATTTGTATTTTATTGAAAACTACACTCGAGAGTTTTCAGGAGCATTGGCGTGTTGCTAGACGCTAACCAATTGTTATATTATATTATTGTACATGTCTAAGTGGTATCTGTAGGAATATGTACGCGTAATAATATATGTCTGGAATTCGTCCCGAGCCTAAGGAGACGCACGTGTTAATACGTAAAACAACTATACGTTAATCTATTATACGTAATATATTAATTAGTGATAAGCTATTACAAACGTTAATTAATAAATTAGTTGACAGGATTTTACAAACGGTAGTTAAAAGTTAACTACAAGAACTTGTATGTAAATCAAATTAAAAGCAAATTTAGCATTAAGAATTATTGCTTTTAAAGTAAGCTATTGGTTTCCTAATTAGTCTAGGAGTAACCTACGTTGCAAATGTATATATATAATGAAGGTATCATGAATATAGTACATAGGTGATAGATAGCAAAAGTGATTTACGTTTCCAAAGAAAACAAACGATACAAATCGTTTGGTTTTAAATCTTGTTTTGCTTACCGATCTACTACAAGATCATAAGAAGGTTTTGTTTGGTCTTTACTTAAAGAAATCTAAGTATTCATTAGCTTTATCACTATTGTTACTAGCATACTTAATTGTTTGCTATAACGTATTGTATGCGTATTCTTAGAGAGATCATACTTTGATTTTTATTGGTGGTTCGATAAAGGTGTTTAATCCATCGCTAAAAGGTACGAGTTTCTTTATCGTTTATGTTAATTACTTGTCTATACGTGATCCTATATTCCGTTGCGTACTCGTTTATATTAATATGGTTAATCTGGTTAAGGTTTTACTTAAATTCCAACAGTAAGATCGCGATCTTGACAACCTTGATTTAAACATTTAATTTGACTCCACATAATATGACTCATAGACAGTGAAAAACCTACTTTTTCTATAGCTAATCACGCTTCACTTAGGTGGCAGGAGTAGCAACTCACGCATGAGCTACTTACGGGCCAAGTCTGCCATTTTGCCCAAGTTAACAAAGCAATGTCTAAAATATGGCCAAGAGAAGATTGCATGATACGCGTACTATTGAAGACAATATCATCATCTTCTTAAATAGTACGAGTAGTCATATTGCATTTATCATGATATGCGTATCTTGTAAAATGGGTCGATTAGAGTTAGATACAATCTCTTTTTTTAAATGATACAACCACATAAAAAAGATACACAATGATAGTTAGGAACATTTAAAAGATTCTACTATATTTTGAAGAAAAAAATACATAAAACATAAATACACACGTTTTATGTAAGTCAAGAAGAAAGTACATAAACTCATGACAAGAATCTCGACTTATCAGTTTTTATATTTTTGTGTTCGTAAAGTGAGAAAAAATGGCTTAGGGAATCGAGTGAAAATAAATCTTTTCAATATTTTTTTTCTACTTCACATTCACTTTAAGAACTTCTTATTCCATACAATAAACATTGAGAGTGCGTTATGGTCATGTTGGACTAGCTTCTTTTCTTCCGATATTGTCGCATCTAAATCTATACAATTGACGTCTCGTAAAACTTTTAGCGCATATATTATGCAATTAATGTCTCATTAAACTTTAACTACATATGTTGGCATGTATTTTATATGTGGTTTTGATTCGTATCAGGTTTCTTCAAAGGTAGGCATGCAACACTTTGACCACATGTACGATTTATGCAATTAATTTAAAAAAGGATACATGCAACAATGCAACATATAACATTTTCATTATAGGGTTTCGTGTGGTTAAATCATGTAACATATCATTCATTGGCAAGTTATTGTATAGGTTCTCTTTGTGCGGTTATAAGGTTGTTTTTATCAAGGTGATGTGAGTGAAATCAAAAATTACTTTTACACTAAATACAGCAGTGTCATATTAACTTTTATTTTTTTACTTTTCATCAGCATTTCACTTATATCAATTACATCAAAAAAACAACTTCACACCAATATAATACTTTTATTAAATAAAAAACATTATATAAACTAAAAAGTACTTTACGAAATTAAAACTTTTGCAAAAATAAAAACATTACATTAAAAATTAAAACATTACATTGAAAATATTAAAAATATAAATAAAACATTAAAGATATTATATAGAAATTTTAAACATTATGAGAAGTCGTATTTTGTATGTATAAATCGTATTTTTTGTTGTGTAAAATTAATATGTTTTGAAATGTATTTATAAGAGATAAATGAGATTTTAAAAAAGTTTTTTTTAATAAACATAAAGTAACACATGCGGCTAGTTTTTACAAATTTTGAAAGGTGACAAGCTCTACCATAGTGAGGCTATTTTGCCAATTCTCACGCATGAGCCAAAACATATTAGGAATATGACTCGTGACCCCTTTGTGGTTTTTGCTCACGATATACACTCTCACCGGCTTGTTAAATGCAGCCTAACATCAACACAGAAGTTTGTAGTAGGAGTAGCTCACTGAGTAAAGTATTCGAGTTTAAGGTAAGTTAATGTTTATAACTTTTCAAGAACTAGAGAAACTCGCTACGTGACTAGTATTCAAATCATCTATTCAAAGTAAGATAAATAAACCCAAATTGTAGGTTCCACATTGATTCTCAACTAAATTCTTTGCCCATAATTAATGCAGCTAAAACAAACAACATTTCAACATTTTATTACGGGTAAAAACTATAAAATACAATCTTACTTATTGATTTGTGCCGACTTTAAACACTTACTATTTAATCTCGTGACTTTACCATTTTACTTTCAAATTTGTTCCGACTATACCAATATAAGCCTAAACTGACTATATTACACCTTAAAATGACTCAAATACCCTTTTGTCAGTTTGTTTCAACGCACATCTACACCACTCATTCCAATCTTATATCACCTCACATCGTCTCCATCTCATAAGATATCTCAGATATTTAAAACCTCATCAATATACTCCCATCTCATCTAATAATACTGTGAATCTTACCCACTTGATATCATACCATAAAAACATGACCCATCGTGAACTTCTTTTAATTATAGGAGAACAGTGACACCCAATATTGTTCATGTAGCATACATCTTCTTATGATTCTTGTTTGAACAAAGAAACGACTTGAAGGTCATTTAAGGGTCTCGGGTAGGTTTGACTTTTGATTGTTTAAGATCGATGATGATTTCATGTTTCGAGCTTTTGATCTTTATTGATCCAATATGAATTTGAGTTTTGAATCATGAAGTGGTGATATGGTTTTAACAATTGGGTTTAATCAAGGAATATAACTGAATTAGGAACCATTATGCTAGTGGGTTTGTGTTTCTTTTGTACAAAGTTCGAATGTTAGTTTTGTTCTAGTATATACATAGTTGCTCTCAGCTTAAAGTTTTCCTCTTCTTGACCATTTGAATCAATCTACAGACAATACAAATTGATCATGATTGTATCTTTTACATACTAAATAACAATCAAGAATCATGCATAAACACATTCGGCCAACAAGGTGACCATGAGTTTGACCACCACCATCTTAAAAATAATCTACAATTTGGAGACACGCATACGTTGTAGAAAACTTTTAACAATCAATTTGACCACCGGGGCCACTGACCACCAAGGTGAGAAAGTGAATTATCATTTAGATAACTCTTTTTTATAAGCTATTGTTTAGATCAACTTCCACACAAACAAATATGAACCCACCAACCCAATCCAGCCCTCATTAAGCTAAGGGAAAAAGTTGTTGGTCCAGTAGGGTTTACCGACTTATTCACTCTTGGTTCATGTGACACAAAAAAATTTCAAAGAGAGAGAAAAAATATTGGAGGAGTGGAAGCAGTTTGTGGCAATAGATGTAATGATGATGATAAAGATAAAGGTAATATAGTCATTTTAGGCTTATATTGGTATAGTCGAAACAAATTCGAAAGTAAAATGGTAAAGTCACGAGATTAAATAGTAAGTGTTTAAAGTCGGCACAAATCAATAAGTAAGATGGTATTTTATAGCTTTTACCCTTTTATTACAAGTGAAGATTGCAAAATGATAAATTACTTTGAGCATACTTGTTTTATGTAGTTACATGTAATATAACATTTAGTGGTAAATTGGTAATCAATAAAATAATTACTACATGGTTAAAAGGATGTTTACCGTACTCTACTTTCACGCCTAATGTATTGTATGACTAACTTTTTGTGAATTGTTGCATCAATGCAAAAATGAATTATAGTAATGTTTCAGTGACCGAAGACTAAAGGTACGGGGTACATTGATTGAACTAGCATATGAAATTAATGCACCATTGTTTGTACACTAGTATGCAAAGATGATGTTACTCAACAACCAAAACAAAATATACACGTCTTGTATACCTACGATGCTAACTTGTTGAAAGTGGTTGGTACATAAGTTTTAATGTATTTAAGATTTTAAGTTGATTGAGATGCTGAAATGTAAAATTTAACTTTGTTAATTGGTTTCAAATGTTATAACTTTGCTAATTGGTTTCAAATGTTATACACAATTGGAACTAAATTTTTTGATTCATGTTCTAATTTCAAATTTTTTCGGTTATAAAAGTAATGACTGATTCTTGTTGTGCAAATTTCTACAGTGATATTCTTGATGAGCTGTGTATACTTTGATAATATATTTATAAGACAAAAAGTTTTGATCATGATCGAGTTATGTCAGCCAAAGCAAGTATACATGTTTGCGCATTAACCAAAAAAGTTAAAGGTGGCATAACAAAGTGATGCTTGGAGTGTAACAAAGTTAAAAGTTGTATAGCAAAATGATGCTTTGAACGTAAGAATAACCTTCAAAAAGTTGGAGAAGTCATGCCGAACATAATTAACTCCAATACTCATCCATATGTTTTTAGTGCTTTAGAATGCCATGCTAACTTTTTATAGTTTAGGCTGAACACAACAGTGACAAATTACTTTAAATATACTTGTTTTGTATAGTTACATGTACTATAACATTTATTGGAAAATTGGTACTCTATAAAATTATTACTCCAAGGTTAATAGGGGATGTTTACGACTCTGCTTTCACACCTAAGGTACTGCGTGATTCTTTTTTTGTGAATTCTTACATCAATGCAAGGTTAATAAAGGATGTTTGCCACTCTGCTTTTACACCCAAGGTTAATAAAGGATGGTACTTTATAAAATAATTACTCTAAGGTTAATAAAGGATGTTTACCACTCCACTTTCACACCTAAGGTACTATGTGCTTCTCTTTTTGTGAATTTTTACATCAATGCAAAATACCATTGTAGTAATGTTTTAGTGACCAAAGACTAAAGGTACGGGGTACATTGATTGAACTAGCATATGACATTAATGCATCATTGTTTGTATAGTTGTATGTAAAGATGATGTTACTCAATAATCAAAACAATGTGTACCCACGAGATGCTTACTTGTTGAAAGTGGTAGGTACACAAATTTTCCTGTATTTAAGATTTTAACCTAATTAAGATGATAAGATGTAAACTTTAACTTTGTTATTTGGTTTCAAACATTATACACAATTATTGAAACTAAAAATATTTGATTCATGTTATAATTTCAATTTTTTGGTTATAAAAATAATGATTGATTCTTATTGTGAAAATTTCTACATTGATATTCTTATGAGTTGTGTAAACTTTGATAAGATATTTATAAACCCGAAAGACTCGATCGTGATCGAGCTATGTTAGCCAATGCAAGTATACATGTTTGTACGCCAGCCATAAAGTTAAAGGCCACATAACAAAGTGGTGCTTGAAGTGTAACAAAGTTAACACTCGTATAACAAAATAAGTGTTTAAAATTGACATAAATCAATAAGTAAGATGGTATTTTATTGCTTTTACCTTAATAAATGAAGCTCTTATACTTTTATGACATTAAATACATGTGCAATGATTTAACGATAATTTAATTGTGTGTTTGGTACACTAGTAGGTTTAGTATAAAATTTTGTATTTGTTTGGATTAAAAGAAAAGTAGAAAAAATACATTATTTAATTATTTATTCAAAAAAGTTATTTAATTATATAAAATAATATTTTATTTATAAATAAAATATAAAAGTTGAAACAAAAATTATTACTTATAACTGTTTTACGAAGGGTATGGAATATTTTAATAATACTTTCTGTTTTTGGCGGGAAAAAAGAAACGCCACGTGCCCCTTACGTGGATAGAAAAAGAAGCATACATTTTATCGTCATGTTCTAAATCACCACTGACCGCCCTATTATCATACACACCACCGCCTATCACACACAGAATCCCCACACCTTCATTAGATCTATGTGGAGAAAAACACACACGCAACTCAACCAGATCTACCCAGTTTTTTCACACACACAGCTGCTCCATATTGTCCGAAAGCTTCACCCACCAAATCTGATGTATGTGTACAGATTTGTTGGAAATGTTTTTTGATAGGTAAAAATCTAAAAGAAGGCGGCGGCTAGCTCCAACCATGGTTGAAAAAGGTCAGCTTCTTCCACCAACTGTTGATAATTATGGTAGTATGTAACTCTTTTTGGGTTAAAAGGTTCTTTTCAATAAGAGGTGAACCTAAATATTTTCTTTAATGTTGTTGCAGATCAAGTAAAGATAAAAGTAGTAATTGTATTGATTTGGGTTTTTTATTATATATATATTAACTGTCAAGCTGGAGTTCCATGTTGTTCGATTTCTAAGATTCAAAAGAGGACATGATTAAGTAAGTTTATCAACCTTAATTTGTTTTATATTTTAGAGGATAAGTATTGGGTCTTGCATTTTGATATTTGGGTATTTTTATAGATTAAGGTTTAAAGGGTGAAAAACTATCATTCGGCTGTTTCTTTTGGCTTATTTGGTTTCCTGCTTATGTTTCATAAGCTTCTTAGGTGGTGTTTGGAAGTGCCTTTATAGTAGAATGTGTGGCATGTAATTGTTTGGAAGTCTATTTTAACTGATTTTAAACATTATACCTATGAAATAAATGTACCTTATGTACCAAAAATGTTCTTAGCGTTTATAACATTAGACATGTAAACGGCTTTTTTTGTTCATGTTTTTTTTCCGTTATCACTATAATTACTTACTAAGAATGCTTATATTGTATGCAGTGGAGATGATAACAATGCCAGTTCTACCAGCCTTTGTTGAAGCATAATATTCGAGGGATCGAATGGCTCATGGTGAGATGATAGACCTGCCAAAGTTATGCGAGTCTTACAATATTTACGTAGTTCACAGTAAAGGAGAAAATAACAAGTTGATTGTTTCTATTTTTCTGCTGATTATGTAAGTAGGCCGCATTCCATTTAGCGAGTTCGGCACTTTGAAGACTTATTAGATAAGATAATTAGCAATTTGGAATAAGCTAATGTGTGTTGAGTGAGGTATGTATATCTTTGTAAATTCATCGTTTTATACTAATGGAAGAGAATTAGTTCTATTTATAAATTATAAAACCATTACTCATTTCAACTTGGGTGGTTTTCAAGTTGAATTTTTTTACGAAAATGTGAGAAACCAAATAGATTCCTTCACAAATTGTACAAAGCACTATAATACTAATGTTTTATATTCACTGGTAAATCTTAGGATCCTTGCAGATATAGCTACATGTCATGACCCGAAGTTTAAGGAACCTGATTGAGTAAAAAAGAATCAAGATACTGTAATTCTGTAAGTTAAGTGGACACAAATACCTCGATACGCAAGTTAATGTTTCAGATACTTTATATAGACATAACTATAGAAGCTTCCGATCAAAAAATTGAAATGCACACCAAAATATATCCCTTCCCTTTGTTTATGAATATGTAAAAGGTTTGACTTGCAACATTTTTGTTGGTACTGTTAAGCATATATAGCACGCGTATTTACGGGGTCGAGTAAAGCCCCTTGTGGTAAGAAATCGTAGAGATGTACTTATACTATAGCTCTTTGATTACTTAATTAGTCGGTAATTTTAGATTGTGCATATGTACCTAGATCTTTTTCAAGATACCCCTACTTTTTTGTGCGTCTATAGGTTTAGTTACAATAGTAGGTTCATCTATACAGGTTAATTCGGTTACAAAATTCTCTTTTATTTGATGGAGTAATAACCAGATACGTTGTGTAATTGAACAATGCCAAACACCCCATGAGTTGATAACAATTTTATTATCAATCCTAAAACGCCCTTAGCGTATGAGGAATATAAGATATTTACCAAGTCAAAAGAATTAATAAATCTGACATCCCGTTTTCTCATAATAAGCGAGAACTTTTATAGGACTTTATGATGGTTTAATCCAACATGATGTGCCCCGTTCAACCTGATCCTGTTTTGACCCACTACCTAATATGCCTATCTTTCAATGCCAATTGTCTATTATTTAATACAAAGCATGTAGGCCTGATACAACTCTTCAATCTATCTTTTATGCATATGCAGAAATAGGAGAACACATGATTGTTTTATATCCTACCCCATACGTGGACATGTTTTATAATGATTATTTATGATTTATGCTGATAAATAGGCTGCATTCTTCTCTCTCAGATTGTAGTTCCACCAAATTAGATACAAAATGGGATGTAATATGGGGAAAATTGTTGACATGTGATTGGGAAAGTGCACGAATGACTCAACGTCCCTGTAAGTTTATTTTGTCAATACATTTGAAACTTATGAAGTTTATTCCTGTGTGCTTTTCATGTGTGACTTGATTATGAAATCTGAATACCACTTGATATGAGGGTGGTATATGTCATGCTTGATAACTCGATTTTACTCAGGTTAAAAATTATCGTCGAACCATTCTCTTCGAATTGAAAACTAGTTTAACTATGCGACTCAGCTGTCTTTGGTGAAAACAAAAGTGTGTCGTTGTAGTATATTAAAATAAAAGTGCAAAAACAATTAAAGTAAATGACTTTAAAGTAAATCTAAGTTTAATTAAAATAAATGGTACAAGTATTTAAAAGCGAGGCTAAAATTAAAAGGCACTAAAAGTAAATAACTCAAACTTAAATCTAACTAAGGCAAACTTAAAACGCAACTAAAACTAAAGCTTAAACTAAGGCAAGACTAAAATAAATCTAAGGCAAATAAACTTAAAGTGCGACTAAGTAAAAAGGCGGGAAAATTAAAGCTCGAAATTAAGAAAATTAAAAACTGGAAATAAAGAAACTGAAAATTACCCCTATGCGGAATAAAAATCTATCCGGAATATATTCCCTATGCTGAATAAATTCCCCTATGCGGAATATAGTCACCTATCCTGAATAAAGCCCCTATTCGGAATACTGTCACTATGCGGAATAGATGCTTATTCGGAATAAGATGCCTATGCGGAACATCAAGCCTATGCGGAACATATCCCTTATGCGGAATATCCTATGCGGAATATTACCCCACTCGGAATAATGTGCCCTTATGCGGAATATTCCCTATGCGGAATAAGCAGCCTTATTCGGAATATTTGCCCTATGCTGAATACCTTGCCTATGCGGAATATTCCCTATGCGGAATAAGCAGGCTATGCGGAATGTACCTCTATGCGGAATACTCAATATTCCGGATGGTCAGTCTGTGAAATCCTTCGTTCGGAATGATTTTTGGCTTGTTTTTCCTGGAAAGAACAGAAACATAGAACAAACACCCCGAAGAACAGGGAACAAAATATCACACGAATCTAAACAAAACAAAGCTAAATCAACCACAAGATTAAATCAAACAAACAAATAAACAACTATTAATCATAAACAAACAATCCAAAACAATAAAACTAACAAAACTAATCAAGATAATCAAAACCCACTTTGATCAAACTAAGAACATAAGAACATAAACATGAACATAAACAATAAAAATCAAAGATTAAGAAAGGTAGAGTGATAGATGAACAATTAAGATAAAGATTAACAAGAATTAAAAGAAAAACTTACTTGAAATTAAATGGTAATTAAGGTGCAAGAAAAGTATTAAAATTTGACAAGTATTTAAATGACAAGGTAATTAAAAGTGGAAGAACTAATTGTCACTATTAGCCAACAAAAATGAAAAGATTAATCCTAATGACTATTTATAGGGGAGGATTAAGGGGTGCTTAGGAAGCTTCCTACCCTCCTTCATTTTCTCTTAATTGCATCATTAGGTCCTTCCTTCTTAATCTCTTTGTTAATTGCACCATTAGTCCTTAAGCCTTTAAATCTTCTTTAATCTTGGACTTTAATGACTGTTGGCTCGGGATTTCTTTGAGCTCGTCTTTTAATTCTTCGATAAATTAGACTTGAGTATTTCGGCTTTTGATAAACTTCCGTCTTTTGACTTTTTCTTCGATAAATCTTCAGAATTGGTCTTGGACTTCCGTTCTTTTTGCACTCTTGACTTCTCGACTTCATCTTTCATCTTTTTCTTCAATAAAAGCCCGTAAATGCCGTGTTTTCTCCACTTTTCACAATTTCGTCCTAAATCACAACAAAACACAAACCACGCATAATTCCGACATAAAAGACATAAAATACACGTTTTGGCTCGGTTATTATTGTAATTAAGTGGTAAAAAGGATGGGTGTTTACACACCTATCAAATCCCCTACACTTGACCATTGCAATGTCCTCATGCAATGTATTAGTTACAAAGCACGTTTACATTTTTCATCATAATCAATCCACATTGTCCTTTATTAAAGAGATAGAAAACTACAAACATTCAAAGTAAAGAAATCAAAAAGCATACCTTGGGTTTTGGAAATGTCATGAATAATCATCATCCTCAAGTTTTCACTTTCTCCAAACCAAGCTTAAAAACGAGATCATTGTTATTATAAGTTAGCAAACTAACACGAACTCATGTGGCCCAATTATTCACTTAGACTCCCTTATTCCTAGGTGTATCTCTTATATTTTATTGTTGTCTTGAATGATCACGAGGATGCATTGTTGACTTATTTCGATAGTTATTTAGGCCGAAAATAAAGTGAACGATTTAATCAATAGTTAGCTAAAGGACAAAATCTTTTAAAACTGCTTCTCGGGACCTCATAAAGTTCATATCTTGGCATAAATCGCTTCGCGATTTGAGACCTTTCTCGGACCGATATTTGGCAGCGACTTCATACTTCAAACCTTGAGAGACGTTCATGAAATAATGGTCTTCTCTTCATATAGTAATTTCTTCACTTGAAGTTTAGAGAGATTCATACTTGGACCACGACTTCTTCATTTTATTCCAATCATTATTTTGGACTTTGATATACAACGATCCGCCTCCTTTTATGACTTGGACCTATTTATCCTCATACCTTGCTAGGGTCTTTTCGGATCCACTTCTCCATGACTTTTGGGGAGTTTTTGATTTTCGTCGTGTGTCTCGATCCTTCATATTGATTTTCGATAAATGATTCTTCACATCACTTTGGATCTTTAGCAACAAAATATAGCCCTCATGCCTTGTTAGGGCCTTTTCGGACTCGCCAATCTTCGCATCCCGCTTCAATAAGTTATGCCTTGGCTATGAACTCTAATCCATACCGAGCAACTTTTAAACGATCTTGGGCTAGAAGCTAAGTAACTTTTCAAATCGTACAACCTTATTTATTGCAGATAAATTTATTAGCAGGCGATGGGAGAATAGGCTTATAATTAACTCACATAAATTCCCGAAAGAACACCAAACTTATAATTGGCTCTATCATCTCTCGTTCTCCACAGTTTAAAATCTCAAGGAATGAGACTCGTGGATGCTTAGCCTATTAAATCAAAGTTTTGGGTTTTCGAGTCGCCTATAGGATCTTGCAAATTCTTAGACTTTTTCAAGTTTAAAAATCGCATTTTAAAGTTCCCTTGATAAACGACTCACTAGGATCAATTATAGGAACTTGCGAAAAGTTCTTGTTCTTAACCCGTGAGAGTTAAGACTTTCGCGTTTTATAGCTCCCTATATAAAAGCTTAGCAAAACTTGACTTAAACACGTTAAGGATACTAGCTAGAGTAACTTAGATAGGTAAACTCGGGTTGAGTCAAAAGATTCACAACGTTTGAAAATTAAAACCACTTTATTAAACATTTATTCTAGCAAAGAAAGAAAATAACTATACAAAGGGAAAAACTAATAGGCCAAAATAGATCAAAAATTTTGAAAAATGTCGAAAAATTGATTTTCCGGTTAAAATGAGGACAAACACAAGGAAAAGAGCCACTTAACTTCGATAGAAGTCCCCCTACACTTAACATAAACATTGTCCTCAATGTTTAAGCATGTGGGAGTAAACTCCCCTACACTTAGGACATTGTGCACGTTGATTAAATCTTGCTAAGGAAAGGACAACTAAAGAGATTCCTATTTTAATATTGAGAAATATAAAATAGAGAATCGAAAAGAGTTTAGGATAGAACCAGGAAGAAGTGAACACGGAATCACGGGTCGTCAAGAATCATCAAGAGTGGATCATTGAGCAAGAATCCCTGATTATAAGAAGGGAGGAGAGGAAATAGCAAACCAACGGGTCCCCCTACACTTAGGATAAAGAAAGCTAAAAGATAGATGCATGGGTTGCCTCCCAAGAAGCGCTTGATTTTTGATAACCGAGTCGTGAGCCTGACTCGACCTTGATTATCAACGGAAGAAGCATGAAATATATCCACCGGGATCAAAGACATAGTTTTTGTCCATTAAATAGCACAAGCTTAAGGCGAACAAGGCAAGCCAAAGAAGAGTAGGCAAGGTTCCCTTAAGCAGTGATGGAGCACGGTGGAAGCAAGGGTGAAGTGGTGCAAGCAGATTTCCAATAATTCCAAAGATTTTTCCTTTTATTTCATCAGGTGGATACTGAGATGGCTGTAGAATATCAATATCGGGGCCGAACACCTTTTCCTTTAGGGGAAAATAGCACTCAGGCTCAGCAGAATGGGAAGAAGATCCGCGAAGAAGCACAACCTCGTCCTCAGAAGGGGGACAAAGAGGTGTTAACTCATACGTGCTGCGGATATTGGTGTCGACCGGTTTCTTCTCCTTTGAAAGAATGTTCTTCAAATCCAAAGTAGGATCAAGACGATAATCTTCAAAATCATAAGGAGGAGCATCACTCTCATGAGGGAAGTAAGTGTTGAGAAACGTAGAGAAGTCTTCCTCAAATGAGTAATCGTCCAAAGTAGGATCGAGTGATGGCGGAGGATCTTCATCATGTGAAGAATCGCTCAAAAGAGTATCGGCCTCATCAAAATCATCATATGTGGGCAGGTCGGGATACTCAGAAGTAAGGTCATCATAATCATCCGAATCTGAGCTAGAATCATCATCATAAGCATCAAAGATCGGTGGAGAATCATAAATGGGAGAAGGTTCCAAATTGGAGTGAGAATCATCCACATCATCTTTAAAAAGTGGATTATCAATGGAAGAATCGAATAGAGGATTGTCGTAGACGACAAAATCATCAAGCACATTAATCATATTCACTGATTCTCGGCCTCCAAAGGATTTACTTGTAAGCTTCCCCATTTTAAAAACTTGTGAATCATTCCCGACTCGTAAGATTAACTCACCTTCTGCAACATCAACTAAAGCTCGTCCGGTTCTCAAGAATGGCCGACCAAGTATTAAAGGAATACGGGGGTCCATTTTATAATCAACAACGACAAAATCGACCGGGAAAGTAAATGTGCCAACTTTAATGAACACGTCTTCGGCAATACCAACGGGGTAAGCGAGAGTGAGGTTTGCAAGTTCAAGAGTCATCTTTGTTGGAGTGAGGTCAGGTAATGATAGTGTTTTCCAAACACTCAAAGGCATAAGATTAATACTAGCCCCGAGATCAGCAAGGGCAGTAAATTCTTCAGTTTTGTTGAACACGCAAGGCAACACAAAACGACCGGGATCTCCAAGCTTTTCTGGAAGTTCTTTAAGAATAACTGCAGAGCAGTTTTCATTTAAGCGCGTGTTGGCGAGTTCATTCAGCTTCTCCTTCTTGTTAAGCAATTCCTTGAATGCTTTGACAAATTTCGGCATGTGGACAAGTGCTTCAAGAAAGCTAATGTTGAAGTTCATTTGAGAGATTATCTTCACATAGCGTGACACTTCAGAGTCATCCTTGGTTAGCATTTTGGTCTTGCCTAAACGAGAGGGATAAGGGATATTGGGTTTGGGTGGTGAAGGTGAAGGTGTAGCAGGTGAAGGTTGAGATGTTGAAGGGTCCTTCCTAGGTACATCGTCATGACGAGGCTGAGACGGTAATGGTGCACTAATACTAGGTGTAGGTGGAGTAGGGATAAATGGTGGTGGAGGAGTAGATGATGGGGGCGGGATAGGTGGATCGACAATGGTAATTCCACTACGAGTAGTAATAGCACTCACATTTGCTCGCGGATTGGTGAAGGTGTTTGAAGGTAGAGAACTTGCAGTAGAAGGTTGAGTGGCGGGCAAGAAACTAGCAAGCATATTCTTCAAATCATTGGTTTGATTGCTGAAGGAGGATTGAATATTATCTCGAAGCTCGGATCTTATCTCATTTCCTTGCTTGGTAATATCTCCTTTAAGATTGATAATTTGGCTCTGCAGATTCTTGATTTGCTCACCTTGGGTTCTCATGATGGCTTCAACATCGGGGTTAATGGGTGGGGTTTGTTGAGCGGGTGGGTGATAAGGATTAGAAGCTCTTGGTGGGATTTGGTTGCTTCTATTGTAGTTGTTGGCGGGGTTTTGGTTTTGAGGAGAAAAACCGGGTGAAAGGTAGTTGTTTAATCGGTAACTCAGCAAATTTCTATCCCCTTGTTGTCGAGCTTGGTAATTTTCCGGTGAATAATTACCATAAGCTGCATACACTTTTTCCGGATTTCCTTATGAAGAAGGACAATCGGTGTATGAGTGAGGACCACCGCATGTTTCACAAGGATTAGCAACCGCTTTAACTTGTTGTTGTTGTTGGTTTGAAGCGAGAAGCGTGATACTTTTGCTCATTTCAGTCATCATGCGGGTGAGTTCGGTCATATCAGGGTTTGCTGAGGTGGAAGAGACATTGACTCTCGGGTTGTTCCTTGAAGAAGCAGAGGAATCCCAGTTTTTGTGGTGAGTAGTCATGTTCTCAATAAGCTCTCTACACTCCTCGGGTCTCCTTTTCATAAATGTGCCACCGGCGGCTGCATTAATCGTATCACGATCTCGAAAAGTCAAACCGTTGTAGAAAGTATCAATTAAGGTCACAGGGAGCATGTTGTGGTTTGGACAACGATCAATCAAGACATTATATCTTTCCCAAGCATCAAAAAGAGATTCATCGGGTTCTTGCATGAAACCGCTGATTTGATTGCGAAGGCTCGTGACCATGGATGGTGGAAAGTAGCGCGACAAAAAGCGTTGAGTCATGTCATCCCAAGTGTGAATAGAATTCTTCGGGAGATGATCAAACCATTTCTCGGCATGATGTGATAAAGTATGTGGGAAGAGTTGTAGGCGAAGAACATCCATTGTGGCACCAGGCAACTTCATGCTTTGGGTGATTGTAATGAACTTGTCGAGGTGTTTGTTGGCATCATCATCAGGCAATCCACGGAATGGGTTAGTTTGCACTTGCTGAATCATGTGTTGCTTCAACGAAAACTCCGGAGCGTTGATTTGCATCGGCGCAATCGGTCCTCCTCGGCCAAACATGGTAGGTTGACAAAGCTCCTCCATGGTCCGAAGTTCGGGCTGTGGAAGAACATTGTTGTTATTGTTGAGGTGCGGTGGATTATTGTTGTTGACACCTGACATACTTAAATCTTCTTGAGTCTCGGGCTCTTGATAATTAGAAGATCTAGTACGCATACACCTGAAAATGCAAAAGAAAAAGAAACCAAACACAAAGACAATATATATACACGATAAAGATAGAATCTTTTTGGATTTTTGAAATTTTTAATTTTTATGGATTTTTAGCAATTTTTTATGCCAGAAAAATAACGCTCACAAGTGAACGGATCCCAAAAAGCAACGCGTCTTTCACAGAAAACCGTTAATCTTTACGAAAAGAGCCGGCAGCGGCGCCATTTGATAACTCGATTCGACTCAGGTTAAAAATTATCGTTGAACCAATCTCTTCGAATTGAAAACTGGTTTAACTATGCGACTCAGCTGTCTTTGGTGAAAACAAAAGTGTGTCGTTGTAGTATATTAAAATAAAAGTGCAAAAATAATTAAAGTAAATGACTTTAAAGTAAATCTAAGTTTAATTAAAATAAATGGTACAAGTATTTAAAAGCGAGGCTAAAATTAAAAGGCACTAAAAGTAAATAACGCAAACTTAAATCTAACTAAGGCAAACTTAAAACGCAACTAAAACTAAAGCTTAAACTAAGGCAAGACTAAAATAAATCTAAGGCAAATAAACTTAAAGTGCGACTAAGTAAAAAGGCGGGAAAATTAAAGCTCGAAATTAAGAAAATTAAAAACTGGAAATAAAGAAACTGAAAATTACCCCTATGCGGAATAAAAATCTATCCAGAATATATTCCCTATGCTGAATAAATTCCCCTATGCGGAATATAGTCACCTATCCTGAATAAAGCCCCTATTCGGAATACTGTCACTATGCGGAATAGATGCTTATTCGGAATAAGATGCCTATGTGGAACATCAAGCCTATGCGGAACATATCCCTTATGCGGAATATCCTATGCGGAATATTACCCCACTCGGAATAATGTGCCCTTATGCGGAATATTCCCTATGCGGAATAAGCAGCCTTATTCGGAATATTTTCCCTATGCTGAATACCTTGCCTATGCGGAATATTTCCTATGCGGAATAAGCAGGCTATGCAGAATGTACCTCTATGCGGAATGCTCAATATTCCGGATGGTCAGTATGTGAAATCCTTCGTTCGGAATGATTTTTGGCTTGTTTTTCCTGGAAAGAACAGAAACACAGAACAAACACCCCGAAGAACAGGGAACAAAATATCACACGAATCTAAACAAAACAAAGTTAAATCAACCACAAGATTAAATCAAACAAACAAATAAACAACTATTAATCATAAACAATCAATCCAAAACAATAAAACTAACAAAAATAATCAAGATAATAAAAACCCACTTTGATCAAACTAAGAACATAAGAACATAAACATGAACATAAACAATAAAAATCAAAGATTAAGAAAGGTAGAGTGAGAGATGAACAATTAAGATAAAGATTAACAAGAATTAAAAGAAAAACTTACTTGAAATTAAATGGTAATTAAGGTGCAAGACAAGTATTTAAATTTGACAAGTATTTAAATGACAAGGTAATTAAAAGTGGAAGAATTAATTGTCACTATTAGCCAACAAAAATGAAAAGATTAATCCTAATGACTATTTATAGGGGAGGATTAAGGGGTGTTTAGGAAGCTTCCTCCCATCCTTCATTTTCTCTTAATTGAATCATTAGGTCCTTCCTTCTTAATCTCTTTGTTAATTGCACCATTAGTCCTTAAGCATTTAAATCTTCTTTAATCTTGGACTTTAATGACTGTTGGCTCGGGATTTCTTTGAACTCGTCTTTTAATTCTTCGATAAATTAGACTTGAGTTTTTCGGCTTTTGATAAACTTCCGTCTTTTGACTTTTTCTTCGATAAATCTTCAGAATTGGTCTTGGACTTCCGTTCTTTTTTCACTCTTGACTTCTCGACTTCATCTTTCATCTTTTTCTTCAATAAAAGCCCGTAAATGCCGTGTTTTCTCCACTTTTCACAATTTCGTCCTAAATCACAACAAAAACACAAACCACGCATAATTCCAACATAAAAGACATAAAATAACGTTTTGGCTCGGTTATTATTGTAATTAAGTGGTAAAAAGGATGGGTGTTTACACACCTATCAATGCTCTTAATATTTTTTTGAAGCATATTGTATCCAACTATGTGTATGTCTACTTTGGTTTGCGTAACATGTTCTGTATTGCGTTGTATGATTCGATTTTAAGTTTCAATTTATGGTTGCTAACGAATATTGTTGCACCTTATGTTGTTGATTTACTCACACGCCTTTAAACTGTTCAAATGATATAAAGATGTCATTTGGTATCAAACTTATAATTATGTATTCTTATGACGCTTCTACCTGAATATATTTTCTTTTTTTTATGTATCATTTTTACATCTGTATACTATTTGTCTTTTACTGTGTTATGCTAAAACGCTTCACTAAATTTGTAGATGAAACTAATATCTAAAATTTTCCCTTCACAAAGAATGACAAGACACCCTGATGTTCCAACTGTGAATGGATAGATGCATGAAAAGTGTAAATTTTAATTGCAAAGGTATGAATCTTCGCCCAGTTTGATGTTTACCTCAAGCCTTCTGTAATAACCTTTAATATTTCTTCTTCATAGCTTTACTCATATATTGTGATGTTTTATCAATTCGGATTAAGCCCCAAAAGCACATGGTTCGTTCAACCCATAATGATCTAAAAATCAATGATTATGAAGTTAAAGGAGATGTTTCTTGCTTTTAGTTTTTTAGATCTTATATAAAATATGTTTAGTAACAATATATGCGGCTTAACAGATTTTTGAACTCCTATTAGAATACTTGAGACCAAATATTTCTGAGATTGTAAGTGTGTTTAGACTCTTTTTCTCTTAACAGTTTATTTACTCTGGGTATGCCAAGAAAAACTGACATCGATGGAGTTTATGCATGCACAAAGGCTAACTGGCACAAAGGCTAACTGGCACAAAGGCTAAATACTCCTAAATTTTTAACTATATTCGGTATTTGGTTTCTATTTTTTATTGCAGTGGTCATGAAACAATGCGAGGAAGAAAAACTTACAGGTCATCTTGGTGATGTTTCTTATGAGTATTTAGGAGAAGAAGACTTTGAAGTTTTGGTTGCTCATGTTTATAGTTTGTAATATGCAGTCTAGAATGAACTTATTTTTTATTGTTAGATTGTACTGTATGTGACTAGAATAGGCATATATATAACTTAATAGTCCATGGCATTATGCCATAGTAACATCTACTGATAACATAATAGCAACGTACTACATTGTAATGACAAAACCTCATCTCAAATTATTGGTGCAAGGGTATGCTTTTAATGTATGTTTAGGCCCGACATAATTTGAAATCGTTCTTTATTGGTGTCATGTGTTGTGTGTTGTTATCTATTCAAATCATGGTAGTTATCATTCTTTTGGTTGCTAATTCTGAAATGTTTTTGTTTTTCTTTTTGCAGCACCCGTTTAGCGTATGATTCGAATGAGAGGCAATAGTTGCCATGCTTTTTTGGGCTTGGCATCGCATACTGACACCAAAAAACATCCACCCCGTAGCGAAGCGCGGGTAGACCAATCTTGTTTACTATTATTTTAAAAATAAAATTGTTTTTCTTAAACTATGAACCACTACATATGACAAAAATATTAATAAACAAAACAATATGTCACATACGTCCAAATTCATTCATATAGTTTCATTTTATGTTTTAACGTTACTTATGTTTACGGGTTGATTAACTGCGTTACCTAACATTTATAAATTTTACACTAAAGTTACTAAGAGCATCTTCAATGCACCAAGTGTTTAAGACTTGGTGCATTTAATGCCATTAATGCCAAACACATTTCATAGCTATAGCTTTTGTGAAAGACTTGTGATTCCTTAACGCTCTGTTTTCGAGTTTTATTTTAAAAGAATGGAAGAGGAAAGGAAAGGAAATCACAAATATTTTGTGTTATTAAGATTTTTTTTAAGAAGGGATGAAAGAGGACGGGAAGGGGAAAGGAAGGGAAGGAATGGACTTTTATGTGTTATCTTTATCACTCCAATTTTGGGATGATCAGGAGAGGAAACAGAAGATTAAGAATATGGACTTTTGTTAAATTACAATTATACCCTCACTTTTTATATAAACTTTATCACTGTAACCTAGTTTCCACACGACGACGGCATAACTACAGTTTTTCAACCAAAATCAACACTTATCGACGTACATATTCTTTTCATTTCTTGTTTTGTTAAATTGAATTATGTTTAACTCTGGGAGTATTGATCGGGGGTCGAGGGCTAAGGGGTTGATGCATTGCGTACTGTGCATAGTAATTGATATCTTTAAATGCGGTTAGATGACTATATATATTACAATGATAATCTTATACCGTTATGATTTTGAAGGTTTTATGCATTTATACTGCATTTTTGTGGTTATGCAAAAATTCATGTTATCATTTGTTAATTTGTATCTAGTGTTCTTCAGCCATGAGTCAAAAGCTACAGGGTGCTCGTTCAATTTTGTCAGTCTTGTTTTCGTGCTAGCGCATGCGGATTAAATTGGACAACAATGGGAATGGCAGCAGTATGTAAAGCTTGCATGAGATAGCAAAAAATATGGGATAATAAGAGGGTATACTAGTAATTATTTTAGGTTCCCTTTTCTTTCCTCCCAACTAAAATTAAAAACTAAAGAACATGAATTACAACGCTTGCCTTTCTTCCTCGTATGATCCCTTCCCATCCCCTCCTCTTCCATTCTTTAAAAAAAACCGAGAACATAGTGTAAGTCTTTGTTAAAGATATTACTAAAAAGTCTTTTATGCAATGGTAAAAAGCACTTCACAAGACTTTATAAAATAGTAAAAAGTCTTTAAAAACTTTTACCATTACATATACTTTAAGAGGAATGGTGATTGGTTAGCAATTAGTATCCTTGCCACGTGGGCCGACAAATTTTCCACGTGTATAAAAACCTCTCCCATTAAAAAATCATTACAATATTATTTTTCTTTTTTCGTCCTTCAACATATGCCCCATCTTCTCTGTCTTCTTCTTCTTGTAAGCCCATCCACCACAATAAATCATCTTCAAAGATATCATAAGCCAAATGATTTATATTATTTTATTCTTTTTCAATCCATAATTTTTTTTGAGTCCAAAGAAAAATGACAACTTATCTCTATAGGTTAGATGTCGTTTCACGAGGTTTCCTTTTCGTGGTATTGAGTTTTTTTTACAACGATCCCTAAACCACGAATTAAAGAAGATATTAGATTATGAGTTTTTTTTTTGTTTGGGTCATATGATTGAGATCAGTTTAGGTTAGATAATTAAAGTTAGATGGTGATTATGACTATGTGAATGTTAGTTTGGATTGGGATTGATGGTGTTGAGTTAATTGTTTTACATTAGATATGATCTTTACTATAAAACTAATGTGTAACACGAGAAAAGAGATACATAAATCTTTTATTTTTTTTATTTTTGGTTTGATTTTGGTTTGTAAGTGTTATTGTTTGAGATGAGGTGGTTTAGATGTGGAGATAAGTTTTCGAAGGTAATAAGAGCAAATAGTATCACAGCGGGGTGTACCTCGTCGTGCCCATGTGGTATGCTCGCCGGCTTTCGCTGGGCTCGTTGTCATACCGAACCCCCTTCTTTGTCGTGACCTCGTTGGTTAACCAGCGAGCCTTCAACGAGAGTGAGTGGAGGAAATATCCGTTGGAACATTTTTTTTGGTTTTCTTTTACCTTGTTGAGGAGGACGACTGCTTTGCTGGGTTTGAGAAATTTCATCATTTTTGTTTTTTTTAGGTTTTCTTACCTTGCGGCTGTTGTGTTGTTGTTGTGGGGATTAGGGTTGGAAATGATGTATAAATGAGGATGATATATGAGTTTTATGGTATTGGCCAATGTTTTATACATATCACATTTTGCTTAGAAATTTATCGTTTACAAAAAAATTGTCTCACACTTTCAAAACTTCATTTGTTTTTAAGTTTATTTAAATTTACATCAGTTTTATTGGTGTGTTTTTAAATTTTTGAAATTTTTCTTCGTATCGTATTTTTAAATTTCGTATTTGTATTTTTTATTTAAGTATTTGTAATTTTTATTTTGAATGAAATGAATTTTAATTTGTGTGAAGATGAAAAGAAAAATAAAAGATAGTGGTGGGTCAAAGTGAAGAGGGGTTGTGTGTTGTGAGTGACGGGGTATTTTTTTTAGTTGTTTTGTGTTGATGTGTTCCTGATGTGACAGCTTTAGGGCCAAATTGAAGAGGTGTGGGTGTGTTGTGATACCCTTTGCTCTTGTTTTTGGGTTTGATGTTCAATTTGTGTAATGGTATAGTTAAGCAAATAAGTAGTATGAGGTGTTTGAGTTGTTCATCTATTCATACAATCTTACTCCTTATTTATTGTTGCTGATAACTATTGATTTGTTTTATAAGAGGTTGAAAATGAATGGTGTTGAATAAGGATATTTTAGTCATTTAATTTTGCCACATAAGATTTAACCTGTTGTTGTAAGTTGTGATATATGAAGTAGCCTAAACTATCGATCGAGTAAATATGAGTAACCTAAAAATGAAACTATATTAACTTAGACCAACTTTTTTGTAAAATTTAGTAACATCATTGTATATTAACCCTTTTATATATCTTTCAAAAAAGGTTATATCTGAGGGTGTGATAGGACTTATTTTTCTTACCAAACGATGATCTTTCTATTCATCCTATTCCAAAACGCCCAAAAGGCCTATACCAAATGCGCCATAACTTATTAAATTTTATGTTTTTGTTCTAAAATTATTGCTCATCGATAAAAAAAAATAGTTTAACAAAATACATTTTTTAAGAAATGATAGTTTCATCTTTAGATATTTAATTAATGTTTTCTTTAAAGTTTATAATAGTAATTTTAAACAAAAATATAATGATAAATGTGATCAAACTTCCATGCTATTTAAATACAGTATTTGACAATAAATTAGACATGTTACAAAGGGTTTAAGGCATTACATAGCAATACATTTTCTCAAATATATCCATATCATACCTGTACTCATAAAATTGCCAAGATGGTACTCGAACTTCATGATTACCTGTTAATATGGTACCTCAAACTTTTTTTTTACCTATTTTACCCTTCAACCTAATGCCAAGTTTTGCATCGTTGGTCCTTTAACTATTTATCGTTTTTGTTTTCCAAAAAAAAGTTTCAATTTATAAAAAAAATTATAATTTTTCCAAACATATTTAAAATAAAAAAAAAAATTTGTTAAATTTTTTTTTGAAATTACAAAAATCTTTTTTTAATTAAAAAAATTTCAAATTGTTTTATATCTTGTTTCATTTGATTTTAAAGTTTACATTTTCAGAAAAATAATATTTTATTAATATTTTTTAATGGTTAAAAAGAACTGAATTATTTTCTTTCAAAAAACTTAAAATTTTTAAATATTCTTTTTGTATTTTCGAAAATAAATAAACTTTTTTAGAAGTAAATAGAAATAAGAGAAGAACGTAAATTTTTAATTTAAAATTAAGTTTTATATTAAAAAAATCATTAAAGGAATAGTTTAATTTTTTAATGTTTTAACATGTTTTAAAATTATTAATTTAGGAATATACAAATATGTTTTTAATTTTTTTTTAACTTTTTAGATGAAAATCATGTGAGTTATTTTTAACTTTAAAAAAATTAAAAGAAAAACGTAAAAAAAAAGTTAAGTTTTTTGAAAAAAATAAGCTTTAAAAAAAATAAATCGAAACTGAATTTAAACAATTTCAGGAAAAGCATAAAAAGCAAAAAAAGTTTTTTTAACTCTAAATTTTTTTTGAAAAAATTATAATTTTTTTTCAGTTAAATTTTTTTTCCTGAAAAAACGATCATTAGCTAAAGGACTAACGATGCGAAAATTGACATTGGATTGAAGGGTAAAATAGGTAGAAAAAAGTTTGAGGTACCATATTAACAGGTAAACCAGAAGTTGAAGTATTATCTTGGTAATTTTTTTGAGTACAGATATGATATGGACATATTGGGTAAAAGCTAAACAATACCAGCATACTTTTCAATACGTACCGACTTTAAACACTTACTTATTCATCTCGTGGTTTTACCAACGTACTTGTTTATTTTTTAATAATGTTACCAATATTACCGGCTATATTTCCACGTCATTATCTAATTAAGTTTATATTCCACATCTATAAAAAAAATCCTCAGTGGACTACTTAATCCCCACCCATATTTTTTTACCCGACTATACTAGATCCCATTTACCTACTTCATCTTTTTACTGTAACTCTAAACCTACCACAAATATAGTATATGTTTGTGAATTAGATCATCACCCCCAACTATACGAGCACCTGCTACATTTCTTTCTAGAAACACCTTTTCTTCCTTTGCTTTATACATACACATTTTCTTTATACAAACACATTTTCTTTATATCATATTGTACCACTTTAGAAAATCATAACATAATCTAATTTATGGTATTTGATCTAATGGTTATGGTGGCATGTTGACGAGTTTGATGGTGACGGGATGGTCGTAAATTTTATGATGACGGATCTGGTTTGTTGTGGGTTGTGATGGATCTGGTTTTACAACGACCGCGTTCTTTGGAACTTCTGGTAAGATATGAAAAGTGTGGCCGTCGATGGTGGTATGTGATACTATCGTTGTTCTCAGCACAGCCTTGCCATCGATTGTCGTCACATACCTCATCGCCGTCACATACCTGATGTTGTAAATTGTGATTTCCATCACTGTGGCAAAAACTTCTAATTATTCAACCCATTCCCTTTGCCATCATCATCCATAACTGATCAAACCCTATAATCTTTCATTAAAAGGTTAAAGATCATGGGTTTTATTTTTTTTATTGAATGGGTTTTATTCAAAATCAGTCGTAATTGATATTTTACAAATGATGAAAAAATCATTAATTGTTGGTTTACAAATGAGGGTTTTTACTTTTTAGGAAAAAAGTTAATTTAGATTCAGGAAAGAAATATGGGATTTGGGTGAAGTGTTAGTATGAAGAAGTGTCGTACTCTATAAAAAGGTATGTATGCGTGTTTGATTTTTATGTTTGTGAAAAGTGGAAATCATACGTGGCACTGAATCATGTTAGTAAATTAAATATTTTTGTCAGTGTGGAAATAACCATGCCAACGTGTCGGTTACAAGTTACCATATTGATATGGTCGAAACAAATTTTAAAGTACGCTGGTAAAATCACGAGATAAATAAATAATTAAGTGTTTAAAGTCGATACGTATTAAAAAGTATGTTGGTATTATTTATCTTTTACCCGAATATATTTAAGAAAGTATGTATCTATTAATGCCTTAAACCTTTACAAAAAAGGTGAACTATAAATTTGCAGCGAAGAGAGTATATTTTTGGTTCAATATGATCTCAAAAGAACTGTCCATGTTGAACCAATAAACTCCCATTAACACCAAAATAACAAGTTCTAAACAACGTGAGGATTATTCTAGTTATTTGTAAATAAATTTGAAATAGTTATGTCAAGTTTTCAAAAAGAAAAAAATATTACCTGTTTTGAGTATTTGCTCGCTTTGGACTCACAGTTCGTCTATTAGTCAAAGTAAGAGCTTCATTAGGTTATCGGGTTGACTGACAAAGTTAACCTGTATTTTTTTTATTTGATTAAAATCGAAAATGGAAGTGAGCTCAAATTTTGTACCAAATTGAAAATCGAATTTTAATTCGGTTTAGTTTTTAGGTCGACCAGAATTACATATTATATTTTTTTTGTTTAAATTCAGTTTTTAGCTATAAGTATATTACCTTTTAGCTTAGAAACCTAATATTCATTTTAGAAAAGACTTTAAGTTACTTGTATTTGATTTATATAAATACATATAAAAAAATTGCATACTTATGTGAATGTTTAATTGCAAATTAATGTATTACTTCTCACTTTTTATCACTATATGTATATTGCTATTTTTTTTTTTTGCTATTGTGGGTAGTATACTTTAAAAAGCGTATTGTTGTGTGTATTTTGTTACCAATACTTTTATTTTTGTCAAATTTTGAAGGGAAAAATGAGCATTTTACATGACAAAATAGTCACAAAATACATTTTCAAAAATAGGATACATAAAACGACAAAAAATTAGCAATGTACATACAATATTAAAAACTGACAAGTACAATACATTATTTGCAATTAACCCTATGTGAATTCAGTTGACATGTTTTTAAAATTATATGCCAATTGAGAACCAAATAGTTAAACTTGGTACTTGCGAGTACGGGTAGCACAATCCGAAAACCTGGACCGGTCGGGACCATATCAGAGCAAAATCGAATTTATTCAAAACGCCTGACCGATGACCGAATCAAAGTGGTTCGATCCGGTTTGGGGTCTTTTCTTTGACCCGTACAAGCATAATCATTGGGTTTTCATAAGAGTAGACCAATGCCCATATATAAGGAAACGCATGAACCAAAGACCAAATCGAAATATGTCCGGTTTGATTTCTAGGTCGAGTCCGATCCGATCAACAATCTAAAATGCTTAACCCTGCTCGTAAGTGTCACCCGACTTGTGAACATGTCAAGTTAGGTTTCATAACGTTTAACATGGGCCAGGCCTTACTTTTACTAGCTGTTCAAACTCACTCCATTAGCACAACCTAGCAGCACATTTCATTAGCATGGCCTTGAATTAGTTATTGTATAAATAGTTTAATTGTTTCATGCAAAAGTGCTTGAATATTTCAAACTCTTAAACGAATATTTTATGAAGTATTTAAATTTTTTTATACTGATTCATCTTTTCTCATTTTTAATTTCTTTTGTTTTTTAACTTTTTTCAATTTAAGATAAGAAACTTTTATAGGTAAAATGAGAAAAGTTATTTTAAAAAGCATATTATTGTATAACTAGCGGTACTCGCGTAAAGTTGCGATAGACACATATCTACTATTTTTTTCAATCTGATCAATGTTAAAGTGTAAAAAAATTTAAAAATAAATTAGACCCTCTAAGAAAACAAAAAACTCAAAAAAATATATACTATATAAAATTAGATTTTGAATTAAACAACACAAAATGTTGAAAAATATGAAGAAATTTGATTTATAAACAAGATAAATATGTGAAAAGATATTTTAATTTAAAGATAAAAATTGGTTTCTAGTACATTTCAAAAATCTTATTACTAATTTTTTATACAAAAAGAGACGAATGATTAAAATTACATTTTTTTTATTAGTTAAAAATATTGGGTAGATGAGATTTATTTTCTTTATATTAATTTTGTTTTAAAGTCAAATTTAAATTAATAATGATTTAATAGTTAAAATTTACTTAGTTGATTTTATTTTTTAGTTAGAAATTAAATTTGTAATTAAGATAAAAAATATAAATTTAAAAGTTTATTTATTAGATCATCACTTATCAATGAAACAACCATAATAGTAAAACTTGCTTATTAAAAAAAAGGTTATTTTATGGTACAAATTATAAATGGTCAAACAAAAGAATAAAAAAAACTAAAACTAAAAAATTTAAGAGATGTATAGATATCACTTTAGGAGCGGTATGTATGTATGAATAAGGGGTGTTTAAGATTGCTTATTGAAAATAAATTATTCGTTTTCAAATCGGATAATCAGATAATCAGCTGTTACAAAACGAGTTTTTAAAACATAGTGTTTGATTTTGCTTATTTTGTTTGATATTGTAATAATGAGATAATTATATTTTTTATTATTTATGTAATGAGTAAAATTACATAAATAGATATTTATATGTTAAATTATGCAACATAAAAATTTAATAAGAAGGGCAATGTGGGTATTAGCTTTGTTTATTGGTGGGCCATGTTCAAATTGATTCCTGTGTTTTCAAAAAGTAACCCACGCATATATTATCCAAAACGTCAGTTTGTGTCTAATAAAACGCAAATAATCACTTATCAATAGAACATTGCCAAACACTACTATTTGCTTATTCACGTTTTGTAATCGTGATAAACAAATAATTTACATCAAAACGTGAAGACAAACACCCCTAACTATCTTTTGTTATCTTATCGTACAAACTACAAATTATAACAGAATTAACTTTTATACATAAACATTTTATATAATAGTTTATATTGTATGTGCCCTTTTAAATTATGTTGATTGAACATGATCTATTTATAAGGATCATTTACTTAAAAGAAATAAAGTCTATATGCGTTAATAGTATCTTGCAAGCAAATTAAATGTCGTTACACACATTTAAATATTTAGAGTTTAAACCACGTCTTTTCCTCCAAAATTCCAGCATACATAAAATACGGTGAATCTTACCACACTAGATTTCCCCCCTTCACTCATTTTATAATCTTACAGTGTACCCATACAAGGATATAATCCCCTACGCCAAAAGTTCTATAAAGTCCCTAATATTTGCAAAGTCCTCATGGACTAATCCCCACCATCCAATCTATTTATCATCCAAAGGCCCAAATTAAAACAAAAAATACTCCCCACTCCCTCTTTTTATTTTAATAACCGTCATTTCTCTTTTAGTTTCTAACAAACAGACACCCACCCCCCCTCTACACACACATCGCGAACACACACACACACACACTAATTAAAACACACAACCGCCGGAAAAATCGTTTATCATCGCCGGAGTTAGATCTACAATTTATTCCGGTTACATTAACCTCCATTGATTCCGATCAAAATCCCTAATTAGTTTCTGATGGATATCCGTGAGGAAATGGATCTTGCGACTAATAGATGTATTGAAGCCCGTCAGAAAATGGAGATGGCGACTTCGAAGGCCTTTGATAGTATTGATCTTAAACCCTAACCCTAATTTTTTAATTATTTTGCTTATGAGTTTATTGATTATGTTGATTAATTATTAGTTATTTTTAATCAGTTATTAATTATTGCTTATTTTGATTAATTATTGTTTATTTTTAATCAGTTATGAATTAATCAGTTATGAATTAATCAGTTATGAATTAATAATTATTGTTTATGTTTATTGTTTATGAGTTATTGCTTATTTGTGACTTATACATGAGTTATTTGCTTATTCATGACTCATACATGAGTTATTTGCTTATTAGTTACTTATTAGTGACTTATACATGACTTATTTGCTTATTAGTGAGTTATTAGTGACTTATACGTGAGTTTTGTTGATTATATATGATTTATTGCTTATTAGGGACTTTACTAGTGATTATTAGTGACTTTATACGTGAGTTATTTGCTTATTACGGACTTATTATTTACTTACACATGAGTTTTGTTGATTATATATGAGTCATTACTACTAAATGTATACAATAGATGTCGCGCTAAACTGAGACTACAAGCCCCTGCCGTTGTGTATACAAATATTACGCTGATATACTTAGAAGCAGAACTTTTTATAGGCAAAAAGTGAATGGATCAAATCAAATAGATTATGTTGGGTTGGACTTCCTAATGCTAGTATAGAGTGTTTAGAACTTGAGCAGACCTGGTTCAATGTTATAGGCCTAAGATGGTATATGAAATACAACTGAGTATTTGTATTAGATTAACATCGGTATAGGCCCAATTGCCAGGCTACAAACATTTGCCCATCAGTGCGTGGTTTATCAAGCTATTGATCAAGCTATGATTTACCACGCACGACGACTGCACACCAAAGTCCGGACATAGACTGTAGTTGCGCTTTCTAAGCTATGATTTACTTGCATTTTAATACATAGATGTGTCTCATGTCAAAGTAGTTGTATCGCCGCCCATCATGAAGACATGTTTTAGCTTAAGAGGAATTGACAAAAAAGCGTTAACTCATAGTCAAATCCTAGTTCTATATCACAGTACCCCGTAAATATACAGACCTTATTTAGACACTGGCAAACACCACAACATTGTAAACGATCATGTGTGCGACTTTACTAGTGATTATTAGTGACTTTATACGTGAGTTATTTGCTTATTACGGACTTATTATTTACTTACACATGAGTTTACTAGGGACTTTTACTAGTGATTATTAGTGACTTATTAGTTATTAGTGACTCATGCATGTGTCGCCTGACTCATGCATGTGTCGACTGACTCATGCATGTGTCGACTGACTCATGCATGTGTCGCCTGACTCATGCATGTGTCGCCTGACTTATTAGGGACTTTACTAATGTGTTATTTGCTTATGAGTTTGTTGTTTACTGATTATTTCTTTATATCTGTTTGTTGCAGAGATAGCAGAAAAAGATAATACACAACCTTGTTCACCACCAAAAAATAATCTACCTCCAATCCATTTACCCAATCAACCTTTTAAAAATCTATTTCCAAAAGCTAATCTACCTCATACAAATAGAAATCTTCCTAAATTTGAGCTTGTTAAACGTAAACCTTCAAGTGTTACAACTGACTTTGTTGTTATGCCAAAACCTTCTCCCGAGCCTTCAAGTAAGCGTCTAAAAGTGACTGATTTGGAAGCTGCGCAGGTAAAAGTGTTTTTAGCAGTTGATATATGTTTATATGATTTTTATGTGGATTCTCAGGCTGATGTGGATGTTGCGCAGGTAAAAAAAACTGATGTGGATGTTACGCAGTTAAAAGAGGCTGATGTGGATGTTGCTGCGAAGGTTTTGACCGATCTTAAAGAAAGTGGTAATGGCTGTGGCAGTGAGAGTGAGAGTGAGGATGAGAGTGGGGGTGATGGTAACGGTGCGGGTGACGGTGAGAGTGGGGGTGATGGTAACGGTGAGAGTGGGGGTGATGGTAACGGTGAGAGTGGGGGTGATGGTAACGGTGAGAGTGGGGGTGATGGTAACGGTGAGAGTGATGGTGAGGATGAGAGTGGGGATGGGGGTGACGGTGACGGCGATAGTGATGATGAGGATGAGAAAGTAGACAGTTAACAGGGGTCGGATGATGGGAGTGGGAGTGATGAGGAGACAAGTGAGGAAGAGGTTATTATTCCTAAAAGGATTGGCAAGAGGTCAAGATCTAATTTTCAGCCTACGTTAAATCTTAAGAAGGAGCTAGCAGAAAAGGTTAAAACAAAACCTTCTAAGAAACAGGATGTTAAAAAGGAAGTGAAAGAGGACGTAAAGCCTCCTAAAAAACAGACTGTGAAAAAGGAAGTGAAAAAGGAGGATAAAAGGAATGTTAAACAGGAAGTGAAAAAGGAGGTTTAAAAAGAGTTCGGCCCTTCTAAGAAGCGCAAGTCTGTTAAAAAGGAGGAGGATGATGAAAAGCCTTCAAAGAAGATGAAGGAGGGGGAGGAGGATGATAGTACGTTGCCTCTATTTTGTAGGAATGTACCTTCTTCCTTTTTTGAATGTGTCCGTGATGCTAATGTGGCGGGTATAGAAGAATTCATGGAGGAGATGGGTCTTGGTTCATTGTGTATTCGCAAGATAGATAAATTACCTAGTATTTTGGCTAGGTATGTGGTTAAGAAGTTTAAACCAGAAACCTACAATCTGGAGCTTACAAATGGTAATATTCATGTCACACCTCAGACAGTAAAAGATATTCTAGGACTTCCTCTTGGTGGTACTAGCATTTATGATTTACCTGAAAGAGAGATGGATGATGAGTTTGTTAGGACATGGATTAAACAGTTTGAGCCAAGGAAGTTGAGAAAAGTCGGTCCAGCTGATATCGCGTTGAAGGTGATTGAAGCGCATAAAATTGACTTTATGTTTAAAGTCAACTTTCTTGAACTTTTTGCGTTGGTTTTTGGGAAAGGTGAAACAATGAATGCTTACCCAAGTTTGATTGCTGTTCGCCGAATTCGTGAAGATACAGATGTTAAGAACATTGATTGGTGTGGGTACATTCATAGGTGTCTTGAAACAAGTAAACTACCGACGACTTTGAATGGCTACTACAACGGACCATTGTGTTTTCTGATTGTAAGTGCATTAATCTGTTTTTTATGTTTTATGATTTAATTATATATAACATATATGTTTTTCAGATAACAAACATGTTTTTTTGTTTACAGCTTCTGTATTTAGATGCTACCAAGTGTGAGCGGGTTCCAGTTATTCGGTTGAGGCCAGCTATTCAAAGTTGGAACACAAGACTCATGATTAGCCGCCAAACTGTTGAGTTAAATGACGATCTTATGGGCAAATTGGAATTGTATGGAGAATGGACTCCGTCTGAAGCGAAACAAAGTGAGGGTTTTGTTTCAAAGCCTGATAGTGTTGGGACTGCAAAGCCTGCTAGTGTTGGGACTCCTAAGCCTGCTAGTGTTGCGAGTCCGAAGCCTGATAGTGTGCCTCCTACAGAAAAAATGGTTAGTATTAGCTTATTTTTATGTTTTTATTTTTATGCGACAGCCTGACTCATGCATGTGTTGCCTGACTCATGCATGTGTCACTTGACTCATGCATGTGTCGCCTGACTCATGCATGTGTCACTTGACTCATGCATGAGTCACTTGACTCATGCATGTGTCACTTGACTCATGCATGTGTCATATAAATTTGCAAGTGTTTTTTAAACACTTGTACATTTGAACATTTATGAATTTTCATTTTATATACAGAAAATGTTGAAGGATGTTGAAGAAAAGCTTTCTCTTATATCTAGAGAAAAAATTGAACTTGAAACCATGTTGAAGAATGCCAACACACAGTTTCCACATGATGAAGATGTTCTAGTGTTGTATGATAGATATAAAGGAGTTTTTGGCGATTCTATTTCGATAGATATTGCCGTTAAACCTGCTGGTAACGAAGATGTTGGTAATGAAAATATAATACTTGATGATAGGTGGATTGATGAGAACATTGATTGGTATGCAGAGGTGATGGATCTTCTTGTTGACATATATCTTAATGTACTCTGTTATATCCTTGTTAGTTTTAAGATTTTTAATAAGTTGGCTTCTCATCACATGTCTCATGCAATAGTCTACATGAGTCCATGAGTTGCATGACTCATACATGAGTTGCCTGACTCATGTATAAGTCACTAACATTATGTGAGTCAGTGTGACTCATGTATAAGTCACTAAAATTATGTGATTCAGTATTAAAGTTTTTGTAATATTTCACGAGGATGCGTATTTTGGGCCTCGGGATCATGAGGCAGTTATTGAAGATGAGCCAGTTATTGAAGATGAGCCAGTTAATGATGATGCTGTGCGTCCTAGCACTCCTAACCAGGTGGCTGCACGGAAACAGATTGCTAAGCGGATTCCATACTTGCCTTCCCCTTTTATGCATCAGTGTTGTGATACGAGTAAGCTTCAAAGGGTTGAGTTTGTTTTGGGTAATTCTTTATTTGCGATGGAAGAAGAAAAATAGTAAGCATATTTTATTTCTTTTTCTTTTTGTAAACTTCATGTTTTTAGAATATCACATGATTTATTCTGATTGTTTTCCTTTTTTTTAATGTCTAGTGAAACCATTTTCCGAGCAGAGCCTGTGTATGGTTATGTATTATCAGCTGTTCGAGTAAATTTGGAAACATTGACACCAGGGTTGTGGTTAGATGCAAGTATTGTTGATTGTTTGGTTACCATTTTAAATTTTGAGGAGTCACGGAAAGAGAATCCAGAACCAAGAAGAGTTTTTATGCCAACTGGATGTATTGTAAGTTTCACATGATATATATCTTTTAGATTTTCAATAATTATTATTATTTTTTGGTAATACTGTATTTTTGTTAAACGCAGGTACAAGGAATGATAGACAAAACAACGTCTGATGGTGAACAGTATAACTTGTTTTCAGATGTCATTTCTACGTATTTCAAAAATGATGCTGCTTCACTTTCTTTATCCGATACTGAATTGGTAATTTTACGTTCTTTTTTAAATATATAAGCATCAACTTTTCATCATTTTTAATTTACATTTAATACTTTTTTTTGGTTAAACTAGGTTTTCTTTCCAATCTGTGCTTCAAACCATTTCTTTGTTGTTGTTTTCTGCCTCAACAAACCTTCATCAATGATTATACTTGATAACATTCATGTTAGAAATCCAAATGCACCAAAGTACAAACGAGTCTGTGATCCTTTGGTAAGTTGTATACTTGATTATTGTCATTATTGTTTTATTTGTTTCAACTTAACTCATGCATGTGTCGCCTGACTCATGCATGTGTCGCCTGACTCATGCATGTGTCGCCTGACTCATGCATGTGTCGCCTGACTCATGCATGTGTCGCCTGACTCATGCATGTGTCGCCTGACTCATGCATTGTAAATAACATGTTCCCCCCTAAATTGTTTGTTTTGTAGAAAAAGTTATTCGCCAGATATCTCAAAGAAGTTAATCATCCGAAGCACAGTACTGTTTCTAAGCTCAAAGGACGCAATCCGCGTTTGAAATGGACTACTAAGGTTAAACAAGTGGATTGTGGTGTCTTTGCGATGGTACATTTGGAGTCTTATAAGGGTGTTGCTCCTGAAGAATGGGATGTTGGTTTGGTAGAAGAGTCGAGCATACAGGAAACTCTTTTGAAGCGCTTGAGGTACAGGTTTGCAACAAAAATTTTGTTGCACGAGCTCAATGCTGAAAGGCAGAAAGGATCTCGATTATTTTGAATGCGATCAATAACAGGGATGTGCGTGATCCTCTTATAATTGCCGAGAGACATGCAGCCCAGAAAGAAGATGTAACCGAGAAGGCAGCGGCCGAGAAGCCAGCAGTTGAGCAACCAGCCAAGAAACCTACAGCCGAGAAGCCAGCAGTTGAGCAACCAGCCAAGAAACCTACAGCCAAGAAGCCAGCAGTTGAGCAACCAGCCAAGAAACCTACAGCCGAGAAGCCAGCAGTTGAGCAACCAGCCAAGAAACCTACAACCACGAAGCCAGCAGTTGAGCAACCAGCCAAGAAACCTACAGCCGAGAAGCCAGCAGTTGAGCAACCAGCCAAGAAACCTACAGCCAAGAAGCCAGCAGTTGAGCAACCAGCCGGTGAAGCAGTAACTGAGGAGCCAGCAGCCGTGAAGCCAGCAGCCGGTCAAGCAGTAACCGAGAAGGCAAATGTTGATGCAACAGTAACCGAGAAACTAGTTACCAAGAAGAAAGCTACCAAGAAGAAACCAGCTGTCTAGAAATCTTGATCTATTTTGTAATACTTTATGATATTAAGTAATTCTTAATTCTGATATCAGTCGTACTTGACTTTTTCGAACGAAATTTGAAGTTTGATTTTGAATAACCTTGTTTGTTACAAGACGTGCAATATTGTTCCGTGTTTTAGTAACACATATAAAACTGTTTGTTACTCATACAGTGACTATGTATAAGTGTTTATGAATATGTGTTGATATATGTTTTATATTTGTCACATGACTCATGCATGAGTCATGTGACTCATGCATGTGTCGCCTGACTCATACATGTGTCGCCTGACTCATGCATGTGTCATGTGACTTGCATGAGTCATGTGACTTGCATGCATGAGTCACATGACTTGCATGTGTCATAGTAATATATGTTTGTATGTGTTCACATGACTCATGCAAGTCATGTGACTCATGCATGCCTCAAAAGAGTTGCAACAGTTATCTCGTATAAGGATTTCTTGCGGTATCGGTATGATTTTAGGTATGTCTTTTGCAAGTGTTGCAAGAGTTATCTCGTATACATGAGTCATAGTAGTACATGTTTCATTTTTGCCATGTAACTCATGCATGAGTCACATGACTCATGCATGAGTCACATGACTCATGCATGAGTCACATGACTTGATATTTAAAAACATAAATATTTCAATACACAGATATTTCAAGAGTACTAATATAGGAGTCATCATATTCATAGCATAATCAGATATTCTACACTGGTTTTCAAAAGTTCAATAAAAGAAAAATAGAAAATTTAAAACAGATATTCAAATACTTGTACTTGATTCTCCTGTTTTCTGTGCTTGTTTTTCAGCAGCTGCAGCGATCTTCGCTAGTTTTGCGATATAGTATGGATTTAGTGGACATGTCATTTTTGTATGCTCATTTGTCTTCTGTTTACAGTAACCACACGCACGAGGCTGTTTCTTTTTAGCCTTCATAGCTATTTCTCTTGCACTTTTTATACGCGCTCCTCTACGACCGCCTTTGAGCCTAGCCCCAGTTGGATTTTTAATAATATTTTTCTTTGGTTCCTCAATTGCATATATATCTTCAATAACGCCCTTTGTTTTCTTTGAAGGGGGCTTAGGCACTAAAACTTGATATTTTTTCTTTATTTTATCCAGCTTTTGCACATATTCCGCCAACTTTTCTGCATCTTTACTCAACCAAAACAAGCATTCGTCTACATGGAAGTTAGCCTCATTTGTTAGTTTCTGAATTGTTTCGTTCTTCTCTCCGTATCTGTTTGTGTTTCTTCTTAATGAAAGCGGTATCAAATCCCTTCTCCAACGCCTTAAAATGTAATTCTCCGGAATTTCTTCAATATCACGGTTCTTCAAAACACAGAATATGTGGCGACAAAGAAACCATATCGCATAAAATGCCGACACGTACACTCAATGGATCCATCTCCAGGATTACGGAGAACCTTAAACATAAACATGAAACATATTAATAAGTGAGCATAACACATATGAGTCACATTGACTCATGCATGAGTCAGTGTGACTCATGCATGAGTCATGTGACTCATGCATGAGTCATGTGACTCATGCATGAGTCATGTGACTCATGCATGAGTCAATGTGACTCATGCATGAGTCATTCATGTATCAGTTAAATGTTTTCACTAACCTTGTACGTTATTACTTTGTCTTCTTCCTGTACAACCATCTCTTTTCCTTCTTCTGTATACAGTGTTCTATAAGGACCCGCTCTCGTGTCTCGAACCTTAACCGTCTCAATACCCTCTTCCGTCTTAAATTCTTGTATTTGGCATGACCAAATTGATTCTACGATTTCAGCTTGAACCAAGAGAAAAATTGTTCTAGTATAAACTTTACGCGCATGTTCTTCGATATTTAACTTCGTTTCAGGATTTGGAGCCGCGTCCCATGTTTTGAAGTCCAAAACTTCTTGCTTATGTCTTTGTCTTTCGATTGCCGATTCAAAGCACATCATGAAATTTACTAATGTTGACCCATGATTTGTGAAACTCTTAAAGAATGCATTTTCACTTTCAGATATTGAAGTAGTTCTCATTAGTCCAAACAGTGGTGAGTCAATAAAATAAGCCGGCAACCACAAGTTACGAAGGTCATACATCTTTGTCATCCACTTGTGTGTTTGCAATCCAAAGCGTTCAATAAGTTCAAACCATCTTTTTTGAAACTCTTCTGGCTCGATGAACATATTCCACACAAGTTTGTTGAAACGATCTTTAAAATCAGTTTCCTTGTAAATCTTTTCACATATCTGAAAATGAAGAATGTATCAATGTTAAGATATTTTGATATCATGTATTCGCACTGACTCATGCATGAGTCATGTGACTCATGCATGAGTCATGTGACTCATGCATGAGTCATGTGACTCATGCATGAGTCATGTATATTTATAATTCATGTATGAGTTATCTGATAAATATCAAACAATCAGTACCTTTGCTGGAATTTTTTGCAAGATATGCCACATGCACAATCTATGCTTAGATTCTTTCAAAACCGCTTCAATTGCTCGTTTCATTGCCCCATCTTGATCCGTTACGATCATTTTTGGTTGTTTTTTGTGAGCTGTCATGAATGATGTTAGTAGCCACGTATAAGCTTCTGTATCTTCTCTTAAAAGCAATCCAGAGCCAACGTTGACGTACTTTCTATGGTTATCTATCCCAGTGAATGGTACAAAAACCATGTCATACCTGCAAAACAGATACATTAAAAAGATATAATATTTCATACTATGACTCATGAATGAGTCACTGTTTTTTGTATACATGAGTCACTGTGACTCATGTATGAGTCACTGTGACTCATGTATGAGTCACATGTGATTTATGTGTAACAGACAACTTACTTATTTGTTCTAAAAGTTGCATCAAAAGATATAACTTCTCCAAACTCCTCATAGTTGCGTTTATCAACTTCATCTGCCTAAAACATCGCAACTAATACGCTATCTTCAATCATATACTGAAATGTAAATCCCGGAACATACTTCATCCTATTTTCCATCTTGTTAATAAGCATTTGTGCATCACTTTCTCCTATAATTGCATTAACATCCCTCATGTGATTCTTAAAATCATCACTAGTTCCATGAACATACTGAGATCCGCCTTTGATGCCAGATAACAAGGTATGTGCCTTTGTTGCGCCAAGTTTCATTGTTGAAGCTCTGACTACAAACAACCTTTCTGTTTGAGTCATCTTTCTTTGTTTCTTCGTTAGATGCTTATATTCTTTAGGAATCATGGGATGATTGTGCTTAGCAACAAACTTAGTCATAACATACTTTTTCCGGACATAATATAAATCAACTTTTATTTGCGCCATGCAACCTGTTATACGGTGCCTTGTGTGCCTAGTTTGTTTTCCACTACTAACCAATGTGTTGATATTTATATCTTTTATATTCCCATGTCGGTTACACGTGATGTATTTACTTTTTACTTCACCACTTCTATTTCTTTTTTGTGTGTATTTTTTAACTTCAAATCCCGCTTTTTCAGCATAAGCTTCATAAAACTCAATACTCTCCTCTATCGTTTTAAATTCTTTATCCTCAAGAGGCACGTACTGCTCATCAACATTTGGTTCCCAATATGTCGATCCTCCGGGTGACTCAAAATGAATGTATAAAGTAGGTTTTGGTGAATTATGAGCATCTGTTTCACAATCCAATAAAAGAAAAGTTCAGGAATTGTATGAGTCATATATGACTCATGCATGAGTCAGAGTGACTCATGCATGAGTCAGAGTGACTCATGCATGAGTCAGTGTGACTCATGCATGAGTCAGTGTGACTCATGCATGAGTCAGTGTGACTCATGCATGAGTCAGTGTGACTCATGCATGAGTCAGTGTGACTCATGCATGAGTCAGTGTGCATCAGCAACCACATTTTCAGTAACATATCTATTTCTGGTACAAAGTTATTACCTGTATTGGCTTCTACAATTTCAATAACATCAACATCATCAGCAACTACATTTTCAGCTTCCCCATCAGCATCTTCTTCATTAGCATCAGCAACTTCTACATTTTCGCTAACATCATCAGCAACTTCTACATTTTCGCCAACATCATCAGCAACTTCTACATTTTTGCTAGCATCATCAGCAACTTCTACATTGTCACTTGATGTGGAGGTCGTGGAAGTCGCTGCGAGATGGTCATTTGTTGTGGAGGTCGCCGGAAGTTGGATGTTTGTTGTGGAGTTGGCCGTAAAAGTGTTGTTTGTTGTATAAATCGACGGGAAAGGGTTGTTATTTGCTGGGAATTGTTGGGTTTGTTGTGCAGGGCGCCAAAAACGTGGGTTTTGTATTGAAGTCGCCGGAAAATGGTGGATACGTTGTGGAACTCGCTGGGGAAGGTGTGGGGTTGTAGAAGTAGCTAGGAAACGATGGTTTGGTGTGGGTCTTGCTGTAAAATAATGGATTCTTGTGGGGGCTGCCGGAAAAAGGTTGTTTACGGTAAAGGCCGCCGGAAAAAGGTGGGTTGGTGTGGATGACGCAGGAAGAAGGTGGGGTTGTTGTGGTGGTCGCGGGAAGAAGGTGGGGTTGTTGTGGTGGTCGCCGGAAAAAGGTGGGAGATGAGGTTGTTGGGGTGGTCGGCGATTAGGTGCAGGTTGTTGGGGTGGTCGCCGGTGGGGGTCATCGGGATCCATAAGAAAGGTTGTTTACGTTTTTTTTTTTAATTAAATGAAGGCAAGTTATAAGAAAGGGGGGTTTTAATCTCAACCGTTAGATCATTTAGAGATGGAGGGTGGGGATTTATCCATGAAGCCTTTGTTAAATATTGGTGTGTGGGGGATCTCTTCCCAATCCCCTACACACACTCTTAAAAGAATTAGTTATTAAAAAAGTTCAGGGGCGTTTTTTGCAGTTTACCCACAAAAATACAAACAATAATACGTTTCTGAATGTAGGAATACATACAATGACAAAAATAGTAGACATATAATATTAAAAACCGAACCGAACCGAGTATAATCGCACCGAATGAATAGTTAGCCGCATTTTTCTTTGTGTTAACCCGAAATGAACCGAACCAGGAAAACCGAAACCGAAAATCATAAATATGCAAAACCAAAAACCGAACAAAAATTAGTCGATTCTGTTTCGGTCGATCCATATCGTTTCGATTTTCGGTTGGGTATCCTCAACCCTATAATCATATATATGCACGAACCAATATATAGTACTCCATATTTACACGTTATATAACATTGTTAAAAATATTACACAACATTTATTTATTAGCAAGTATCTTTATCGTCAATCGTCACAATTTTGTAATACTACAAAATATAGTTTTTGCATAGCCATTTCTATCGTGATGCATAGGTACATACTTATATATGATAGTGTGCAATAAAGTTATTCTCAAAGGTTTCCGCTATATGTTAAGTTATTATCATCAAATTATATAATCAAACAATATTGTACGTTAAAAGTTTAAACTACAAGAAATATGTCGTTGTAGCACGATAATATCTTGTTAGTATACACATAAATATATAACCTAAAACTGAATCCACATAAAAATATTCGATATTAAAAAAATCAGAATCACTTTTTTCGGATATAAATCTAACATTTTTCAGAAGTTAAATTTTTTTTCCAAAGTTTTATACAATTAAACAAAAAGGAAATACAAGTTAGGCAGTTTGGATCAACCCGAAAACTGTACTACTTAATTCAATTCAAATTAATTTTAATTATGTTTGGTTTTATTTTACTTTCAAATATTTTAAATAATTACAAACCGAATAACCATATAACCGAAAAGACTAATTTGAGTTTTAATTATTTTTAAATTTGCAAAAGATATGTAGAAAAAGAAAATCAATAAAAAAACACATGCATACGCTCACAAATAACTTATTACTATGTTTTGGAAAGAGTTCCTTAGCATCTTTTTATTTGTTAAAGTCTTCATGAACCATTTACAACAATTGATCTTGATCTGATCAAATGGTCCTGATCAAAACCATCTCCCACCAAGCCCATCATGATTTTCAGAAAAAAGGATCTCGATCTAGTTTTATTTTTTGGCGACCAAACCACTTTCCTGGCGACCACCACAACCAACCCCTATTTTCCAGCGACCACCACAACCAACCCCCGTTTTTCCGGAGATCTCCACAACAAACCTCCCATATCCGTCGAGATCCACAACAAATCCACCATTTTCCGACGAGATCCACCATTTTTCGGCGAGGTCTACAACGAACCCAGTTCTCCGGCGACTTCCACTACAAATCCACTATTTTTTGGCGACTTTCACAACAAACCTACTTTTCCGGCGACCTCGTCACTGACTCATATATGAGTCGCTAAGATGACTCATCTTGGTAACTCATATTTTAGTCATCTTGGTAACTCAAAGTTGAGTCATCTTGGTAACTCATATATGCGTCGTGATGACTCATATATGAGTCGTGATGACTCATATATGAGTCACCAAGATGACTCATACATGAGTCACGGTGATTCATACATGAGTCACCATGATTTTGTTACAAAGTTATTACTTGTATAACAAACAACCACATCTGCATTGGCATCTACATTTTCAGTAAAACTGGCATTGTCAACTAAATTTTTTCAGTAACATCGTCATCGGCATCTATATTTTCAGTAACATGGAAGATGTGACTTATTGTGAAGGTCGCCGGAAGATGGTTGTTTGTCATCGGTATCTAAATTTTCAGTAAACTTCTAAACAAGCCCCGGACCAGAAAACCGAAATGTAGACCTTGAAGATGGTGGATTGTTTTGAAAGTCACCAGAAAATGGTAGTTTATTGTGGAGGTCGTCGGATAAGGGTGGGTTTGTTGTGAAAGTCGCCGAAAAAGTGTGTGCTTTTTGGATCACGTTAGAAAATGGTCGATTATGTATGTATTATAATTGATCATTTTGATGTAAATAATTAGGGTTAGGGTTCAATTATGGTTCGATAATTAGGTTTAGGGTTGTATAATGATGTGAAAATTTAAGGTTTTTGATCGGGATCTATGGTGGTTAATCGGATCGGAATTTATGGTGGTTAAACGAATCGAAATAGTGATGCGTGTCCGTTGTGTGATGGATTGGATTGAAACAAGTTTTAAATTTATAAACACGAATTATCGGAATGACTAAAAATGCACGGGAAAGTATGACCCTTTCGTTTTTGTATAACTTTTATGTGGGAATACCGAGATCGTTCACGGGGATTTGGAAAATCTATGATCATTCAAAAATCTACTATAATCTTTTTTATTGTAGAAATTGTAGACAAATAAATAACAAGTATTATAATGAGATTAACAATAAGATTAAAGGCAACACTTGGTAAAGACTAGTTTGGGCATCCGTTGTGTTATGATTGTGATGACACATTTAACATATATATGATTATGATAATTATATGGTTAATCCAATCTATTGTTTTCAAAAGTTTCAATCCTCGTCAAGACTTTGGTTAAAGAAAACAAGCATGAGACTCAATCACTTAATTCAAGACTTAATCCAATTTCAACTCATTCGATTCACGGTCGTTTCACGAATTTGCTAACACTTATAATTATGTTTCTTGATAATCAAAACTTCTTATGAAATGATCAATACAAAAGATAGCCAATCATAGACAAACCGGCTATGACTTGTTGATAGAAAATAACCCTTTCGACCTATGAAATCTTTATCAACAAATTAAGTTTTGACAACAAATGTCACATGAAACATAAGTACCAATGGTTCAAAGGAAAGCTTGAAATTGAAATAAACATAAATCACAATCACAACCACTACTTCATACCACAAACATCATCCTACCAAGTGTAGAATGAGATTTATCTACTCATAATGAACAATGAAATAAACTCAGAAATAATAGTCTTATAGTTCATAATCAATAGTCTTACAAAGTATAAATATAGTGCTAATGGTTAGGGTAATGATCCCTAAGAGATTCGTGATGTTAACTATGTTTTTCGGACTCCAAAAGTGACTTTTCTTGCACCACCTTGCTCAAATCCGGGAATGGTGTTTTGAAAAAGGTTGAGAGAGTTTATTAACTAGCAATAACACACACGAGTATGTTATGAAAGTGGGATATGATGGGATTATAAAAGTTGTGACCCCATGGGTCTTATTTATTAGCAAATTGATGACATGACTTGAATGCATTGCTTGTTGGGCAAGGTTTTTGCTTGGAGCCAAAGGAAGTCTAGATACTTCTTGTGTGTTCTTGTGTGTTCTTTATAAGCTTCAAGAATGCATGTAGAAATCTGCCAACATGGATTCTTCTAGTGGCAACTTCCATGCTGAGTGACTTGTACATTTCTTAAAAACACTTGTTCTTGCACCTGGAATAGATCTTCAAAGGCTTGTAACTCGTACACGGGTCTTTAACTTTGACTAGGATTCTTCGTACTCGTACTAATCTTCACATTTACATTTCTTTATACTTTATTCATGCAATTGGCTACGCAAAGACTTGCAAACACATTTTGGCACAAATATGCACAAAAGTATTATAGAAATAACCAATATACATGTACAATAGTACGAATAACGCTCCCAAAAACATGTTGGATTTGGGCGTTATCAAATCCGCTCACACTTAAGTTTTCCTTGCCTTCAAGCAAGAAGAAAAGAAAATTAAATCCAAAGGTACATGTATTTCTATAAAAATTTGATGCAAGTCCACCAAGTACAAGTACAAGATAAAACTCATCGGCTTAAGTTTTTAAGGTTGAAAAATTGAGATATAAAGTCAATACCCATAAAAGTTTAGAAAGTCTTTTATTTCTAACTATACTACACTAGCAACATATGAATTGAAACAACATGTATCACGACTTAGCACATTGGCTAATCAATACCTTTTATTCTTTCTTCTTCTTCCTTCATCTTCATAACATTATAGCTCATTGGCTATTTATTTGTCTTTTTGACTTTTTCTTTCTTTTTCTTTTTTTATTGGCTAAAACTCCTAGCCATGGATCAACATACTTGAAAAGTTCGTGTTGTATTGACATACATTGAGCTTGCAACCTTCTCCTAATTTTTGAATTTTTTTCTTCTACTATTATATGAGACTTTGACTTGGGTAAGTTTGACACAAAAAATATACTCAAATCTTCAGAAATTACCGATTAGATAATTCTTAATTATTTATATACATTTTGCTTGAAACTTTTTATTTAATAGAGCAAACAAGAACAAAAATTTTAAATAGCCCAAACATATAGCAATTAAGCATCTTTTTCTCGATTTTCCTACAACCCCCTCACACTTAAGTTTAGCATTGTCCTCAATGTGATGAAACTAAACAAAAGTTAGGGAATAAGAGAAAAACCAGAACCATGGTCATATCATGCGTCATAAAGAATACACATGAGTTTTGTCTTCGCCTTCAACTTGCGGTACCTACAAAAAAGATAAAACACACAAAATACAAAAACACTCTATTTTTTTGTTTTTATAGGTTTTATAAAAGCGACACATGCTACACCCCCTCACACTTAAGCAAAATATTGGTTAAAAATTGTGGGGTGTAAGCATGAATTTATTTAAAAAGGAAAATCACACTTAAAAATGAAAATTTATAACACACGGGTTGCCTCCCGAGAAGCGCTTATTTTATTATTAAGCCATCAGCCTTACTCATACTTCTTTTTAGTTTTCGTTATTTTTATCGAGTGGAAAATGTTCACTCCACTCATCATGATATAGTTTAACATGGTGTCCGTTAACAATGAAGCTTCCTCAATTCTTGTCATATAATTCAACATAACCGGACGTGTATCTATGTTTAAATATAAAAGGACCGTACCACTTTTGTTTAAGCTTTAGGGCTTTGAATTTATATCACATGTTAAACAAGATAACTTTATCACCTTTCTTGAATTCTTTTCGGATTCGAAGTTTATTTTCATGATAAGCTTTGGTACGTGCTTTGTACAATTTGGAATTCTCATTGGCTTGGAGTCTTAATTCATCGAGTTCGTGCAACTGCAAGAATTAGTTTTCTCCAGTGACATTGAGATCGGGATTACAGCTTCTTAATGATCAATAAGCACGGTGCTCACTTTCGAAGGAAAATGACACGTTTTACCGTACAACAAACGATAAGGTGTTGTGCCAATTGGTGTATTATAAGCTATTTGAAATGACCACAGAGCGTCGTCAAGTTTCCTTGACCAAACAGAAGGATTGTCCTTAACCGGTTTTTCGAGTATTCATTTTAAGGCTCTGTTGGTATTTTCAACTTGTCCACTCGTTTGTGGATGATACGCGGTGGCAAAGCGATGGGTGACTCCATAACGCATTAAGATTTTCTCCATTTATTTGTTACAAAAATGGGAACGTCGATCGCTAATTAAATCTTTCGGCATTCCATAGAGAGAAAAGAATTTTTAGAAAATTGATTACGGCTCGTGCATCATTCGTGGGTAAAGCCTCGGCTTCTGCCCATTTGGACACGTAATCAATAGCGACTAAGATATATTCGAACTTACGGGATTTGGGAAAGGGTCCTATGAAATCAATTCCCCATACGTCAAATATTTCGCTAACTTGGATGCTGTTTTGAGGCATCTCATCTCTTCGTGAGAGGCTACCAGTACGTTGGCAAGCATCACAATTTTCGACTAGAGTATGAGCCTCTTTAAAAATTGTTGGCCAATAGAAACCAGCATCAAAGACTTTTTTCACGGTGGTGGAAGGACCATAATGTCCCCTAGTAGGGCCATGATGGCATTCATCGAGGATATTTATTGTTTCTGCACCAGAAACACATCTCCTAATCATGCCATCAGGGCATACCTTGAAAAGATATGGATCTTCTCAAAAATAGTGTTTAAGATCGGAAAAGAATTTACATCGTTGGTGATAGGTTAAACCTTTTCTTAGAATTCTTCCAACGAGGTAATTTGAAAAATCTACATACCACGGAGATTCATCCGTAGAAATTTTTATAAGAGTTTCATCAGTAAAAAAATCATCGATATCTACATCCCTTAACTCTTCCGTGTTTGGATTTTCAAGTCGCGACAAATGATCGGCTACGACGTTTTCTGCTCCTTTCTTATTTTGAATTTCAATGTCAAATTCTTGGAGTAGTAAAATCCATCTGTTAAGGCAAGTGATGCCTAAAAACATTATTAGTGCTAACTAATCTTTCTTAGTTTTGATCACAACAAACTATGCAAGACATTTATAGTCAAAGACAGTCGTAAAACGAATTATCTAACAAACACTATCATCAAGGTAATAATCATTACACTAACATATCTTAATCATGTTTAGTGATCATAAAAGTGATTAGCCTTAAAACTCACTTTTGTCAAATGTGACAAAAGATTTTTAATAAGCTTTCTTTTTAAGAAAATGTTCTATTAAAATGGAAAATGAAAATTTGAATATGGCATATTTCAAATGCCATAAGAATATCCTTTGAAGGTTTTAAAAAGCCTCAGATATTTCAAATCCATTAAAAGACAAAAAGGAGCGGAGTCTACCTCCACGGTTCCTTAAGTGCCTACGCGGTTCTTTATTCATAAGGAACCGCCTAGTGTAATAAAGAACCGCGCTCAGCTAGCCGTTGGGTTTTGTCTTCTATAAATAGTGGATCAAATATTCATTCTCTACAACCCTTTTTGGATATTTCTTTCGGCCTTCTTTCTCTTTTCTAATCCTAGTCATTTGTAAATGATCACTTGATGTGTTAAGTATGTTTACTTATGATTATCCTCTTGATCTCCTTCTTTATGTTGTCCAAAGAGAAGATCACTCACACACTTGTGATGTGATTAAAGATGAAGCCTTGATGAAGATCATCCTCTCCTAAAGATCTAGTCATGCTCATCATTTGTTTATTTGTGTCTGTTGTAGATCCAATGTATTTGTGAATACTTGGAATAGTTGTGTTCATCCAAGCTATTTGTGAATACTTGGATTAGAGTTGTGTAAGTCCATTGCATATGTGTGTGCTTGGATTTGTGTTGTGTAGATCCAAGTTACATGTGTGTACTTGGATATGTTTAGTTAAGTTGTAATGTGTTGTGTAAGTTCTTACTAAACTATAAAGTGATGTGGTTGTGTCTTGTGAGTTCTCACTAAACTATAAAGTGATGTGGTTGTGTCTTGTGAGTTCTCACTAAACTAAAAAGTGATGTAGTTGTGTCTTGTGAGTTCTCACTAAACTATAAAGTGATGTAGTTGTGTCCTGTGAGTTCTCACTAAACTATCAAGTGATGTGTAGTTGTGTCGTGTGAAGTTCTCACTTAGCTTCAAAGTGAAGAGTCGTGAAGATTGGTTTTATCTTTCGATTAGAACTCGACATCTAGCCTTGTGTCGGAAAATGATGAAGTAGGCAACGTTGTGAAGATTGGTTCTATCTTTCGATTAGAACTCGACATCTAGCCTTGTGTCGTAAAATGGTGAAGTGGGCGAGGTTGTGTAGATTGGTCCTATCTAAGATTAGGTCTCAACATTTAGCTTAGTGTTAGAAAATAATGTAAGCAACGTTGTAAGGTTTTCTCTGCTAAGAATGAAGGTTGTGGATATAGTAGAAATCTCGAGTAGGTGTACTCGAGGAGTGGAGTAGGAACGAGGATAGAGCTTCGTTGCCGAACCACTATAAATCTTGGTGTCTTCCTATTAGGTTGTTTCCTTCCTTACTCTTTACTTACATTCATTATCTTGACACTTACTACTTGCCATTGTTAATGCATTAGAATTGAACCTAATCATTATGCAACTAGCTTTCAAATAAAAGATGGTTTTGGCACTCACCTAAATGAAATGAATTTTAATTAGGAGACAAACCGAAGAGAAACTATTCAACCTCCCCCTTCTAGTTTCTACACCATCTAATAAGACGCGGCTTAGCATCTTTTTTAGAGAACAGGTATTTCAACGCAGAATGATCGGTGAATAGAATCGTTTTTGACAACACGAGATAGGATCCGAAATTTGTCAAAAGCTAAAACTACGACAAGTAGTTCTTTCTTGGTGATTATGTAGTTGAGTTGCGCGCTATTTAGAGTTTTGCTCGCAAAGTGTATAGGACGGAAATGCTTTCCTTCACGTTGTCCTAATACGACTCCTACAACGAAATCGCTTGCATCACACATAAGTTTAACGGCCGCGACCAATCCGGTGAAACCATGATCAGTGCATTCGTTAACTTGTCTTTAAGCTTTTCGAATGCCTTTATGCATTCTTCGTCGAAATCAAAGACTATGTCTTTTTCAAGGAATTTGGTCATCGGCCAAGCGATTTTGGAAAAGTATTTTATAAATCGGAGGTAGAATCTCGCATGACCTAGAAAACTTCTAACAGCTTTAACGTTAGTGGGTGGTGGTAATTTAGATATCACTTCGATCTTGGCCTTGTCTACCTCCAATCCAGCTCCGGAGACTTTGTGTCCAAGCACAATTCCTTCAGTCACCATGGAGTGACATTTCTCCCAATTGAGCACGAGATGAGCTTGTTTGCATCGGATGAGCATATTCTCTAGATTAAAAAGGCAAGACTCGAATGAGTTTCCGAAGACTGAGAAATCATCCATGAAAAGTTCCATGGATACTTCAAGCATGTCTTGAAAGATCGCGATCATACACCTTTGAAAAGTTGCAGGTGCATTGCAAAGACCAAATGGCATACGCCTATAAGCAAACGTTCCAAAAGGACACGTAAAGGTGGTCTTGTCTTGATCCGATGGTTCGATAGGTATTTGAAAATATCTGGAAAAGCCATCGAGAAAACAAAATAATTTGTTCCCCGCAAGTCTTTCCAACATTTGGTCCATGAAGGGTAAAGGAAAATGATCTTTTCATGTGGCATCATTCAATTTGCGGTAATCAATACACACATGCCAACCGATAACGGTTCTTGTTGGAACAAGTTTGTTATGTTCATTGGTCACAACAGTCATTCCTCCTTTCTTAGGAACGCAATCGATAGGACTAACCCAAGGACTATCTTCTATGGCATAGATGATTCTTGCCTCAAAAAGTTTGAGTATTTTGGTTTTTACAAGCTCCTTCATGTTCGGGTTAAGTCGACATTGCCTCTCAATGACGGGCTTGACATCGTCTCCAAGATTGATTTTTTGTTTGCAAAAATTAGGGCTAATGCCCGGTATATCAGATGTTTTCCAAGAAAACGCTTCTTTGTGGTTTTTGAGCATAGAAACAAGGCGTTTCTTCTCATTTTCCTCGAGTGAGGCTGAGATAATCACTGGAAGGAGTGAATCCTTCTCTAGATAAGCGTACTCGAGATGTTCGGGAAGAGGTTACAATTCAAGATCCGTCGGTGGGTATTGAATAGATTTAGGAACTACAAAGTTCGCTTTCCAAGGCAATACTTCGAAGGTTTTGTTCGTATCTTCCTCTTCTTTGAGAGTTACTTCAGAATCAAGGGCCATGAATTCCTCGAGTTCACGATCACGATCGGTATCGCTAATCATTTCTGAAGTTGTTTGGAATGGTGCGTCGTCATCAAGCAATGCATCCAATTCTTCTTTCGTTACTTCATCGATAACATCCACGCGGAAGCATGTGTCATCATTAGAATGGGAATGTTGCATAGCTTTGTAGACTAAGAATGTGACTCGATCGTCACCAACTCCAAGGTTGAGTTCTTTATTCTTCACACGAATGATAGCATCGGCGGTGTGTAAGAATGGTCGTCCTAAAATGAGAGGGACTTGATGGTCTTCCTCCATTTCAAGGATTACAAAGTCGGCAAGTGTCACACCCCACCATGGCGGAATATGGGGCGCGACGTATGGATATCATCACAACACGGTGTGTCTATAGAGATAACTATATGAAATAAGAAATGTCATAAAATGGAGACACAAAGTCATGACAATATCTCATCAGACTCAGGAGTCTAGGTAAGTAGGTAACAGTCCTACCGCTTACCCAAGACAAACAAATAACATAACCAAACAAATATATGTGTGCCACAGTATCACTTTCTAAAAGAACAAATAAAAACTAAGAAGGAAACGGGGATTCTCCTTCTATATGCATTCCTAAGCTTCTCCAATCCTAGCCACTTATGTTCTCATGCTTAACCATAGTATCACCTGAAAGAGACACTAAAACACGTCAACATAAAGTTGGTGAGAGTCATAGGTTTAGACTCCAACGCTAAATCAGTTACAAGCTATGAATAACAACCATCAACACAATAACATATGGACAATGTGTTACAAGTATGCATTAACAACTAGCCTTCAAGATAAATCAATCATCACAATTCCAAGGCATCACGCCTTACCAACAACCACAATTACCAAGGCATGACGCCTTACCAACAACCACAATTACCAAGGCATCACGCCTTACCAACAACCATAATTACCAAGGCATCACGCCTTACCAACAACCATAATTACCAAGGCATCACGCCTTACCAACAACCATGGTACCATAGGCGCCCATACACCTATGTACCTATCCCAAGGCCACTACCTTGTCATTTACCATTGGTCCCATATACGATCACGCTATGTACCTATCCCAAGGCCCCTACCTTGTCAAACCACAATAACTGAGACGGCACGTGTCCCCCGATCCAAATCATACACAATCAAGAATCACATAGCAATTAATCACATAAGTGTACACACAAGTCCATTACCAATCATAAAAATTCACATCATAAGTTATAAAACCAAACAGTGTCTCTTCCATCCCATCTGGAAGTGAAAATCATTAAAAGATATGGGACTATGAAACTCACCTGATAGCTTCTTCACAAGTCCTCGCACTAGCAACAAGCTAACAAACCAAAAACACGAAATCAATACACGAACCAATCACTAAGATGCCTCATCAACCTATGATGGACATCTAGTCTATTCCCATATAATTACCTCATTGTTAAGCTTTAATCACCCCATTACCCTTCCTTAACAAGTCCCTAACTTGGTTAAGTTTAATAGCTATCCCGTTCATAATTTTACACAAAACAGTCCCAGTTTTAGGTCTCAAAACTTTAAGTCAAACGTCCACTTAAACATACCCATGGTTTCTATAAAAGGAATATTCACACTTTTATACATGTTAGCTAAAACCTCCCACTTTCCCTAACCTTAAAGCTACTGTTAAGGCCCATATATATGTGTATATATTTCTACCTATCCAGAATTCACTGATTTTAAACGTATGAAAAGTTCATTACCATTAGAGGGTCTTACCCTAAACCACAATCTTAGCCCAAGTGAAGATCCTTACTACAATATATAAACCATCTCTCATGTTCGTGAGAAGATCCCAATGCAACCCTAAGTACCCCAAACAACCCAAAACTTAAAAAGAAAACAAGCTGAATTCAAAACTGTTTTGACCTCCGACTGTTGTAACCTGTTTTTGTCCCACTTCCCTACCTCCAATTTAGTTCTAGTTTCTTGCATTGGAAAGCCACTTCAAATACCTTTCCATGGGTACTTGGATCGTTAAATAAGAGTTTGTAGAACTCCCAATATGATCAAAACAATTGACTCAAAATTCTGCCCAGTTTTTAAAAACGGGTTTAATCAAATTAAACTAATTAATCACCCATAACCCCAATTAATACAAGCCCTAGTTTATGTAATCATCATATTATGATTAATATAACATTAATTTATTGTTTTTTAAATTAACCCTAACCTAAATCCATCATAAGATGATCATAGAAACATTAAAACAATTAATATGAAAAGGGTTTTAAAGATTTACCTTGGATTTATGAAAACCCCCAAATTTTATGAAGAAACCTTAACTTTTGTTAGGTGACCGTCGGTTTTATTAAATCTCCAGGGAATTATGTTTTATTTCCTCTTTAAAATCCTTATACAACCATGTATAAAGTCCTAGCTCAAGTGTAATAGCCCACTTTCCTATTTTCCTTTTTTTCTTCCTTTTTTCTTTCTTTCTTGCGTCCAAACCGACTAACACCCCCTTAGTTTTCGTTTTTTTCATTTTATTATTAATATATGTATTAATAATATTACCTTAATTTTCCTTAATTTATTTCAGCTCTTAAAGCCTCCAAAACCCCAAAACCGTAAAACTAGTCAGCTTTTACGCGTTTTACCGTAAAAGACGTAAAATTTACACTTTTATAAAAAATCTCAAATTTTGAAATAAACTTTATAACTAGGTCCTAAATGACTTAAAACCATCCCGAAAAATATCCATATGACTAATTACCTCATCCGAGACCTCTAAATGCTAAACCGTAAATCGTAAAAATACGATTTTCTATAATACATATACGTATACGTAAAACCACTAAATATCACCATCTCATTTCATAGTCACTACCATGTGAACTCATGAACATGAAATCATCACACATCGTTTCACTCACAAGGTACCCCGTACAGGAAACGATATCCAAACCACAATCTATACACACAATTAAGCACATAAACACATAAAGACACGTAACTAGCACAAAATAAAACTAAGTGACGAACCTCAAAACATGGGTTGTCACAACAAGAAATATGAATTCGCCAACTTGAACAAGCATGTTCTTGGATATCCCAATAGGATATTGTTATGTATGGTTAGCCAAACGTATACTCATACTTGTAGGTTTCAAAGTATTATTTGAAAGATTCTTGTATAATGAGTATGGCATAAGATTGATACTCACGCCTAGATCGGCCAAGGCGTGACATTCAACATTGTTGGCTAGCGTGCATGGTATGAGAAAGCTTCCTAGATCTCCGAACTTTGGTGGAAGTTTGATTTGCAAGGCTGGAGAACATTCTTCATTTAGAAATGCAGCAGAGATTTTCTTTATTATACTATGGTTGCTAACAAGATCTTTGAGAAATTTCCCATAGTTGGGCATGCCGATTAAGATATTTACAAGGGGCATGTTGATCTTAACTTCTTTGATCATCTTTAAGAATTTGGCATTACGAGCCTCCATCTTTTCTTTTCCTAGGCGTTGAGGGTATGGAATTTTGGGTGTATACGCCTTTGGTGTTGGTGTTGGTATGGGTGTGGTTTGTTTTGGTTTGGGTTTGGAAGGAGAAATAACTTCTTCCTTTTCGAGCTTAGCGGCTTCATCTTCACTTTCATCGGCGAAAGTGGAAGCATTGGCGTTTGGGTTTGATGGTGGATCATAACTCAACCCACTCATTGTGAATACGGCTTTCACATGTTCATTACGGGAGGAGGGTGGGTGGTATGGTTTATCCATAGATGGTTCTGGGTTTCTTTGAGTGTTGCTTGGCAGCGAACCACTCGGTCGATTGGCTAGTTGGTCGGAAATTTGACCAAACTTGGTATTGGTATCATTGATAGAGGCGGTATGGTGTCTTTGTCCTCTTTCAACATTGGTTTTAAGATCGAAGAATTGGTTCTTAATGAACGTGTTTGTTGATTTTTGAGATTCTATGAAAGCTAGCAACGTTTTCTCTAAGCTTGATTCTTCGGGTTTCTTTTCGTTTGATGGAACGGAATTATCGTTCTCACGAGGTTGTGAGTTACGATTTTCGTTTTTGGGGTACTCATGCCAAATGCCGGAGTTTCTACCGTAGTAGTTATCTCAATAACCACCTCCTCGGTATCCTCCTTGGGCATAGTTTGCTTCTTTTGGTGGTTCCCTTATTGGTGTGTCGTCACACTCCGTAGATGGGTGCGGTCGTCCACAAAGAGTACATTCGCCTCGCATTTCTTTCATTTCGTCTTTGATAGTCTTGAATTGCGAGTCGAATTTAGATGTGAGAGCGTCCATGTTTTCCATGAGTTTGGAATTTTTTCTACTTTCAACGAAAGCAACGGTTTTCTTAAAAGGTTATCTTTGGACCAATCGAGTTTTAAGAGAACTCGGTTCTTAAGCAATTGGTATGCTTCGTTGGGAGTCTTATAAAGAAAGAGTCCACCGACGTCAAGGATTGCTTGCGTCGGTTCATTGTGACCATGATAGAAGATTTGGATGATGGTTCCTTTTAATAAACCATGTCCATGACAACTACGAAGTAGGTCTTTCATTTGGTTCCATGCATCAATGAGTGTCTCATTTGGAACTTGGGCGAAACCTCAGATTTCTCCCATTAGTCTTTCGTACATGGCGGGTGGAAAGAAACGGCTAACAAAAGCGGTTCTCATTTGTTCCCATGTTTCTATGGTACCGGGTTTCAACTCATTATACCAAACTCTTGCATCTCCGGATAGAGATGATGGGAAGAGTTTGAGTTTAATAGAGTCTACATTGACATTGGCTCCATATCGAAACATGCCACATATCTCTACGAATTCGGCTATGCGCTTATACGGAACGGCTCGCGCACGGCCGTCAAATTGGCGGTCTTTGATCATTGAAATGTGAGGACCTTTCACGATGAAGTTGTCTCCAAGCTCAACTTGAACAATAACAGCCTCGGGAGTAGGTGCTACTACTCGGTTGGTGGCCCACATGGATTGATCGTCGGCCATTGGAAATGGTACAGCGTTAAATGGGTTATAGACAACAAGTGCGTCTAAGAGATTATCAAATGGTGTGTTTTTGGTTCTAGGAATTTGGTTTTCGGAAGAAACAAATGATTGCTTCTTGCGGTTTTTCTTTCGAGATTGATGAATAAAACGTTCGTGATCGGTGTATGGACTTAGTAGTTCTTGACCGGAAAAACGTGTGTTCATTCAAGTCTTGAAACACTTTTGAAAAGTTCACAAGTAAAAAAAATAAAAAAACAAACAAAAGATTACTAATAGGAAAATAAGTACATAAGAAATTAAATAAACTAAACAAACTAAAAACATAAAAAAAAATTATTTTTTTATACCAGATTAAGAGTTGCCGGCGGCAACTTTCAGTTTTGCCGGTCGGCAAAATTGAATCTGTGAAAAAAGGAAAACCTGTCGGCGGCAAAAGTGGTTCTGCCGACGGCAAAAGTCGGTTCGGGGGAATCTGCCAGCGGCAAAAGGCTTTGTCGGTCGGCAAAAGTGGATCTGTGGAGAGGTTGCCGGCGGCAACTTTCAGTTTTGCCGGTGGCAAAATCGATTCTGTGAGAAAAAAAATTGTTGTTTTTTTTACTTTTTGGATTTTTGGCAACAAGAAACACTACAATGGGTTTGATTATAGGATGATTTTCGAACTAAGAACACAATCAAATCCCCGACAGCGGTGCCAAAAACTTGATGCGCGTCCGTCGTGTGATGGATTGTATTGAAACAAGTTTTAAATTTATAAATACGAATTACCGGAATGACTAAAAATGCACGGGAAAGTATGACCCTTTCGTTTTTGTATAACTTTTATGTGGGAATACCGAGATTGTTCACGGGGATTTGGAAAATCTATGATCATTCAAAAATCTACTATAATCCTTTTTATTGTAGAAATTGTAGACAGATAAATAACAAGTATTATGATGAGATTAACAATAAGATTAAAGGCAACACTTGGTAAAGACTAGTTTGGGCATCCGTTGTATTATGATTGTGATGACACATTTAACATATATATGATTCTGATAATTAGATGGTTAATCCAATCTATTGTTTTCAAAAGTTTCAATCCTCGTCAAGACTTTGGTTAAACAAAACAAGCATGAGACTCAATCACTTAATTCAAGACTTAATCCAATTTCAACTCATTCGATTCACGGTCGTTTCACGAATTTGCTAACACTTATAATTATGTTTCTTGATAATCAAAACTTCTTATGAAATGATCAATACAAAAGATAGCCAATCATAGACAAACCGGCTACGACTTGTTGATAGAAAATAACCCTTTCGACCTGTGAAATGTTTATCAACAAATTAAGTTTTGACAACAAATGTCACATGAAACATAAGTACCAATGGTTCAAAGGAAAGCTTGAAATTGAAATAAACATAAATCACAATCACAACCACTACTTAATACCACAAACATCATCCTACCAAGTGTAGAATGAGATTTAGCTACTCATAATGAACAATGAAATAAACTCAGAAATAATAGTCTTATAAGTCATAATCAATAGTGTTACAAAGTATAAATATAGTGCTAATGGTTAGGGTAATGATCCCTAAGAGTTTCGTGATGTTAACTTTGTTTTTCGGACTCCAAAAGTGACTTTTCTTGCACCACCTTGCTCAAATCCGGGAATGATGTTTTGAACAAGGTTGAGAGAGTTTATTAACTTGCAATAACACACACGAGTATGTTATGAAAGTGGGATATGATGGGATTATAAAATTTGTGACCCCATGGGTCTTATTTATTAGCAAATTGATGACATGACTTGAATGCATGGCTTGTTGGACAAGGTTTATGCTTGGATCCAAAGGAAGTCTAGATACTTCTTGTGTGTTCTTTATAAGCTTCAAGAATGCATGTAGAAAACTACCAACATGAAAGTAGTGGGTGGCAACTTTGGATTCTTCTAGTGGCACTTCCATGCTGAGTGACTTGTACATTTCTTAAAAATACTTGTTCTTGCACCTGGAATAGATCTTCAAAGGCTTGTAACTTGTACACGGGTCTTTAACTTTGACTAGGATTCTTCGTACTCGTACTAATCTTCACATTTGCTTTTCTTTATACTTTATTCATGCAATTGGCTACGCAAAGACTTGCAAACACATTTTGGCACAAATATGCACAAAAGTATTATAGAAATAACCAATATACATGTACAATAGTACGAATAACGCTCCCAAAAACATGTTGGATTTGGGCGTTATCAAATGGTCGACTCTGTGTGTGTGTGTGTGTGTGTGTGTTTGTATGCGTGTTTATGATCGGTGGTGGGTGGATTGAGAAAGAAAAGGAAATAACGGTTGTGGGGATTTCAGGGTGGGGTTTGTTTGTTTTTTTATTTTAATCTGGGCCACATGATGCAAATGGATTAGATGGTTTGGATAAGCCCATGAAGCCTTTGATAAGTCTTGGGACTGGATTAAACTTTACTTACTATGTTTTAACGCTTTTGCTCATTGTTTTCACAATAATAACATGTTAAAAAACAAAAAAGTGAGAAATATTGTTTTCTTTTTGGGTAAATTGTCAACTGAACCCTATAAAATTTAAAACATTGTTATCCTATCTAATCAATTTGCCTGATTAAAGTCACCAAGTTATATAACATAATTTATTTTGTAGCATTTTTGAATTTGTGTTAAACTTGATTAATCCATGGTTATTTTATATTATGATGATCTCGTTTATGTAAGACCTGGTAACCTGTCGTGTCGAAAAACAAAAAAAAACTCAATCCGTGTCTAAGATGGTATTGAGTAAGTTACGCATCAATCTTTCATACTTGTTTATAAATATAAAATATAACATATATTATTTGGAGTAAAATTTCAAATTGAATTTCACTAACGTAAATAACCTAAAAGATCACCAGTTTTACTGTAGTGTATAAGTTTAAAGGTCGTTTGGTTCGCACTTTGCAGTATGTTTTGAAAACGCATTGTAAATTTGTAATGTATGAAAGGAATTAAAATTTAAAAGGCATTATAAAACTCTGAATTACGACGCTATTCAAATCTTTTCATTCAACTTGGCATGTAATTTGAATTCTCTTCATTTATGTAACTTAATATCTGGATTACAATTACAATGGAAACATAACAACCAATGTAACGTAATATGAATTGAAGTTTTCTATTATGTGAACCAGCAACCTACATAAGGTAATCTAAATTAAAATTATATCTCCAATTTCAGTGGATTAAGATGAACAAAACGCCCTAAGTCAATGAAATTATTTTTTCAAAAGTTGTAGAAGCATTCCAAAAAGATTTTAAGTTGTTTACTTCAAAATAATATAGAATCTTATACACATGACACGGTGATATAAATAAGTTGCTCTAAATTAACATATTTCACAAATTAGTCAATTTTCTATTGTGTCTGAAGCCTTTGAATTATACAACCAAATATATCTTTTGTTTATTTTTTTAACTTTCAATAGTCATCTAGATATTCTTTTCCTTTTGTTAATTGACACCAACAACAAACAATAATAAGTTTGTAGAGTTAAGTTCTTGACGGAAAGAAACTCATTTCCTCTGCGATCTCGATCTCAAACACAATGCATTTTAAAGTAACACAGTATATAAAGTCCACAATGTATAACGGATGACAAACTTCAAATTAAAAGGATCATGAACAAAAAACTTCAATTTTGCAAACATCTCAAAAAAAATTATATATAACAAATGAGATGTTGGAAAACATATTATAAGTTACTTATTTTATATTTCTTGCAAAAACAAATGTGTGAAGTAATAAAAATTACTAGTTTATCAACAAATAAATCAATATTTTAAAATAAAAATGGTAAACACCCACATTAACTATATAAGTTCTTTTTGAAAAAAATCAACATTCTACAAAAACCTCCCTTATAGACTTGTCACCGGTGATTCTAACTTCCTTTTTGGACACATCTCGATGCTCACCCGGTAATCCTCCGTAACAGTTACACCAAAATTCTTGTCGCTCTTATAGACCTCATCAAAATCAATTATCACCATATCCGCCTTATCAATCAACTTTGAAATCTTAATTCTACCAGTTAACGACGTGATACTCAAATTCTCTGTCACACCATCCTCCATAATTTCTTGATTATTCCCATTAACATCGACATTATCAACCTCCATTGTATCATCAACCTCCGCAACATCGTAATTATAGTCATTAACATCGACATCATCATCCTCCATATAATCAGTATTATAACTAACAATGAAATCTACAACAACATAAACAACAAAATCAATAACAACATCATACTCCACAACGAAATATTGTTTGTCATTAACATTGATATCAATAGTAACCAAATGAACCGCCAAAACAACCATAAGAATCCGCACAATAACCACACGAACCAAAACATCGAAAGGATCATCACTATCCTCACCAAAATAATCATCACTATCTTGCTACTTGTGCTCAACATCGGCATCCCTAACCTCATCAACCTTCGTAATCTCTTCATCGGTAACTTGATTAGCATGATGAACATCAGCATTATAATTAATCAACTCATAACATCTTAGATCAATTCCAGTAAACATGTATGTCTTGGGATTATTAAAATCATCGTCGTTTTCTGCCACAATAACCGTCTCTAACACCGAGACAATATCGTAAACCACGTTAACCACTTCTGCAACATCGACATCATCATTAACCGCCTTTGCGAAATCAATGACACCATTAACTACCTCTTCGACATCAAAAACATAATCAACCACATCCGCAACGTCAACAACTTTTACATCGTGATTGGTAACCATATCTGCGACATCATCGTTAATGGTATCCGACAAATTGTAACACATCGTATCGATATCGTCTTCCGCCATTATAATGAGAATGTGAAGATTTTGTACATTTGAGTGGAATTGAAAGTGTCGGTTAGGAGTTGATCGTAACAAGCGTTGAAGAGTGAAAGTAAAAGATCAAAGAAGAAGTTTTAAAATGAAGAAGTGTTAAAGAGTGAAGTGTTGAGTAATTTTATAGTGAATGAAGAAGTGTAACAAACAAAATATCTAATAATTAATTTTGTTAAATTTTGTTACGAGTGCGTGTAGGGAATTATATCCTTGTGTGAGTACACTGTAAGACTATAAAATGAGTGGGGGGGGGGGGGGAATCTAGTGTGGTTGGCTTCACCGTATTGTATGTATGCTGGAATTTAGGGGGATAACACGTGGTTTAAACTTTATTTTTTTTACATATTTATTTAAATTTAACAAAATGAGTGTAACAGATTAATTTGCTTGCAATATCTTATTAAAACATATAAACTTTAATTTATCTTGTTTATCATTAAATTTCATTATATTTTTTAAAATTTTGTGCTATCTAATTTAATATATATATATATATATATATATATATATATATATATATATATATATATATATATATATATATATATATATATATATAGAGGAGGGTTAATGTGAAAGCAAATTTAAAGTTATAAATGTAAGAACTAATTTACACCGTTGGATTAGTTATTTGGTGTTAGATGAGATTAACATTAAATGAGTAGCATTAAAATAATTAAATAAACTTTCAAGAGTACTTTGGACAATTTAATCCCAAATATGGTAAAAAAATTTAAAATTATTAGGCTACTTTTTCTTACGAGGAAGTCATTGCACTATTTTTTTATTACATTAAATGACACACCAAATTTAATTATATAAGTCACAACTTCGAAAAAAGTGATACAACGACTACACGACTTCAAAACAACTTATACAACTGGTACACAACTTCGGAATAACTGATACAACTAGTCCACAACTTAAAAACAACTGATACAACAAGTACACAACTTCGAAAAAGATGATACATTTTTTAACAAGTACTACCCAAATGTGTAATAAAACAAATGATAGAATGAGTACACAACTTCGAAACAACTTATACGTCTGATAAATATACGAAACAACTGATACAATGAGTACACAACTTCGAAACAATGGATACATATGATACATTTTTTAACCAGTACTACCGAAAGGTGTTATATACTTCATAAAACAACAAGTTAAACAACCGTATATTTGCAGCTTAATACTACTACTTTGACAAGGAAAAAAGATACTACTCCATTTACATCAATGTATCCTTGTCGTATTTAGATCTACAAATAAAATGATACACATGCTTAATAGTAATACACATGCATGTCTCTATCATACTACCCCATAGATCAGTACGTAAAGAACCACAAACCAAAAACTTTCACTAAAAGGTTTCGTCGTGTACCGCATACTCCGGTACACCAGATACATTGTGGTGTCGTGTATCACTTGATTGCTACACCAGCAACACCAACACACCATAGTCACATACATGCAACAGATTCTGGTACATGGGGGTTTTGTGCATTGCATACCATGATGTACCGGTGACAGCAGCGATATAACAGGAAAGCGCCACTACACTTACATGAGTTACCTCACCATGTTATACCGGTACATCAGATCTTTAAAAAGATGTTATACCACCACAGATCTATAAATAATTTGTGAGATCGTGATGGTGATGAGATTCTCGGCGGTTATGGAAGTTTCGGTCGCGATGGGATACGGTGGTGGTGCAACAAAAGGGGATGGGATACGGTGGTGGTGCAACAAAAGGGGTGGCAGTCATCTCTTTAGATCTAATTTAGATTTTGCGTGTTGGAGGAAATGGCTATACCTGACGATGCCAGCGGTTCGTCATCAACGATGATTTGGTAGCGACGGTAATAGGGTACATATCCATTCAACGAGTATGATTGATTAGTGGGTAGCGAATCTGATTTTTTATTTTGTTATTCATCGGCATCATTATGTGTTTATTTTTCTCTGTCATGGATCGGGATTGTTGTTATATAAAAGAATAGATGGAGCTAATTTTGAGGATATGATTAGGAGAATACGTAGGTGAATAGGTTAATGAAAAATAAGAATGTAAAATTACCGTAATAGCCTTTTTAGTCATATTTTTAGTTGCAGCTTTTAAGTGTATTAAATTTCGTTTAATTAAGATTGCTTCAATTCTATTGGTTGTTTAATTGTTCTCATTTTTATGACTTTAAAAAGTTCTTATTTGAACAAAATCTATATATATATATATATATATATATATATATATATATATATATATATATATATATATATATATATATATATATATATATATATATTAGTTTTTTGTGTTCTTTTAGAGGGTCTAATTTATTTTGATTCAAGCTTTTAACATTCTAACATTAATTTGATTGAAAAAATAGAAAATAAGCGTATGTTACAACTTTGCGCGAGTACCATGCTAGTTATTAAAGTTTTTTTATCTTGAATCGGAAAAAGTTAAAAGAGTAAATAAAAAAATGGAGAGAAGATGGATAAGTATAAGAGTGTTTAAATACTTTATAAAATGCTCGTTAAAGAGTTTGGAATATTCAAGCATTTTTTCATCAAACATAAAAACTATTTAACACACTACAAGAAAAAGATGGTTTTTGGGACGAAATTTTTTGGAACAGTCGAAAAATCGTGGTAAATACATGTATTTGGCACGTACTAGCTAATCGTGCCAAAAAATAGGTATTTGGGACGACTATTAAACAACAATTCCAAATAAATATGTATTTGGAACTTTTTCTAATAATGATGCCAAGTACATGTGTATTTAAGACAATTTGAGTTAACGGTGCTAAATACATATGTATTTGGGGCGATTTGGTACCACCGGTGCCAAATTTGTATATGCATTTAGAACATTATCTATAGTTGGTGCCGAATACTTATATGTATTTGAAACATTATATAATGTTGGTACTAAAATACTTATGTATTTATAATGGTTTTTATTGGTTGTGTGAAATACTAATGTATATGAGCCTATGTGGCGTTTTTTATAAATTGCTTTTAATTCTTATTAATCCAAAACATCTTTATAAGGCTAACCCGATTTATGCTTTTTCATGCACATATGAGCTAAATTTTCCTTGCATAATTTGGACATTAGATATCAATTTACTTATAATATCTAATAGTCCTTGGTTATCAATATCTAATGTCTAAAATAACGCAAGTACAATATAGCTCATACGTGCATTAAAAAGCGCAAATCGGGTTAGCCTTATAAAGATGTTTCAGATTGATAATAATTAAAAGCAATATATAAAAACCGCCTCATAGGCTCATATACATTAGTATTTCATACAACCAATAAAAATCGTTCTAAATACATAAGTTTCCCGGTACCAACATTATATAATGTTTCAAATACATATAAGTGTTCGGCACCAACTATAGATAACGTTCTAAACACATATGCAAATTTGGCACTGGTGGTACCAAATCGTCCCAAATACATATGTATTTAGTACCGTTAACTCAAATTGTTCCAAATACACATGTATCTGGCACCATTATTAGAAAACGTTTAAAATGCATATGTATTTGGAATGGTTGTTTAATAGTCGTCCCAAATACCTATTTTTTGGCACAGTTAGCTAATAAGTGTCAAATACATGTATTTGCCACGATTTTTCGATTGTTCCAAAAAGTTTCGTCCCAAAAACCACATTTTCTTGTAGTGTGTATAAATAGTTTTTATGTTTGATGAAAAAGTGCTTGATTATTCCAAACTCTTTAACGAGCATTTTATAAAGTATGTAAACATTCTTATACTGATCCATCTTCTCTCCTTTTTTTACGTTTTTAACTTTTTCCAATTCAAGATAAAAAACTTTAACAGCTAAAATGAAGAAAAGATATGTAATAAAAACATATTATTATATAACTAGCATGGTACTCGCACAAAGTTGTAACATACACTTATTTTCTATTTTTTCAACCAAATTAATGTTAAAATGATAAAAGCTTGAATCAAAATAAACTAGACCCTCTAAAAACACAAAAAAAAAACTAAAAACAATATTAAATTAAATAGCACAAAATTTTAAAAAATTTATTGAAATTTAATGATAAACAAGATAAATTAAAGTTTATATGTTTTAATAAGATCTTGCAAGCAAATTAAATATATTACACTCATTTTGTTAAATTTAAATAAATATGTAAAAAATTAAAGTTTAAACCATGTATTTTCTCCCTAAATTCCAGCATACATATAATACGGTGAATCCAATCACACTAGATTCCCCACTTCACTCATTTTATAATCTTACAGTATGCCCACACAAGGATATAATCCCCTACATACACTCGTAACAGAATTAGTTATTAGGTATTTTTATTTATTTCACTTCTTCATTCACTATTAAATAACTCAACACTTGACTCTTCAACACTTCTTCATTTAAACACTTCTTCTTTGATATTTTACTTTCACTTTTCAAAGCTTGTTACGATCAACTCCTAACCGACACTTTCAATTCCACTCAAACGTACAAAATCTTCACATTCTCATTACAATGGCAGAAGACGATATCGATTCGATGTGTTACAATTCGTCAGATACTGTTAACGATGATGTCGCAGATATGGTTATCGATCATGATGTAGATGTTGTTGATGTTGCGGAGGTGGTTAATGACGTTGTTGATGTCAAATAGGTTGTTAATGGTGTCGTTGATGTCGCGAAGGTGGTTAATGATGAGGTCGATGTTGCGGATGTGGTTAACGTGGTTTACGATAATGTCTTGGTGTCAGAGACGATTCTTGGGGTAGAAAACAACAATAATGATCCCAAGACATACATGTTTAATGGAATTGATCTAAGATGTTATGAGTTGATTAATTATAATGCTGATGTTCATCACGCTAATCAAGTTACCGATGAAGAGATTGCGGAGGTTTATGAGGTTAGGGATGCCGATGTTGATCACAATTTGCAAGATAGTGATGATGATTTTGGTGAGGATAGTGATGATTGTGATGATCCTTTCGATGTTTTGGTTCGTGTGGTTATTGTGGGGATTCTTTTGGTTGTTTTGGTGGTTCATTTGGTTATTATTGATATCAATGTTAATGACAAAAAAGATTTTGTTGTGGAGTATGGTGTAGTTATTGATGTGGCAGCTTATGTTGTTGTTGATTTCATTGTTAGTTATGATACTCATTATATGTAGGATGATGATGTCGATGTTAATGACTATAATCACGATGTTGCGGAGGTTGATGATACAATGGGGGTTGATAATGTCGATGTTAATGGGAATAATCAAGATATTGTGGACGATGGTGTGACAAAGAATTTGAGTATCACGTCGTTAAGTGGCAGAATTAAGATTTCAAAGTTGATTGGTAAGGCGGATATGCTGATAATTGATTTTGATGAGGTCAATAAGAGCGACAAGAATTTTGGTGAGACTGTTACGGAGGATGACTGGGTGAGCATCGAGACGGGTCCAAAAAGGAAGTTAGAATCACCGGTGCCAAGTCTATAAGAAAGGTTTTTGTAGAATGTTGATTTTTGTCAAAAAAGAACTTATATAATTAATGTGGGTGTTTACGATTTTTAGTTTAAAATGTTGATTTTTTAGTTGATTTATTTGTTGATAAACTAGTTATTTTTATTACTTCACACATTTGTTTTTGCAAGAAATATAAAATAAATAACTTATAATTTGTTTTCCAACTTCTCATTTGTTGTTATACATAATTTTTTTAGGATATTTGCAAAATTTAAGTTTTTTGTTCATGATCCTTTTAGTTTGAAGTCTGTCATCCGTTATACATTGTGGACTTTATATACTGTGTTACTTTAAAATGCATTATCATAGAGGAAATGAGTTTTTTTTCGTCAAGAACTTATCTCTACAAGCTTATTATTGTTTGTTGTTGGTGTCAATTAACAAAAGGAAAAGAATATCTAGATGACCATTGAAAGTTAAAAAAAATGAACAAAAGATATATTTGGTAGTATTATTCAAAGGCTTCGGACACAATAGAAATTTGATTTAATGTGTGGAATATGTTAATTTAGAGAAACTTATTTATATCACCGTGTCATGCGTATAAGCTTTTATATTATTTTGAAGTAAACCACTTAAAAGCTTTTTTTAGAATGCTTCTACAACTTTGGAAAAATAATTTTTATTAACTTTGGCGTTTGGTTCGTCGTAATTGTGAGACCCCCAAAATCTGACATGGATCAACTAGGCAACGAGGGGGTAACATGTCATAGTACAAGAAACAATGAATTACAGTTCATACAAAGCTGACGAAATAAAAACATGTACATTACATCATAAAAGGGTCAGAGTTTTTAAACATAGGTCCAGAGTTTTAAAAGCGGAAAATTATATTATTTCGTCTCGATTTATAACAATAAGTTGCCCAAAGATTTAATAAACTTCTGATAGTTTATATAAAACAAATCTTTCACAAACACCACAGAAATCTCCAAGCTGCGATAATATCCTGCGGGCTCCCATCCAAGCAAAGCTAAGTAATAATACCTGAGATTAAACATGTAAAATTGTCAACACAAAGTTGAGTGAAATTCGTAGGTTTAGTAATAAGGATGTGGAACACAAGCATTCAGTTGTAAAACAAGTAGTATGAAGTATGGTTATATACGTCAACCATAGTCGAAAGTCATTATTATTGCTGTTCAGTTCATGAACCGAAGCTTAACTCAGTGTAAGTTCCTCTAGGGAGTATTCAGCCTAAATACTCAAGTATAAACGAATATTAGTGCGTCAAGGTAATCGGGACGGGGATAGTCAATCCCGATGGATCCACCCACAACATTCGCGCTTCGCGCAATGCACACCGGATAATTAACGGTTCATGATCGGGAGAGGAAACTTAAGGCTAGACTAAAAGCAATAATAATATCGAAAACCTGAAAATCATACATGTTCTGGATAGCATACAGTTCTGGATAGCATACAGTTTTTAATGTTTGTGTTCCACCATGTAAAATCTCACCCCGTGTTTAGAAACCATGTACAAGTAAAGAGGGGCTATGAACTCACCTTAGCCACGAGGTAAGTCAATCACGGTACTCAGCAACTGAGTAGAAACGGTAGTGGTAGACGATCACCGACGATATGGATGCCCGGAAAACACGAAAACCGCAACCTATCATAATAAGGCGCGCGTTAAGACTCGAACTCAAATATCGATATGTACCAAATATGATATGACTCAAATGTTTTTAAAGTATACATGTTTCAAAACCATTGACACGAACTAAAAGAATCCATTTATCCAACGTTATTCGTTAAAACACTTGAACACTTGAAAATGACTCGTCATACGACGCCAAGTCAACGCAAGTCAAACTATCCTTTACCCTTACTTGGACCAGTAGCTAAGTCATTTATATAATGGCTAAGTACTTGAATAAGTCATCATGTCCGATGATGAATACTCAAACTCACGCAACACAAGCATTGAACTAAATGTCCAAAATAAAAATCAGCAAGTACAACCCGAATGTACACACCGATCTACCCTACCTAGACATGTCCGTTTTACATGAAAATTGGTGTCAAGGTCACTTATAACCTGTATAAGACCTCACCAAAATTTGAGCCAAAGTTCACACTTTAAAATCCATCAGCTCGACACTTTACTCGACTCCAAATTTTTAGGACAGATTTGTGCACTTGTTTTGTAGAACCGTTTGCACCGCTTTAAAAGTACAAACTCGACAACCCGAATTTTGAAACCACTACTAGACTCATCAAACTCAGTTTGTAACTTTGAAAACCAGTAGTATCAACAATCTAACCAAGTCTAAAGTCCCCGAGAGTCGACCCAAAATCAGCCACAATTTCGGATTGTGCCGACTTGCGTCTCTCGGTACACGAAAACTAAAACTAGCATAACTTTTGACTCGTAAAGAGTTATAAGCTCTATCTTATACCAAAACTACCGTCTCGGAAAACTCTACAACAATTTCAAATAATCTTAGCCTTTCACAGACCTTAAACCCACGAAAATCAGTTAAAGACCTGCTGTCCCAAATTGTACTTTTAGAAAACATGACAAAACCATTTTTCAAGCAAAACCACTCATTCCCATACCACTATGATCACTATACTATCATACCCATCATCCAAACACTCCTAAAAACATTTGCATGTAAAATCTAACAAAATCAAAGATAAAAAACAAGACTTTTAAGGATTAAAATGTGATGATAATACCAAAAACAATGCATGCAAGATGATCAAAACACAAATCCACCATGGAATTATAAAGTTCTTCAAAAGTTGATGCATGTGTGAGAATTTAGTATGGATAGAATCACAAGAACATTTTAGGAATGGGTCTAATTTTAGTTTTGATTAATTCATGGTAGAAATCAAAGTTTTGAGGGTGTTTGTGGTGGAGGAGGTGACGGCAAAGAGGTGGGGAGGGAGAGAGTTTGTATTTTTTTTATAAAGTGGTGTTGTGTGTGAAAAATGGAAGAAATAGGCTTTAAATATGGTAGTTTAAGTGGAGGGATCAATGTTGCCAAGTTTGAAACTTGTGGACTTAAAAACAATTAATAGTTTTAAAGGGTAGAAAATGTCTATTAGTAAATCTTGAAAATATTTACGGGGCTCGGGTTTCGTAAAAATACTTTTCAAAAGTTACAATGCATCATAGAAATGATTATACGATTTCTCGACACGACTTAATACGTAATTAAAACGACATTATCGTAAATATTAATTATCGAAACAATCGATAAATAAACGTAATATTTTGGGCATCCGTAGGTATCGCGATCACTAGGAATTCTCGTTGTACATTGTTTTTGAATAAACTCGTTGTAAAACGCACGCGGGTGATAATAAATCAAAAACTTTGATTTAAATTAAATATGGAAAAATAAAATAAAATTTTTATAATTCCATATGAAGCATTGTCAATGAACAAAATAATACTTAAAAGTATAATTTAAAAATCTTAGGATTTACATATAAAGTATTCAAGAAAACGTAATACGTTGGAAAATTCAAAAAGCACGAATAAAAAGAATAAAATAATGCTGGGAAAGTACGGGTTCTCACAGTCTTCCCCCCTAAAGGAACTCTGGTCCCCAGAGTTCTCCTGAAAACAGTATAAGATGCAAACAAGAGGAGGTACAAAGTGTAGAACAAAATTCAATGCTTCCCAGGTAAATTTCCATACCACGACGAATATTAACGGTTAGAATTCGCTATGCTTCAGTTTCTTAACTCCTTTTCGTATAGCTTTTCAGTCTTGGATGAGGTTAACGATCTTTCAATACGGGGATACATCAAGAGATAGAATTGTTGGAAATACGTGCGATAAACTAACATGAATGAACACAAGAATCGCTTAAACAGGCAAAGTGCGATAAAATGAACCAAGATTGTAAATCAACAAGGGGTCGCACGTGCAACTGTAAAACGTGACAATCTTAAAACGTAATAATCCAGTTACAAAAGAACTAGAAGGGAAAAATGAATTATATATGATCATTCAAAATATAGGTTGTCAAAATCAGTTGTCTAGTATTTTGGTATTACTTTAAAACTCAGTTTAAATATTTTCTTTATTAAAAGAAAATTTTACCAGGTGTAGTGATTAAAAATCAAACTCTATATAAAACGAGTGGGTAAACAGTTGTCAAATCTTTTTCTTGATCAGGATTTTCGAAACAAAAGTAGAACAGTTCAAAATAGTTATCCTGATCGGCTTAAGAACTTTTGGGTGACTGTATGAAATTATTGTTAAAACTCAGGTTTAACGTTACCATTAGGGAAAAAATCAGATTTTCCAAGTTATTTAGAAACATTGTTTAGAAATTAGAATTTAATTTAATAATTTCATTAGGTTGACGGTAAAGTACGATATAATCAAATACGATATAATTTCATTAGGTTGACGGTAAAGTACGATATAATCAAATACTTTAAAAGGTATAACTTAATATCCTTTTTAAATACTAGTTATAAGTTTACCTAAGAGGATGTATAGATCTGGTACTTAACTTGAAACAGTTATTTTGGTAATTTAAACATTTGATAAAATGTATAAAACGTTCTTAAAAATTAATAATAATTTTTAGAAATTCAAGAAAGTGTTTAAGATATCAAACGATAAACACGTAACAGTTTCTGGTTTTCAGAAAGCGACAAAATAGCAAACGATTATGAAACGAATATCGATCAACAATTAGTATACAAGCAATAGCACGGGGGAATAAAACGGAAGTCGTATCAACTCTTAACGAACATGATCGAATAGACGCGTCGATGATAAAGAGAATAAGAAACAAAGGATTCAGCAAGATTAATTCACGAGTGCGGTCGGCGTCACCAATAACAGCTTATTAAGTTCTCGATGGTCGATACACGATCGAAGGAGAAAAGCCACACAACGAATTTTCGAATCAAAGAAAATTCTTAAGAGGTCAATTGAGCGTAAATTCAGTAAAAATGAAAACATTAGCAATGAAAAGCGAAATCAACACATGATTCACACGAATGAATTTCAAGACAACAAAGTCTAACACACATCATGACGGATACACGAAATCATCGTTCACGTCCAGTCGTAAATCACTAATCGCGTCCAGAGACATTTCGTAGTTCTACCAAGATAGATAGCGATGGTCGATCATAGAAGCATAACAACGTTGAAACTTTCAAGTCTGGTATCAATGGTAAGGATTTAGGCAAATGGTAACGAAAATTGTATCATGAGGATGATGAGGTAACAAGTAAAGCAAAGATCGCTGAGTAAGGAAATCTGTGCTTGAGGCATGTACTTTGTTCAAGAAAAGATAAGGGTTCATATGTGTAAGTCACGAATTGTTGTTACTCGCATAGGATGTAAAAGTTTTCTAAACTTTATTTTATCAAACTTTTTAAGGAACATAATTAAAAAGTTGATTGTTGGTCAAATATTTAGGGCGACTACTATTTGGCCTTGCATGGCTCCTTCTAAATTAGGCATAGGTGATCAGGCCATGCATAATTTAGGACTAGCAATGCGATGCTCAACTTCGTCAAACCAATATTACAGGTCATATTATTTAAAATATGCGTATAATAGCATTTGTAAAAGCAGGAATCAAAATAACATATGAAACTTTTCGCCACTAAGTTACTGGCTAACTGTTTAAATCAATCATTTGTGTAGTTTTAAGGGTTCTTTATAAGACCGTATTAGAACAATTTGTGAAAATTCATGGTAAAATTAATATAAATTAATTTTATAAGATAACCTTCAAGTATTTTGTAAAGTCCAAGTGGAACTTTTGTAAAATATATCGCAAACAATACCAGTTTGAGTTTATATGGTAACATGACAATAGTTTATAAAGTAGCGAGTGGGTTACAAGAGGGAAATAAGGAGTAGTTGAAGACAGTCAACGAAATGGTTACAAGGTGATAAGGTTTCAAGAGGTTTAGCCGAAATCGTCAAGAGACACGTGCCAAGATGATAAAGAACGACGAAAATAAGAACTTCAATTCTCGGTCCAAATCAGTGGTACGATAGAAACAAAGGACGACAATATAGAATGACAAATAAGTCATATATAAAAGAAAAGAATAAGGAATCCGTATGTGCACATGGTAATTTATTTGACAATAATATACTTTTAAGAAAGTAGGGTATCAGTTAACAAATAGTACGATTACTCCGAAAGGTTTCTACATTAGGAAGTTACCGAATTTCAAAAGTTCCAGATCTATGTATAAGTACGACCGAACTCAAAGTTACTATTTTATACTTGTTCAAACGCAATTCTTGTTTTTAGTTTGCAAAATATCATTAGTTAAAGTTTTACGAGCTCAACGAACTCAAAACGCTTGAAATCATATTTTTAAAGTCTATCAGTTTTGACTTTTGGGTTTGACTAGACCAATTAACTCATTAAACAATATTCTAAGACTCAAAGTCTAATGCGTTTCGATGTAAAACAATGTTTTGAACAACTTTCTAGTTTTACCCGAGACTTGAAACGGAATAAAAATGGACGAAAATGCCTTGCATCATCTCTTCCTTAGGTCGCAAGAGCAGGGAGCCCAGCCTGGACTCTCTCGAGTATAAAAGGAACCCCTCCGGTTCCACAAAGGTACGATACACACAATACCCTAAACACTAATATACTCAAACCGATTACTTACTCTCACGCCAGAGTCTAATCGTGGGTAACAAACCCACGATAAGCCTAACAGTGTCTGTTTAGTGCGCAGGGTCCTAAAGCAAGTTTCACTTGGTGCGAGAGTCAGAGTCTACAAGACCCCAAATTAAGCCTAATTTAGGTTAAGCTCGGTATACCCCAACTTTTACGTCAACAAGTTGAATGAAAATCTTTGAATAGCGTCGTAATTCAGAGTTTTATAATGCCTTTTAAATTTCAATTCCTTTCACACATTACAAATTTACAACGCGTTTTCAGAACATACTGCGAAGTGCGAACCAAACAACCTTTAAATTGATTCACTCCAGTAAAACTTACTGGTGATGTTTTTGGTTATTTGCGTTAGTAAATTCTATTTGAAATTTTACTCCAAATAATATATGTTATATTTTATATTTGTATTAAGACCTTTTACAATAACAAGTACGAAAGATCGATGCATAACTTACTCAATACCATCTTAGACACGGATTGAGTTTTTTTTAAGTTTTTTGACACGATAAGTTACCAGGTCTTACATAAACGAGATCATCATAATATAAAATAACCATGGATTAATCAAGTTTAACACAAATTGAAAAATGCTACAAAAGAAATTATATATATCTTGGTGACTTTAATCATGCAAATTGATTAAATAGGATAACCATGTTTTAAATTTATCAGGGTTCAGTTGATAATTTACCGAAAAAGAAAACAATATTTCTCACTTTTTTGTTTTTTAACATGTTATGATTATTGTGAAAAGAATGAGCAAAAGCGTTAAAACATAGTAGTAAGTTATTTGTGAGCGTATACATGTGTTTTTATTTTAATTTATTGATTTTATTTTTCTACATGTCTTTTGCAAAATTAAAAAGAATTAAAACTCAAAGTAGTCTTGTCGGTTATATGGTTATTCGGTTTGTAATTATTTAAAATATTTGAAAGTAAAATAAAACCAAACATAATCAAAATTAATTGATTTGATTTAAGTTGGTACAGTTTTCGGGTTGATCCAAACTGCATAACATGTATTCCTTTTTTGTTTAATTGTATGAAACTTTAGAAAAAAATTTAACTTTTGAAAAATGTTAGATTTATATTTGAAAAAAGTGATTCTGATTTCTTTTAATATCTAATATTTTTATGTGGATTCAGTCTAGGTTATATATTTACTAACAAGATATTCTCGTACTGCAACGACATGTTTCTTGTAGTTTAAACTTTTAGCGTACAATATTGTTTGGTTATATATTTTTATGATAATAACTTAGCATATAGCGGAATCTTTGAGAATAACTTTATTGCACACTATCATATATAAGTATGGTAATAGTACTTATGCATCACGATAGAAATGGCTATGTAAAAATGATAGTTTATGGATTACAAAGTTGTGACGATTGACGATGAAAGATACTTGCTAATAATAAATGTTGTGTAATATTTGTAACAATGTTATATAACGTGTAAATATGCAGTATTATATATTGGTTCGTGCATATATATATGATTATAGGGCTGAGGATACCCAACCGAAAATCGAAACGATATGAATCGACCGAAACAGAATCGACCAATTTTTGTTCGGTTTTCGGTTTTGCATATTTATGATTTTCGGTTTCGGTTTTCCTGGTTCGGTTCATTTCGGGTTAACACAAAGAATAATATACCTAAACTATTCATTTGGTGCGGTTTTACTCGGTTCGGTTTCCGTTTGGTTTTGCTCGGTTCACTTCCGTTCGGCTTTTGGGTCCTGTTTTTTCTAAATTTGGTTTTAAGTTCGCGTTTTTATAGGTCGAGTCGTTTTCATCTAATGCTTAGCCCTATATCTATATACCCTATAAAGGGTGTATCTCATTTGTTGAAAGTTGAAAAGTTGAAAATTTTCAACCAAACTTCTCATTGAAGGAACCAAATAGCTGTAGAATAATTGTTGAAAGTTTCAACATTCATAACTAAGGAAATGTAACATTCGGTTAAAAATCAATCACAAATTAAAATAGGAAATAATTTAAGCAAAAGTTGAAACTGTCAAGCCTCAATTCACTGTTATATGTAAATTTATTGTGTAAAAAAAAGTATTTTTAGCTTTGTTTTCTTATGTAAATTTATTTTGTGTATATATACAAAAATAAAGTAAATTTTTTTATGTAACTTTATTTTGTGTATATCAAAAAAAAAAATTTATTCTTTTTTAATGTAATTTATTTTGTGGATATATATAAAAAAACTCATGATAAACATTGGTAGCCAAATTTTACGTTGACAAAATCTATTTTTCTAAATGCGTTGCATTATTTTTATTTTTGTAAACTAAAAAAATGTTTCATTAATTTTTATTTTTGTAAAAACATATTTCATTAATCTTTAAAACAAAACATTTCATTATTTTTTTATTTTCTAAACTCCAAAAAAATTACAAACTTACTATTGTAAACCCGTGATTTTTCGTATTTTTTTAATTAATCGTATTTTTGGAAAGTGTTTAATACAAAACAAGTTTTAAAACTTGAGTTTTAACAATTTTTCAAGATTAATGAGTTGTACACATATTTTTGGAAACTTTTTAAAACAAAACGCGTTTTCGAAATTGATTTAAACAAAATCTTCAAAAAGAAACTGTTTTTACGCATATTGTTGACATTTTTTTAAAAATACGTTATAAAAAATTATTTTTGTAAAATCAATCAATTATTCAATTTTGTTGACATTGCTGGAAAATCAAAGATAACAATTCTTTCCTTAAATAAATTCGATTGACTAGAATCAATAAGCTATAAAATCCACATTCATTTAGTTATTTTATACACATTTAACTTTTGAATCACAAATGTTTAACTTGGTTGCAGGCTACACATTCGTACTGAGAAATCCTTATTAGTCAGTTACAAACCTATTTTTTTCAAAAGACACTTTTGATCATAAGGTAATACATCATCTCTAATTGTGAATGTGATATTAAGAAGCTTTTCCCGTCCTTTTAATCCTTTTCATATATTTACTTCAACTGAAACATTTGATTGTTTCTTTTTTCATGATTGAATTAGGTTTGTGTCATAATGTTGGCCAAAAACGCAGCATGTGATGAGCCCAGCAAATTGGATTTGTGTTATCCAAAAATCGATTTGTTTCCCATCTTTTTTGATAGAATTCCAAATATATTGTCCAAGCAAATCAATACTCATTCAAATGGATATTTCTTGAATTCTGTTTTTTTAAAGGCCTATTTGAACTTTAGATGCGTTTGAGAAGATAAATCTGGTTCCTTTTTTTAAGGATTCTAAAATTTTTTAGAGCTCATGCGGAGCAATAATGAATCCATTTAGTCTGAGGATTTTAATAATTTTTTGGATTTTTTATTTGATTTTTTTATTTTTAGTTATTTGTTAATATGTAATTGTATTCACATCTTTTCACAGTAGGTGCCACATTGGTGAAACAGACATATGCAACATGTAACAAGGTACGTCCGACTATGGAATCGTTTTGATCATAACGACGACTCAAAGCACTACTGCACTGGAACATTCGAGTTATTTCTAAAGGCTTGTATTCATTAACACCATATGTATTTTCTTCATGAGATAACTTCTCTATCTTTATTTCCTTTGTATCTGCATATGTTCATATTTCTTGCTTTTTATTTTATCTTATATAGAGTTGTTGGGTTTGACTCTTCATTTCTGCGTTCATATATATACATTTCTGTTTCAGTTCTTTCGGTAAGTTAAAAATTATCATTAGGAGATTCATTCATTATCATGATGTCATACGAGAGATGATATTATTTATTTCACACTATATGTTTCATTCACGGAACATTGACAAAAATGCATCATTGACAAAAATGCATGGGCGATTATTGTTTTGATTGTTACAAACTCAAGCTTAAGTGTTTATTGAATAATACACTTATTATCTAATTATTTCTTTTCAAATATTAATAAAATATGTTTACGTCCATTGTTTCTCTTATTTTATTTACATATAACTTCTTCTAAAATTATTTTTTTAAATTATCCGTGAATCCCGCGGGTCTTGAAGTTATTATCAACTAAAAATAAACATGTTGACAGTATTAATGAAATGTTGATTGGCGGATTTCCTGGTGAAGAGAAGGTTTACTATAGTTTTGATGAAGCGGAAGATGACACACACAACATGTATCCTCTTGAATTCTTAAACTCCCTAAATGTGAGCGGATTGCCACCACATTACTTGCACTTGAAAATTGGATGCCCAATTATTCTTTTGAGGAATCTCGATCCGACAAATGGATTATGCAATGGCACGAGGACGATATGCAAACGATTTGATCCGAATGTCATCAATGCTGAAATTGTTGTCGGGAAACACGCTGGAGTTAGAGTTCTCTTGCCAAGAATTCCTCTCGCTCCATCTGAAGAAGACATGTTTCTTTTTAAGCTAAAGATAACACAATTTCCTGTCCGCCTTTGTTTTGCCATGACTATCAATAAAGCTCAAGGGCAAACTATTCCAAATGTAGGTGTCTATTTGCCTGACTCTGTATTCTCACATGACCAGCTTTATGTTTCGTTATCTAGAGGGATATCACGTGCAACTACCAAGGTACTGGTGAAACCAGTCAAAGAGTTTGGTGAAGAAGGAGTATACACCTCAAATGTCGTGTACCAAGAAGTTTTACGCAACGAGTAACATCAGTTCCTAGATTATATTTTATACTTGATGCAATTTTTCACTTTCACTTTTACTTTATGTTTTTAATATGTTGTTTGATACATTGTATATGGGATTTCATTTTAAACTTGATTACCGTATGTTACGACAGTTTCCAACTACAGTTTTATCTTACCACAATATAGCGTTTCGTTAATTATCTGCCGCCAGGCAATTCCGCAGCTATGCGCGGGTAATCGCCTAGTGTTATTATATGTGTTTAAGACATTGTTTAACTTAATATAATTACGGTAGTAAATATCTACACGTGTTTTAAAATCATATACGATTCTTTTTATTCAACTTAAGGCTCTAGATTATGATTACCACACTAGTACCTCGTTGAGTTAGTACATTTTGTTATACTAATTGTAATTTTGAATGAAATGTATTTTATAGCTAATATTAATTTTAATTGTTATATCATTAATTATATGTTGTAACGTTATCTCTATTATTTGTAACTTTTACTCTAATACTTGCGTTTAGTATAAATATAACTAGATCAATGGTGCTCATCTATTAAAACAGAAATAGTTATATATAAAGTTTTTGAATTTTAAAAGTTTGTATAATAGACTTGTATTTTTTTTGGCAACCGTATAATAGACTTGTATTACTTAGATGTTATTTTGGTTTTTGCATTAAAAGGATGTAAATCAAGAATAATTTATGCATTATTTAAATTTATGCATTTGATGAGAAAAAGATATGAATATGTTTTGTAAGTAGTATAAATATTAACGTGGATTTAGTTTTCGGTAGGGTGGCAATTCTGACATGACACGATAAATGACACTGAGTTAAATAGGTTTAGGTTGAGGATAAACAAATTTTGATGAAAGTAGGTCAGCCTATATAACCCGTTTAATAAATTGATCGTGTTTGAGTTGAGTAAATATTAAATATATCAACATGTGAACTCGTTTTAGTGTATATAAGCTTCTAAATAAAATATATATCATGAAGTTTATGTTGAATCTCGATTAAATGTATTTTATTAGGTAATTAACTAGACGAGTACCCGCGCATAGCGGCGGAAATTGTATAGCTACAGACTATTAACGATATGCGGCATTATGGTAAATATTTCGTTTATCACTCAAAATAAAACGTGAAAATATCAAAATGTAATTGAAAATGATTTAACTCGAGCAAAAAAATCTTAACATATTACCGCATGTTATTTACCATGGATATATTTATCTAAAGTGCACAACTTGTTTGGTCATCTTATACATAATTAGTTACACAACCCTACTTCTAACTTCCTTCACATGCACTCCATCACAAAGTCTAGTTAGTAAATGCTAAGGAGTACTAAATTAACCCAATTTTCCTTTTCTTCAGATTTGCAACACCATCTTTGACTCGGCTACAAAGTGTAGGGTTGGATCATTGCAAGTCGGATTAGACGTGCCTCTTGGGTTAATATTTGTTGAAACTTTGAATATAATACTGGTATCGACGATTTTGTTAGCCCACCATTGATTGGACATAGATTTGGACATTTGCTGGAGTAGAGCCCATAGCTTGTTCTGACCCCTAGCATATATAACAATAGGATGATGTTATCAATACCCCTCTAACCCAAAAAAGTCCAAAAAAAGTAATTCAAATACCCCCTTTTGTCCCCTTGTTGTAGTAAAAAACAGTTTTCTGTCAGTTTCTGATCCGTATTTTTTTTACAGTTTACTGTTTTTTACATGTTAAACTTTATATTTTTTATTCCACACTTTCTGTTTCACAGTTTTATAACAAAACAAAAATTATAAAAATAAAATAAAAAATAAAAATAAATAAATAAAAAAGTTAAGGGGGGTATTACTTGTAAAAAGAGGGGTATTAGTAACCAACCCCATAACAATATTGCATGCAGATTGATTCGATATGCGTTTGTTTTCTGTATCTCTTGATTTTAGTACCATATATATTAGCACCTCTTATAGGGTTGGATCTGATTTTCTTGTTCCTTTATGTGTCATTTTTTCTGGATAAATGTTGCAGGTGCACATACATGCTATATTTGATCTACTGTTCACTTCTTTTAACATATCATACAACATAAAGTACACACATTACCTACAAATAATATCAAAACATCATCATCATTATTTTACTTACTGGTCTAACTTTCAAGATCCAAAGTAGAGTTAACAACATCAAACAGAAGCACTTAACAATAGCAACATGTCAAATACTACAATCCAACATATAATGTATGCATGGACAGATAGTTCTCTAATTAAGACCAAACCCCCACCAACCCAGAGCGTCGTTTTCCTCGTGATGGTGGTGATCTGCAGTTGCAAACATATACGGGAAATTTCTATGCCCGCCATCACAACCGTGATCCTCTTCTAACTGATCCATAGGTGGTACATATTCATGAGGGTAGTCATCATCAAGAAAATACGAATCACCGTTGTCCATAAGCCATGGACCATCAAAATCTTCAACCACTGCACTTCCACCGCTACATGTACTAAAGTGATCCTCCAGTTTCACATTCTCTTGAGGAGCTAGAATATCTCCACCTTCATTGGAATCTGCGGCAGAATCTTGACCCGTCCTAGAATTTGTGTGCGCCTCTTTAGGCTGCAGCTTCTCAGTCAAGGAAAGCAGTTGCAAATGGTATTGAATGATATTATTTGAGAAAACTTAAAATATGGAATAATATGTATATGTTAAACAACATGTGTATACATTACAATCAATATAGCGATCATGCAAGTAGGGATGAAAGGGTGGTGTTGTCGAACCTCTCCTAATGCTAGTCTCCGCCATGTAACGAGTCACACAGATGCTTGAGATTGTGGTATATGAGATTTGTCTATTTTGTTAGTGCCATATAAAAAGAAGACAGGTGTATGATATTTGACACATGAATCATACAAGTTGGATATATGGATAGTAAACAATACGGACCTTTTCGAGTCTTAATCGATCATGGTTCATGAATCATTGTTGTCACTTCTTCACCCATGGAAATCCAACTTTAACAAATAAAACAAAATGTTTTACCCTTGTTGACTCAAGTATTATCCGCATCCATGTGACCTACTGTACAAAATATCAACAACCAACATGATATGATCAGCTAGACTTTATAAATTAGCAAAGAAAATCTTAAATTAGCATTACCTAAACAACATTTTTTCTTTAGCATCGTACTATTTCAAAAGAAGGAAGCATGTATTATATTTGTATGTGATAGAATCATACCCAAAAGAAGGAAGCATTTTAACCAAATAACAACCATCAGAATAATAAAAATATGGAAAGAGAGCGATAAAATCGAAAAAGCGTGAATGATTATGAATATTGTACCTGGATCCTTTAGTAGATCAAATCAAACTCCTTGCTTGAGAATAAACTTGCATCATTGATTTTTTCTTGAAAATTTTGAATTGCAGCTTTAGTGTTTAGTTAAGACTAAAATTAACCTTCATTAGCATTCTCACAAATTATATATTAAATTTTGATTGAATGCTAATACCTTTGGTTGTCTAATTCATCTTGAACTACCACCATCTTGCCGCGAATACAATAGTGTTCCCCTTCATTTCCTGATATCATAGACCAGGCACGAATCGAGTCCTCACTACTGATGCAACAATAAATGCTTTATAGAAACCGTCATATACAATAGATGCATTACATAGTCATGGTGCATAACAGAATCAACATTATTAGCTTATTACACTTACAATATACATTACTTGATAAGAAAAAGGATATCCATGCACATACCTGCTTTCATGGCCAGAACGTATATCTTTGCATAATATCTTCACCGATACTTTTGTGCTATTCCATTTAGCTACCTCATAGTTTCCCTGTAAAAGTACCCAAATTTTACTGATTGAGTATATAGAGATATACAAACTGCAGAATTGATATTAGAATGGCATAAGCTAATAAGGACTAAAAGAGCTTAAACAAACACCCCATAAAACATAACCATCAATCGACAACCTGATGCACATAACACATATATCACATTAAAAGTTTTCAACAACACAAAAGTCGTAATACCTTTTCCTATGTGTCAGGCAATACACTTTTGCGGAAGAAATCCAAGAGAACCGTGTGGTGTGCCCAAACTTCCTGTGCGACATCCTTGCATCAATAGTTACATCAAAAGAAATCAACAAATTAAATACTCATATAATGATAGACATTTCAATTCAAACTAATTCTTATCAGCGAAATAATTCATCAATCAATATTTTTTTAGGGTATTATTCCTACTGATTGATTTTGAATTAGGATTATTGTGTGTAAGGTTTTGGGGATTTTTAGGAGGGGGTGTTGTTAGGGTTTGTGTGATAGATCGAATGGGCTAATGATATTTAACTGCAAACACGGTGCAGAATATAGACGATGAAACACCATACTGTTAATAGAATTTAAATAACATTGTAAAACAAACCTGATTGAAGAATGTATTTGTTTTCATTTGTAAAAAAAAATGTGGATTTCTCACCCACATCTGAATTATAAATCAACTCAAAATCAAAAAATATAAAGAACCGGGTAGCTTATCTTACATACTGTGGAGCTGGTGGAGATCCAAAATTTGTTTTTCAAAAAAACTGATCCCGTGTGATAACAGTTTGTGAGCCTGCAAAGATCAAAACAAAATAAAATTATCATTTAAGATCTATAGGAAGAAGATATAACGATTAACGCATAATCATAGATGATGATGATTATAGATTTAAATGAATGAACATAATTTTGGAGGCGGTTTTTACGTGTATGCGCAATTTTATGGGATACAGTTAATAATCCGATTGTAATTGGTGTTTTGATGTATTTAACTCATTTTTCCTCAATAAGTTTTGGTTCAAATCATTAATTTTTAGTTGACTTCCTCATATAACTCCCAATTATCATAGGATTAGGAAATTTCCATACATAAAACCGACTTTACATCTTTCCTGATTTAGAAATGTCTTAATTTTCCTCACTTTTCAACATTGGGATTGCTCCTTTATAAGGAGTATAGATATGAATGGATTAGGATTACAACTCATATATCATTTGAAATTGTTACATAATTATTCGTATGTTACGTATATCATATTTTACATCCTTATATTTTTTTTCATTTAAATTAGTTAAATCGAGAAATCACTAACCTTATTGACCGTTTAACTTATTTTTAAACATGTTAGACGGTATAGTAACGGGTTACACATGTTATATACGTATGGGTTAGGTTTGAGTTTTTTGACATGATTATTAAATGGGTTATGTTTAGGTAGAAGTTATAATAACCCGCGAACTCGAATGGTTAACAAGAACACAACTCGATTGCCGCCCTAGCTTTTAATTATATTCAATTTTTTATTTTGGCAAAAACCATATGTTCTAATCGAAAATCGAATATCTAATGTATTTCGTCCGGGTTTAACTAACTCGGTTCGGTTACAAATTCGTTTGATTGTATTTGGTTTGATCCAGTTTCGGTTTTCCTTTCCTGTATGTAATTGTATTACCCGAATTATGAGCACTGAGATCCAAACCCAATCCACTAGTCCAGCTCAGTAGCCTAGTCAACTGTATGAAACTCGAATACTCTCTGACTGCTCTAGTCTTTTGAAGAATATATTTCATTTGGTTACTATGGGTTTGAACTCACCGTCCCACAGACTCAGACTTAAATCATGTAAAGCCCTCCCATTTTAGAAGATTGGCGTAACCATTTCAAGGTTTTTTACACCTAACATAAATTGAACTTGAAACCTCGTACATACTAAGATGATAGCCGCAAACATTTTTGCCACTAAGATAGCCTAATGGGCGTTCAGTTAGACACGTGAATAGTATACACTTCTGACCATGTCACATTATATGTTCACCACACGACTCAAACAACTACCAAACTGCTCTATCTCGCACCAAAAAGAAGAATCAACCCTTATATGAGTGAACAGACCAAAATGACCAAAAAGTCAAATACAATAACATGTGGCTGAGTACCGCATTGACCTCAAGCCAAAACGCTTGATAAACTACACAAATAAACTAACGAACTTGACTAGATGTCTACCAAAAAAAAATGTTTTACAATAGTCTCTTAACTAGTATATGGTGAAAACAAGTATACTTCTGAAGTCGGATTGAGCATTGGTGTATTAATATGGTTGTGGTGGTGTGGTGGACGGTGGTGGCACATAGAGATTAATGTCTTTTGAGTGTGATTTCCTGGTAAGTAGTTGCATGCTGTGTTTACTGTTTTAAGCTGAAACTAGTGATATTGAATACGAGTAATAGTTCAAAACCGAATTCTAAAAGTAACCATTGCACCTAAAAAGTTGTTTTGGCCATTTACATATCTGGATTGACCATTACTCATTGTAACTGAAACACTGCAAGTTTCTACGAGTACAAATGTTTATCACCTACATAACTATGATTATCTAAACAAACCGATCCCTTTAGCCAATCACTGCGAGCAATCCTTCAAATGTCAGTCAACATTGACCGGATGATCAGCCGACTCTGATCCTCCCAACAGGCCGGGCCAGCACATTATCATCATGTTGGTGTCTGTCTATTAGCACCTGAAATTATGTCTGATATACTTAGAACAATAAATATGATGCAAGGCAAGGCAAGATAAGAATATATGTATGTACTGTCATTGTGTAATTGTTACCGTGAGTGAGACAATTGTCAACTTGGCACTTGCGGAATTATCTTGCAAATAGTTTGTTGTGTGTTTGACGTGAGCCTTGTTGGTTCTGTTCTTAGTATTCTTCTGCACTAGAAACTCACGCAATTCAGACATAAGCTTATGTTGGTGATTCATCTCTTCTCTAATATCCTGCAATATATCATCAATCAAAACAATGTATAATGTTTGTCAATATTATGATATATATTCCAAACTAGATCATGACAAGCACATGGAAAAAACAATAGTACGCTTAAATGAGTAGAAAAAAACTAGGGACTTAAATTTCAAAACTATATAGTATAATAAATACCTTGTTGGAGATAACAGTAAAGGTGGTACTTGGAGAACTATCAAGAAAAGTTTATGACTTGGGTATGCATAGCTACAGCCTACAACTGCTTGATTCTTTGGGTTGTCGTAGAACCAAGATGCATATCTAGGGTAAATCTTTAAGCTCTTTAAGTTAGCAAAAGGACAAGGTTGATGTGAGATCAATTCCGCACAAGAAGAAAGACACTACAGAAAGTATTACAAAAGGAATTATCATGACGTCAAAAATGTAAGCAACCTGTCTTTCTGAGGTGCTACTTAGATAGGAAATTTTGTAAATGCATTTTATAAAGATTAAAGACTATACCTGAATGATTTCCAAGTTAAGTGTAAGGAATCTGACATTGTGGAGCAGTTGAATTTGACCAAGAACTTCAGAAGCCTTTGAATTATTTGGATAATATATGTTCATATCCGCCTTATCCAAAGCAGGGAAACCATCTTTAGATATTAACTCACGGATACCACCTTCCTCTATGATCAATGAAGCAAGGCCAGGGGCACATATCTGAGGCTTCACTTGGTTGAATTTAAGAGTGAGATTCTTAAGTTGAGGTGCAACCACATTATAATCACAATCCCGTCTACATTCGAGTTTTACGAGTGTGAGATCAGAGAGTTGAGAATGACAAATTCGTAACTCAGGTCCCGACACATGGCAGTGACTTAAGGTGAGATTCTTCAAGTTCACACACTTCGAGAAAAGAGAAGTTTCATGTCCGGTATCGTAATTAAGAAATCTGACAATTAAGATACAATGTTGTTAAAGCTGGGAGCTCCCAAGTTGATGTGAGTCTATGAACATTATAAAAGTTACATCCACTCAAGGTAAGATGTTTGAGTGACTTAGAAGTAAATAGTAAAAGAAGGAGTTCTTCCTCAATCAACAATGTCACAGCCAATTGTTGGACATTGTGGGAGAATCCATAATCCATAATGCTTTCGACAATCTCCTTACCATCCATTGCACTACATACGAGTTTGACTAAGAACACTGGCAATTAATTATTACGCTGAGACAAAACATAGTTTATAAATTTGGAGAATTCTGGCCAATTAGGGAACCCCTCAGTTGAGAAATTGAGATATGGTGTCGACTCCCATAAAAACCTCCACCTCGTTGACAAAACACTAGTTGCCATAACATGTTTAATGTTAGCATCATAGAGTATTTTGTGGATTATATCATCTGGCAAGTTGCTCAGTCTATCGTCTTCCACAGTTCTCAGTCGTTTATTACGTCTAGAATCATCCATTCTGTTGCCTTATTTGTTGGCTCCAAAAAGCTGCAATTTAGATAATGCAAGAATCAAGAGATACTAAAAGGTAAAATACTAACTAAGATTTAAGTTCATTTGATACCAAATTATCTAAGATATGGGGGACTCATCCCCACCCTTCATCTCTTTTTCATCTAATGACTAAGATTAAATCCTTAATTTACACTGCAAGGGTATTTCAGTCATTTCACCATCTACTATATAATTTTTTTCTTTCTTCTCTCACAAAAAACACACTCGGATCTCTCTTTCTCTCTCTACCCTTGATTTACTTTATCTCTCTACCCCCGATCTATAATCACGATCTACTATATCATGAATCCATCGAAACGCGATCATGATGAATCCATGACGAATTCATCACGAACATCTATAATCACGAATTGATTTATCCATCACCAGGTTTGATTAATATGTTTTTTTAGCTTATTTGGTTTAAATAAGCTTATTAATGTATTATCATTAGCTTTTAATTGGATTATTATGAACGAATCTTTATGGATTGATTGTTCTTAATTATAAGCTAAGTTCTTAGATGAGAAGTTATGAATAAGTTATGAAGTTGGATTAATAAGCTAGTTAGTTTGAATAAGCTTATGAATAAGCTTTTTTTAATAAGAGTAGAGTTATGAATAAGCTTTGTAAAATAAATGATTTGAATTTATTGTGTTGCATTATAAGATAACTTATTAGATTATTCAATGAGTTATACGTTTTTGTGAATAAGATAGTTATGAATAAGCTTATTTTCATGTTAATAAGCTGTATTATTATGATTTTTTTTTCTTTATGATGTATATTTCTTATCATATATGATAGATATATCATATATGATAACTGATGATATATCATATATGATATATATATATCATATATGATATATCAAATAAATCATAAGAAAAAACAGATTTTGTATGAGTATTTTTTAGAAAATCTGTATAAACTCTTGAAACCTGCCTTCTATCATATATATATATATATATATATATATGAGTAATTCATTTTAGTATTACAATTTTACATAATATGTTGTTTTTTCTTTTATAAATGCAGTCAAACAGATATGGTGTGATTGCCCTATTTGGAGCAAAGGAGAGAGGGATGTTGATTATAACAAGAGGATGTGCACGGATGTGTTTTAAGGATCAAGATGGAGTATGCGTTGTTCATGAATTCGTCATTTGATAATTTGTTTTAAGAATAGTGTATTATTGAAAAAGAAGAGTAGTTTCAATAATAATGTGTTAGCACCTTTTGATTTTGTATAAATGGTTATCATATATAATATCAGATTTATATCATATATAATTTTACATTAGGTTGTGTTCTGTTTGAATTATCATATATGATTATGTTCAAACGTATATTTTTTTATGTTATGAACAAGTGTTTAGTTATTAATTGTGCATACTTTTTGTTGTAATCATGAGTTCATCAGATTATTTGTTTAATATATCCAAGTTTTCTTTGAGTATCATATATGATAATGCCTTATCATATATGATAGTGCATTATCATATATGGCTTAATTTATCAAACCATCATGACATTATACCAAGAAAGTTAATCATATTAACAAGACGCTGTACCAGATACCAATGGATTATAAAATCGTCCATATACTTCAAAACTCCATTAGGAGATTACAAAGAAAAACAAACAATAAACGTAAAAAATTCATGAGCTTTTTCACTAAGCTTTTTGGCCTTTTGGATGCTTGTAATATTCAACATGCCTTGTTAACAGCTTCCTCTACACAAAAAAGAATATTTATATCAATTTCAAGCACTAATCATAGTATGATATATTTTATCATATATGATATTTTAGCTTATATCATATATGATATAGTATATCATATATGATATGTCACTAGCAAGTCATACTAAATATGTTCAACGAGATTAAGCCATAAAAAATAAGAGTTAATTCAATTTTCAACCACATAATAATATATGATATATTTATCATATATGATACTTTAGCTTATATCATATATGATACTTCACAAACAGGTCATAGTAAATCTGTTCAGCGAGATTAAGCCATAAAACCTTATAATTCACGAAAATAAGCTAATAAGTTAGCTTATAATTCATCATAATAAAGAAGATGATAATCTATAAGCTTATTCACATTAGTTAGCTTTCAATTCATGCAGTTTCTCAAATAAGTTATAGAAGAATAAGATGAATTATAAGCTTATTCACATCGAATAAGCTAAAAAAAGATAAATCAAAATAAATCGAATGAACTTTACCTTATTTATGAAGTGGATGATCGATTTACAAGGTGATGATCAATGGATTTGATGTTTGTGATGATTGATTACTACATGAATATGTGTACGTGTGTGTGTGTTTTAGAGAGAAGAAGAAAAAAGGAAACCTCGATCCAGATCTGAGATGTGGAATTGTTATGTGGTGTTAGGTGGGAGGGGTAAAGTGACGAAAATACCCCTCCGTTTTTTTTTTAATTAGAAAACAAGAATTAATGTGAGCCTTTGATCAAGATTAGATGGAAGGTGGGGATTGGTCCCCTTGTATCCAAAGGTTACAAGGGATCCAAAATAACCAGACTCACTAACTAATCTTTATTACTATTTCTATCTTTCAATATCAATATCTATATCTATATCTATATCTATATCTATCTATCTTCTATCTATCTATCTATCTATATATATATATATATATATATATATATATATATATATATATATATATATATATATATATATATATATATATATATATATATCTATACTATGAGACCTTCTTAAAATAGCAAGGCTGAAAATTCAGACTTTTTTTTCTACTAAATAAAGCAAGTTGTTTTTTCTTCATCAACAATATATACTATAACCTTTTCTAACAACCTTTTATAACTAACTTTTGTAACAACCTACTTAAATAACATTTTTCTTTTAAATTGAAAAATCTTTTTATTAATTTGTTATTTTTATAATCTAATTTCAACATATTTTCTAAATTTTATGCTTTTTAATTCAATATCCATTTTGCTATATTTTTATTAACTATTAATTTTTTTAAATTTAGAGATGTATTTTCGATTTTTTACAATTTTAAACAATAAAAACTTAATGGATAAGAGATTAATATTTGTTAGCCTAAAAATGATTATGATTACTAGTCGCCGCATTACGCGGGTCCATGCTAGTATACATAAATGGCCCCATAGCTATTTTTATTGAAGGCGCGTATCTATTTATTCAGATCATCCGTAATTGCCGAGTTTTAGTTTCCTACCATAAAACAACTATTACATCCTCACACTTCATTAATTTATACTAAAAAGCTTACATAACGTATAACAAAAATACCAAATCTATGAAACTATTGTGTGATATTTTTGGGGGCTAATTTAAAAATTGTTCCATGAGGTGTTTGATTTTTGTCAAATATCTCCAAAAAAATTTAATTAGACAATTACCTCATATTCGACCCTATTCGACCTTATTCGATCATATTCGACCCTATTCGACCATGTTCGAACCTATTCGACTTTATTCGACTTATAAAAAAAATTAAAAAAAAATTATATTTTTAAATTTTTTTTTATAAGTCGAATAAGGTCGAATAGGGTCGAATAAGGGTAATTACCTAATTAATTTTTTTTTGGACATTTGACAAAAACCAAACACCTCATGGAACAATTTTTAAATTAGCCCTATTTTTGGGTAGTTGCATTAGTAAGTTTCAATTCAAAATTTATACTAAACACAGCAGGTATACAAAAATACCTGATCTATGAAACTATTGTTTGAAAACATTGTACGCAAATTGATAAATCCATCAGCAAATTAAATACGTCACAAGCAAAAATTAGGGAACAATCAAATAGAAGAAAAGTTTATATTAGAATACTTACAATTGTGTTCTGGCGAGATCTTGGAATGTCGAGGGTATGAAGTCTGGTTTCGAAGGCCATATAAGTAATATGGACATTATAAATTAGTTAGGCCCAATATGCCCAATATGGTGCTTACCCTTAACATTACACATTTATTAAAGTACTTATCTATTAATCACTCCGTTTTAATACTCTGACAAAAAAAATACATTTATTATAATTTTTTTCCTCTTACTTTCTAACACAATAACAATTTTATCTTTTACTAATTAATTAATGGAAAAAGTTATTTTGTAGCCTTGTTTTTTGGTGGAAACCAAGGGACAAATCCCCACCCTTCATTTAGCTTTGATCTAAGGGTGTGTTTGGTAGGAGGAATTTAGACAAAAGAAATGGAAAATAAATTCTTTTCCCTTGTTTGGTAAGTTGAGAAAAAAATAAGCGGAGATTTTGATGTCTCTGGAATTTAGTTCTTTGTATTTTGAAGTCTCTACATTTTAGGGGGAAAAAGAAGTCTTTCCATATGTGTAAATATACTATCACGTGCCCATCACACATTTACAATAAAACATGTATATATCCTTTCATAGCAGATCTATGATCCTCTTGCTAATAACTTTCATGTTTAAATCTCTACCTCACAAAAGTAAGTATTTTTTCATCATTCATTATTGGTGTTGTAATTCTGTTTCTATCCTACATTTTAAGAAAATGAATCGAATCATTTGCTTGTTGGATTTTTATTTATCTCTCGAATTTGGTGTTAAATTATGTGGATGCAATTGATTTTGCTATATTTAGTCGTGTCTTCAATTACTACGTTTTTTTTTAAAATTTATTATGTGATCTTTAACAATGCATTTCATATGTTTGATATAAAGTCTTCTTTTTTTGACATAATTCTTTCGTACACAAGAAATGGATTATACTAATATCTGGGGATAATTTCTCTATTTTACCAAACACAAGAATTTATTACATTTTCTCTATCAATTCCAATTCCTTACATTCCTTTTTCTCCACCTAATTTCATTCTCTGAATTTCTCTCTACCAAACGTGCCCTAAGGGTGGAGATTAATCTAAGATTTAATTCAATTAATCATTTTTTATTGCCAATATATAAACTTTTTTCCCCCAATTTTTTTATCACTTCGCTCCTTTTTTCACACACAGTTCGTGTGTGTTTCTCCAACCGTTTCAGTTACAAAAAAAAAAACCCGCTTTTCTCATTCTGTTATACCGATCCACAAATTCCGCTTCACCATTGATCATCGTTATCATTTTACTGCTTATTATTCCACAAATTCATTTATATTATGGCTTTTGATTTGAATGAACCTGCAGTTCCAGATTTAGATGCTGATTTAGTAGGTTTGGATGTTAATAACGGTTCTACTGTATCCGGATGCGGTTCTACTTCTCTTTTGGCTGATCATGATAACTGTGATTGTAAGTTTGTAGATTAACAACTTATTTTTTACTCTATTTTGTTGTTAATGCTTATTAACTGCTTATTTTTTTTATCATGTTTTTGTATCAATTGTGATATGTTGATGTTTTGTTACTAGTTAACCTGTTTTTGTTGATGTTTTTTATGTTCTATCACTACTGATATGTTGATCTTTTTACTCTTTTGTTGATGTTTTTGTATGTTGTATCACTATTGATATCCAGTTTAAAAGTTTGTTGTTTTTGCTGTCCTTTTTATGTTTTTTTGTTTTATCAATAGTGATATATCATGTGTTTTATCATTTTATGAATGTTTTCTGTTTCATACAAGGTATTTAAATGTTTTTGTATGTATTATCACTATTGATATTTAGTGTAAACTGTATGTTTTTAGTTCTTTTATCATGTGTTATCACTAGTGATATATGATGTGTTTTATCAGTATGTGTTTTTTGTTCCAAACAAGAAAAGGTATTTAAATGTTTTTGTATGTTTTATCACTATTGATATTAGTTTAAACTGCTTTTGTTTTTTTGTTCCTGTCTTTTATCATGTGTTATCACTAGTGATATATGCTGTGTTGTGTTATATTATTTATGATATCTGTCCATGTTTTATTTTTTTGTTTATATTATATTCATTTTTCTTTGTTTTATTTTCTACAGCTGGTAACAGTGATAAAACATCTTCATCCTTTGATCATGATGAGATTCTTGACGGTCCAGATGGTTCACTTATAGTTGTTCCTAGGGTTTATGCTAGTGATTTACCAGTTTTAGGGACTGAATATGATAGTGTTGATGAATGTATTAGTGTTTATAAGAAATACGCTTCAGTTGCGGGGTTTGGCTTAGACTATCTACTCAGAAACGATTACGTGGTGGTTTTGTGAAGCAGAAGACGTTAGTTTGTAATCGGTATGGTTGTCCGAAGAATATATCCTTGAATACTTTAGAGCCTAAAAAGACTGATAAACAAGTAAGGACTTCAAATATTAGGATATGTGGTTGCAAAGCGCGTGCTGTCTTTGATTTGGTTCCTGATGCAATAAAGTATTCGTTGACAACTTTTAATGTTGAACATAATCATGAGCTTGATAAGCCTGAGTATAAACACTTGTCCAAATCTGAGAGGAAGTTAACATACGTCGAGCAGCTAATTATTATCAAAGCTATGAGTTCAAATATTGGTGCTGTTAAAGCGCATAAGTTTTATATTGGGTTGAAAGGGTTTGTATCTCTAGTTCATGGCACTCAGGTGGATTTTAAGAATTTTGTTAATGGCTTGAACTTGTTCATAGGAGATAGTGACGCTCAGATGTTGATTAATCGTATGGAGGACAGGAAAGAGTATACAAAACTATTTTCTTTTGAATTTTTTGTTGAGAACGCGGAGTTGTGCGGTTTGTTCTGGGCTGATGAAGTTGCGAAGTGTAATTATAAGGAATTTGGTGATATTGTATCATTTGATGCAACGTACAGAACCAACAAGTATGTTTCATTATTATTGTTTCTTCATTGTTTTTTTTATTACTTTGTTAAAGTTTATACTATTTTTAAGGTACAAAATGGTGTTTGTACCATTTATGGCTATAGACAACCATAGAAGGTCTGTTACTGTTGGTTCGGGGTTGTTAAAGAAAGAAACAGCTGAATATTATGGATGGTTACTTCGATCGTTTAAGAAGGCAGTTGGTCGAGCGGCATAGATTGTTGTTACTGATCAAGACGGTGCCATGCGTATCGCTGTTGCTGAGGAGTTGCATGAATCTAAGCATAGGCTTTGTATGTGGCACATCATGCAGAAAGTCCCAAAAAAGGATTCATTTTTGTTTGTTTTTATATCACTTGTGATAAATTATTAATGTTTCATATAACAAACCAAAAGATTATATAGTTATCTTATTTGGCATTTTTCTTATCACTAGTGATAATGCATTGACATAAAAAAATTATTTTGTATATAATCTTTATTGTTATATCATTATTGATATTGCATTCTTTTCCCAGATTGTTTCTGAAATTTATGATAACACAAAGTTCAAAGAAAAGTTTGGCAAAATTGTTTGGAATATGTATATCCAACCTGATGAGTTTGAGCTTAGATGGAACAGTCTTATGGAGGAGTTTAATCTTGTTGGACACAAGTGGCTAACGAAGATGTATAATATTAGAACATCATGGATCCCTGCTTTTTTTGTTGATTCACCACTTTGTGGGTTAATGAGGACTACTTCCAGGTCAGAGAGCGAGAACTCTTTCTTTAATTATTTTTTGAGCTCCCTTGCAACCCTTGTGAAGTTTATGCTTAGTTACGAGTCTGCAATGGATAGGCAGAGATACCTTCAAGAACAGTTGGATCATCAGTCTTTTGACTCGTCCCCTACTTTGCTGACTCCATTACCAATCGAAAAACATGCTGCTGGTGTTTACACCCGTAATATTTTTAATCGTGTTCAAAAAGAGATTATTGCAGGTTCATGGTTGTGTTCGGTAAATGGTATGAGTTCAAAAGAGGGTGTTTTTGTTATTCTTATTGAAGAGGAAGTATCTCAAAAGGTTGTTCCAGAAGTTATTGATAAAGAAAGTAATTCAGAGAATCTTGAAGAAGAGATTGAGTTGTATAAAAAAATTTCACGGAAGTATGAGGTATATTTTGTTATTTTTAATTTCTAAAGATTCATATGTTTTATCACTATTGATAGTTTATAAATTATTTTTTTTATAGCTATTTTAATATAAATTATCTCTTGTTTGATATATGATTGTTTTGATGTTTTTTTTGGTGATATATAACAGTCAAGATTCTTCAGTTTCCTGCTGTTGTCAGCTTTTGTTCGTGTTGGGATTTTATGCCGTCATGTTTTTTGTGCTTTCAAGAACTGTAATGTGTCTCGTATCCTAGATCAGTATATACTTAGGCGTTGGACAAAAGATTTGATTCCAGCTGATTTGAGGAACAAAAAAACCGATATGGCGAGAAAAATGAAGCAATTGAGAAGCTTTCTATTGAGGCCGCAAATGTGTTTGAATCATGTATTCATATGTTGAGTAATAATGAGCCTAAGCTAAATTCTTTTCTGGGCAAGATGAAAGCATTAAAGTCTGAGTTCGAAGCTGGTTTGCCTCCTGTTCCAACACGTACAACTGCTCAGATTGTTGAAAAGTTTATGGGCGTTAAGGAGCCTAAGAAGAAGCTTGTGAATAATCCAACAGATGTTCGGACAAAGGGGCGTGAGAAGTAGCCACATAAGCAGCCACAGAAGCAGCCGTAAAAGCGTATTAAGAGTGGAAGAGAGATTTCAATGGCTAAAAGCAATAAAAGGAGGAAGATGGGTTGTACTCTTTGTTCAAGTACTGACCACACCTATAGTACTTGGCCACTCAAGGATAAAGCTGACTTTTCTTATTCTGCATCAGTTTCTTCTGCTGGTCGTGATGATAGAGACGGTTGTCATGTTGCTTAATTTGTTCAAGCTGTATATTCTGGAATCCAATGCTGTTTATCTACTATCAATTGTTTTTTTGATTATCACAAGTGATACTTTTATTTTCAATAATGTTGAAAACTTATGTTCATTTGTTTTATCACTTGTGATACTTTCCTTATGTATGTTCTATCAATTGTTTTCTTGATGATCCGTTTTATTTTTAATAATTGAGTTCAGTATGTTTTATCACTAGTGATTCAATGTTTAAAGTAGATAGTTTGTTTTTATCACTAGTGATTCTATGTCTTAAAATATCATGTTTGTGATTTGTTTGTGTTATGTTATATTCTTTGTATTATTATTTCATGTAATTTGACTGTTTTTCAAGGTCTTCATTAAAAATATTTTTTTGATTCAATGAATGTGTTTCTTTCTATTGAAAATTTATAGTTTTTAATTTTACTTGAAATATCACAAGTGATAATTAATTTTTTTTTGTGATAAATTTTAGTACTATGTTTTTTGGTTTTTATCTATGAAATTTACTTTGAATATATCACCATGGATAATGTATTTAGAATCTCGTGTGTTTTTAATCACAAGTGATTTTATAAAGATTTGATGTAAAATGTTCATTTTACTTAAAAAAGTGTAGGGATGATGAACACTTTCATACACACACATATGACGAACACTTCCTAAATGTTCAATATCAAAATCATTTTAAACAAGTTTCTCCTACCATTAAAATCAAAAAGACTAACCAAAGATGAATCAAATTTAACAAAAATTAACAAAAATATGGAAGGATCATCGAGTGTACCTCCGATTACAACAGATCCAATAGTTCAAAGCGAATGTACTGGAAATGATAAAGGTATTTCATTTTGAAAAGAAAAAAAACATTTGTATTGTTCTATTGATTTTCAGTTAAGCGAATGTACTGGAAATTATATGTCATTTTAATTTTCAGTTAATCAAAAAACTGTTAGAAGAAAACAATTGCCTAGACGTAATTGTAAGAAAGAACTGGCAGTATAAGTTTTAGGGAAAAAGAAGAGAAACGTAAAAGAGAATTTGATGAAGAAGAGATAAAATTGAAAGAAGACAGTTCTTTTGTTGATTATAAAAGAAGGCGAGAAGAAAGGGGAAAGGAAAAAATTATTGAAGGAAATGATGATTTTGTAATGAATGATTCAGAGAATAAGAGCCAGCAAAGGGGTAGAAAAAAAGAATATAGGTCATTGATATCAGGTGCGTCAGTTAGGCCTCTTTACGAAGTAAAGCGTTGTTTAACAGCCCAAAGAAAGAAGATTATCAAAGATATGGGTTTTGGAGCTTTGATTGATTTTCCGATATTTGATATTCCAAGCAAACTTGCATTCTTTGTGGTTGATATTCTTGATACTACATCAATGCTATTAAAGTGTCCATCAGGAGACATATTACTTACTCCGAAAACAGTTAATCAAATTTTTGGACTTCCAATGGGTAAAATGAACTTGCAACGAGAAGGAGAACGACAATATGGTGATCCATTTATTAAAAAATGGAAAAGTCAGTTCAAGAATGTCAACATGGTTACAATCAAAGAATTATCAGATGTTATATTGGAGACTAAAAATGATGATTATATGTTTAGGATGAACGTCTTGACTTTGATTTCAAACACTTTAGGAAGTTGTGATGTATCATCAACTATCAAATTCATAGTCCTGAAGAATGTGTTCGAAGGTGATGACGTTAATGATATAAACTGGTGTGAGCACATTCTTGATTGTGCTAGTTTATCGACGCTTGCATGGGAATCAAGGTTGAATCATAGGAAGAGTGTTGTTTATTACGGACCAGCTATGTTCCTGATGGTAATTTACGAACATTAGTATTTTTTATACCAACTTTGTTGTCTTATATAAAATTTGATATTAATGTTATAATACATTTTATGATACAGCTTGCATATGTTCATTACACAAAGTGTGATCAGATGAAAGTAACGAGACGAGTACCATCGATTAAAAGCTGGGATTCAAGTCTGCTGAACCAAAGAGAAACAATTGAAGTCAAGAATAATTCTATGGGAACATCCGAAATTCTTCCAGATTTGGATGAAGTAGAGCAAAATGTACAAAGAGAGGTTAGTTAAGTTAACATTTTATCACTCGTTATAAATCAAATTCTTTTTTAAGTCTAAAATTGTGTGTATTTTTTAGTTTAATCAACTTTAAAAGATTATCATTAGTGATTTATCAATAGTGATTAAATTAAGTAATAGATTATCAATAGTGATATATATGATCAGGGATACTCATATATGTAATCATAATTAACTAACAGATTATCAATAGTGATTATCACTAGCTATAAAAGTTTTAGTGTATTATCACTATTGATAATATATTAAAGTTAGTTTTTTTTATTAGTATTTATTAAATTTTTTAATGTTTTATCAATAGTGATTATCAATAAGTATATTTTTCTTGTACATTACAGGAATTGTATGGTTTGATTCATCAGAGTATTGAGAACATTTTAATAGATAAATCAGAAATAGAAGAAACAATCAATGACAATTTGTTGAAGTTCCAAGATGATTCTAAGCTAATTGAATTTAGGTCCAGACTAAAAGAAATTTTCAAAGAACCCGACATTCCAGAGTACCACACTTCTTCTTCAGAATCTGGCGATGAGAACGATAATCTTTCAGGTGGTGATCAAGATATGAAAATCAGTATTCAAGATGATGACGGTTTTAATGATGTAAATCTTGGTTCTGAGGTACAAGATGTAGGAACGAAAACAGAAGCTGGGGGTAGTAAGAAATTGGAATCCAGACTAGAAAACGTTCAAAGTGTTGATGAAACCATTTTTAGTGGTGGCACATACTCTGTTGGTGATCAAGATGTGAATATGTGTAATCAAGATGAGCAAGGATTGAATGATCATAATGTTGTTTCTGAAGGACAAGATGGAGGCACCAAAGCAGAAGTAGTTGGAAGTAGTACGAAAATGGAATCTAGGCAAGAAAATGTTCAAGATGGGAAGGATTGAATGATCAGAATGTTGTTTCTGAAGGACAAGATGGAGGCGCCAAAACAGAAGAAGTTGAAACTAGTAAAATAATGGAATCTGGGCAAGAAAATGTTCAAGATGAAGAAGTATTGAATGATCAGAATTTCGTTTCTGAAGGGCAAGATGGAGGCACCAAAACAGAAGAAGTTGGAAGTAGTAAGAAAATGAAATCTGTGGAAGAAAATGTTCAAAATGTTGATGAAAGAATTTGTAGAAATGATTCATTTTCAGTTTCCGAACAAGAAACGGAAATTGTCAATCAAGATGAGGTACTATTGAATGATAAAAAATTTGTTTCTCAAGTGCTAGATGGAGGCACTAAAACAGAACACGTTGGAAGTAGTAAGAAAGTACAAACTGGGCTAGAAAAGTCTAGCAACATAAAGTGCCTTGCAGATTCTGATGATTTTGATTATGATGATCCTGGATTTTTGAAGCAATCAGTTGAAGCAATAGATCGAGTTTGCCAAAGTCAATACGATGAAGGATTAAATGGTCAAAATTTTGCTTTTAAAGGACAATATGGATCCGCAAAAATAGTAGAAGCTGGAAGTAGTAAGATAATGGAATCTCGACAAGCCAACGTTCAAAGTATGCATGAAAGTATTTTTAGAAATGATTCATATTCAGTTACTGAACAAGACTTTGAAATAGATAGTCGAGATGCAGTACTATTGAATGATCAAGCTGGAACTTTAAAAAAACAGATCAAGCTGGAAGTATTAAGAAAGTAGTTATTGGGCAAGAAAATGCAACAAACCAAAAAATCAATATAGATGTTGATGATCCTCAATTTTTGAAGGAACAAGTTGAAGCAACTGGTAAATTTTACCAAGGTCAAACAAGTACTTTCTTGGTTCATGATTCGGATTCAGACGAATCGATGAATTATTATTTTGAATTTGTAGAGCCAAAACTTTTAGCTGAGCTTGCCGCGAAACATAAAGTCGAAGAAGAAAAAAATCAAAAAGGAGATAATGTACTAGTTATTGATTCGGACACATTATCTGGTACATCACCAACTGATTCCAGTAGTCCTTGGACTCCTGGTTCCCAGCCAAGTTTTGATTTGCGTATAACACCAAAAATTGAAAGGCAGAAACTCAGGACAGAAAGAAAAAGAAAAAGGGAAGAACAGAGAAGTCGACGCAAGAACAAGTTTCAAAAAGCAGCAGTGGGAGGAGGAATCAATCAGCCATGATGAGTGATTTATTTTATGTTTTAAAAAATATATCTACAATCCAGATTGATGTTTTGAATGATTTTTTTTCTACCTTCACATATTGCACTTTTAATAAAATTTGGTTATCGTATTCAATGGTTTTTTTTGTTCAAGGGTCACCCTGGTAAACATTGTATTTATCATATAGACATATAAGTACAATGGAATGTTGCTGCATGCTTTGTTAAATTTTTTTAATATTTATGTTCTACAAGTATATATTCATTTTCTATATTTTATCACCAGTGATATCACACGTAAACAGTTTTTAATATTCATGTTTTACAAGTATACATTCATGTTTTATAAGTTCATTTTCTATATTTTATCACCAGTGATATCACACGTAAACAATTTTGTATAGTTATGTTTTACAAGTATATTTATTTTATATACTTCTTCATCAGTGATATGACACGTAAACAGTTTTTAATATTCATGTTTTATAAGTATTGGTAATTATATACACAGTATTTTTTTAATTTTTTTATAGTTAGTGATAATACAGGTAGATATATTTTTAATATTGCAATGTTTTCTACCATCTTTTGTGTTTGAAATATTATTTTTGAAGTTAAAGTTGACATCATCTAAGTTTAATTAGCAAAAGAAGGTTCAACAATTGTTTAAGATACATCATTTGTATATCACAAGTGATATACTACAGAATCCTTGTTCTAATAAAAAGTACTAGCTGTTATGTTAACATAAGACTTGGGGCTTATCATTCATTTGCTATCTTTTTGTTGATAGCAGCTTCAACGATTTCTTGGACTGTTTTTTCGTCTTTGTCCTTGTTTTCATCTTCAAACTTCTTTGCATAGTCCGTCATCACTCCTCTCTTTGTGTTTACTTCATGCATTAAAATCTTTGTCACATACCTCTTCCTCATTATGTTTATTTGCAGTTGATGATCTCTGTTTGTTTCAGGAACAATTTGAGGATTCCATTTAGACGCCATCTCTCCTTGATAAAGCTCCATATGCATCATTGTGTACAAGCCACTGTCGATTTTGTTTTCCAGAGTTTGCCATTTGAATTTCATCACTTTTGGCTGTTTGTCGTTGCTTAGCTTCTTAACACACGTGTTTCCATGCTTCGTCAAGTAGTTGATCAACAAATTTTTCTGCAGAAATTAAAATTTAAGAAATTAGTTATTGTGTATAACCATGTAATTTATCTGCATTTTTATAATTCTACATTCAAGTAACATTATATATTTACTTACTATTTTGCCAAAGGCGTCTTGATACTTTTTCTTGTATTCCACATTTGAGTCGTTATCCAGTATCATAGCATTTGCTTTCTCAAGGTTGAAGACGATCACAAAATAATCACCTCCAACTATTGTCGGGAAAAACACAATTCTCACATCTTTCATCTTCTTCTTAGCTTGTGAAGAAATCATGTATTTGTGCAGCAACTTTTCAAACTTCCCATCATCGATCTCATTCAAACTCTCATTTTCCATCAGTTCCACATCCTATAGATAAAAGATTTTTTAAATATAAATTTAGTTCTTATATTTTTTAAGTGATAGAACATTTTTTTTTCGTTATAAATTTTAAATGAACTTACGAAGTCAGTTGTTGCAAAGTATTGCCTTCTTAACCCTTTGCCTCCTGTGTGTATCCTTTCCTCGTAATTTAACACTTTAACAAAAGTGTCAGTTACTTTTTTATGTATCTTGAATCCAGGTGCAAGAGTTTGAATTTCTTCTCTGTTTGCTATAGTTCCACTTCCATCATCGAATACTTTTTCACTGCAAAACATTTATTATGTATTAGATTTATCATTAGTTTCTAATGATAATTATCCACGACTAAATAGTAAATATTAAAACTGTTTACCTGATCTGTCCTTGCATACAGAAGATGCTGTTTGCTGAAATCATTTCATCATAGTGCAACTTATCTTGTGTTCTGGACATCTCGTTCATGTACGACGATTTATAATACATCGATGGTTTTGTGATCCTTTTTCCTCTTCCTTGTGCTTCCTGCTGGGCAATGCTTTCTATTTCGCTTTCTTGTTCTGTACCAAATGCATTCTCTTGGACTTTCGGGCTTTCATAATTTTTATCATCTGTTGCATAATTTTTTGTTAAGGTTTTTTGTTTTTTATATAATCTATAAGTGTAAACACTGATACGTTTTTTTGATAAAAATTTATGTTTTTACCTTTGTTGATCCCAAACTTAGATCGATTAGCTTTGTGTATACGAGATTAGATCAAGTACTACACGTAGAGAAACCTTTGCTTATGAATAAAGTAACAAAGTGTTACGCGGAATTAACACTTGATCTAAAACACAATGATGTTAAACAAACTTTCACTTGTATTAGAATAATCTTGTTGATTACAATGAAAGGTTTTTAACTTGCAAATACTATGAAAACTGATATATGACTTTAACCTAAAAGACCTTCTTTTATAGAATAAGAAGTCTTGTACAATAAGCTATGAATCAACTATTCTAGGTAATGATAATAATAGAAAATACAATGTTGTGTTTATCTTTACCACAAACAAATAAACAAAAGATACGTATGAAGATATTCCATCAGTGTTAATCTTCAAGGCTATCAGCGTTGACTTCTATCAGCGTCCAAAGTCAATCTATCAGCGTTGACTTTCTTCTTATCAGCGTTTGGTGATCTGACCCATATTTTATTCCCAACAATCCTCCCCTAAACTTGATATCCATTCCAATGATCAAGTTTCTGAATAAAACCTTAAGACTTAGGAGGAATCTTTCAATAACTTCTTATGTTGGTGATAAACATATCTGATCAAGTCCTTGGCCACATCACTAGTATAATCTATCTCCAAGGGTGTCTCTAGCATCTTCTCCAATACTTCTTTGGACAAGAAATAGTCAGCATCCACAAGCAGATATTCTGAAAACTTTGTAGAGCTCATATGAAATACACCACAAGTAGAATATAGCCTCCAATGAAGATTACTGAGATCATCTTCAAGATCCTTCCAAATGGCAGGATCTGCTTCTTTTGGACCACACAAAGTCATAAATGTGTTCCAAAGTCTTATTCCATTAGCTGAAGTAGGTGCTTCAGCTGTATACTTGGCCTCTATTAACCTCCATAGATGCACCAAGTCTTCCCTGTCTATGCTTGCAAATATAGAAATAACTGAAGTGAAAGTATGTACCTCCTTTCCAAATCGTCCAACCTTCCAAAATCCACACTCATCTTCATCAAAACTGATGATTGGATTTCTGTCATCTAGAGGTACCACATTTACCAAATCTGAAGCTTCCAAGGGAGAAAGCTTGAGATGCTTCCTTATAACACCTTCAGTTGGAAAATACACATCCATGTCTTTAGGAAATTGAAAAGGATCTCCTTTCTTCACTGGTCTTTGAGCAATCCTTATTTCCTTTTGAATTTGCATCTCCTCTGCAAGCTCTTGTTTTCTTTCTTCTGAAAGAAACTGGTAGACATTCTGTTCTTGCACCTTCCTCCAAATAGGATGTGCCCTATACTCTAACTCCTCAAAAGACAAGGCCAGCAACTTCTTTGATGTCCAATTAGGCTGATGACATCTAAGCAACTTATAGTACAATTGCCTTCTATCTCTTTTGAGCCAGGTCTTGACCTCTTGTGCATTAAATCTCATAATCACCTTTATGTCTTCTTGTACCCTAAGAAGAACTTCCAACCCCCAAATTTGATCTGATAAACTCATACCTGGGTTGTCCATTACCTGGTCTTCCCAAGCATGATACATTCTGGTGATTTCTGGTAGGTCCCAATCAACCTGATTCTTCAACTCACTCAACCTTTCCTTTGCTAGCTCATCCCCATATTCAAGCCTTTCTGGATCTTCAATAATTTGAATGCTTAAATCTGAGCTATCATCATCTTTTCCATCACCACTTTCTTCCTCACTCTCAGAAACAACAAATGGTGATCTTCTACTCCTCCTCAAATCTCTTTCCACAAGTTGTGCAGCCAACTGTTCATCAAATGCTATTTGTGCTGCATCTTTCTTTGGAACATCTTCTTCAATCAAAATACCTTTACCTTTGTCTTTTGGATCAATAATTGGTAAAGTAGAAGAAGAAACCTGTGTGGACACATCTTTGATAATTGTTGATGGCTGGAATACATCAACACTACCTGCAACTTTGTCAGCGTCCAAGTTGCTCCCATCAGCGCCACGATTACCTTTATCAGCGCTGGATGTGTCAGCGTCCAAACCTGTATCAGCGCCCAATGTTTCTTTGAAAGATCCTTCCAAGTTCTTTGGTGTCATCTTGGATGTATCAACAACTGGGTGCTTCTTCAAATTGGTGAGAGCTTCAGCAATCTGCAAAGATTCACTAAATTGTGAACTCTTTTCTGAACTCTTCTCACTAGCTGTATGAATCAACTCATCCTCCTCATCCTCTTTATCCTCCCCTTTGGAAGATTCCTCCATTAGACTCCTGCTACTTGGATTCTCCAAAACAGTTACTCTCTCCCTCAAAGCTTGGAGTTCTCGTCCCTGTTTGTTGACAGTTTGTACAAGACTGACATTTTGCTTTTGCAAGCTAATGACAGCCGCCGTCAATTCAATTATGGTCATAGGTTCCAATCTGCCCTCAGCTAGAATGGGGATTTGACCTCCCAAAATAGGATCATGGGGCATGGATGAGGTCTTAATGATGTTGGGACTGTCTTGACCAGCATCTAAGCCTGTGTCAATAGCCCCAGCCTCACCCATTTCACCAGCCACACTTGTGGAGGTGGTTCTCTCTGCTACAAGGCTAGGATCACTAGAGGAGAACACTCCAGTAACCCTTTGGCGTTTAGTCAACCTAGATTGTAATGGGGTGGAAGATGAAGTAGATTGTGTGGGTGTGGGTTGATTAAGGAGTGTTTGGGATTGGTCAGGGAGTGTATCAGTGTTGGGATTAGCTGTGTCAGCGCCCACATTTTGAGTGTCAGCGCTGGGTTGATCAATGTCCATGTTTTCTGGGGAAGGTGATGATTCATGAATAGGCTCAAGTTGGGGTTCAGGGTCTGGTTGTGGGTCTGGTTGTGGTTGAGCAGCCTGAATTACTTCAAGCATGGGTTGGGTAAGAGGTATGGGGTCGTTTGTGGAGCTCATTTTAGCAAAAATGGGTTTCTGTTGTTTAGGGATCTCATAAAAAGTGTCATGATCCCTAGAACAATATTCTTGTAAATCAAAGACCATTTGCAAAAATCTAGGGTAAGCCAAAGTCATTTTACTTCCCTTGTTTTTACACATCCCTTCAAAAATCATTTTTGAAAAATTATACTTAAGCCCACGTGTTATACAAACCAAAGCACTTGCAATTGACCTGTTTATCTCATTAAAAGAAGTACATTTTGGACTTAAGCATTGTAAAAGGACATGTATCAAATATTTCCAGTCAGAGGGAAATTCCTGCTTATGATATTTATTTAAAGTGACATCAGCAGGAATAGGATAACCCAATTCCCTAAGACCCTGTTCTATTGTTGCTATGGCAAGAGTAGTCACACCATCAGCGTCATCAAGACGCAAAGCTTGGCGAACCAAAGCTTCAGTGACCACCCATGTTCTTCCATGAACAGTAGATGTTAATGTGGTCACTCCATTAGTTGTTGTGGAACTAACATGGTTCCAAAACTGTCTAATGTGTGCGACAGGGACTAATGGTGTATGAGAAAGTGCATACCTCAATGAAGATGCATTTAAAAATGCCACCATCTGTGAATACTGAGGAAATAAAGCATCATCAGCAGTCAAGTAAGCGATCATATTGTGTTGGCTCTTGAACTCCAATGTTAAATTCTTTGAGTTGAATTTGGGTGCCATGATTTAAAGCTGTTTAGGTTATATGATATGGGAAAAATCTAGGAGGAAAAGTGTTAGACAAGAAAATATGAATACCCAGAACAAAAAGATTAGCCAAATTTATAGGAGAGATGCATGATTTTGATTGGTCAAAAATGAGGCGGTTATATTCAAAGAGCAATCATGAAAATCTTGAATCAAATATAACTTATCTCATGCATTAATTAAAAGTAACTTCTCCCCAAAATTACGGCCAAAGATTAGTCAAAAAATAACAACTGGGTAGGGCCCACTAGGTGTCAACGGTCAAAAATAGCCCATCAGCGCCCAACGGCTATATTTTCTTGTCAGCGTTTGCCTAAAGCCTTGTCAGCGTCACGATTGGACGTAACAGCGTTTGGAGAAAAACTTGTCAGCGTCTAAAAAGTAAAAATAAAAAGATTTAAAAAGAAAAAGACCTTAACAAAGTAATTTATCCTAAGGGAAATATCTTACAAGTTGATAATAATTACTGGGCGGCAAGCACTGTCCATTTATACACACTTGCATAAGCAAGATAGACACAAATGTCCTCTAGAGTCCCTTGCTAACCAAAATACTTACCAACAAAGTTATTCCATAAAATTCTTTGTAACTCCCAGGTAAACCCATATCCAAAGTATTCCCAAGTCTCCCATCAGACCATAACCAATTCTAAGTCAAAAATGTCTTGGCAGCATGCAAAGTTGATATACTATGCATGCTACAGTGCCTCATGGTTTAGTAAAACTAACCCATACTCACCTGTGGACACAATCTATAATTGTGATGAGAGTATTCTAAGAATACCCAAGAGTCCTAAAGGTTCCTTAAACCTCCCCTTAAACTATAATACATGAGTTCTCAAAACATATATATGAACATTAAAAATTTATGTCAAGATAGGAATATAAATATTCCAACCATCATCCATAAACAAAACATGTTCAAATAGCTCTTCAAAGTTCCATAAGCAACTCTGTATCCAATGGCATAAAGCTACCATTACCTGCACATTTAGATGAAAACCACAAAACTAACATTTGTTGCTGACAGCGTCCCGACAACACTTATCAGCGTTGAAGGAATTCTTGTCAGCGTTAGACAATAATATCTCCAACAACGGCAAAATAACACTTGACAGCGTTACATTTACCTTTGTCAGTGTTAGAAAAATAATGTGGAAAATCTAAATCATCACAAAGACCAATAACAATGCATTATCCTGTACATACTTTTACAAAAATGTTCCAAAACACATATTAAGTGAGATTAACCATTCCAATATTTGTTACCAAATATTGAAATCTTCCAGCATCAAAAGGTTTAGTTAATAAATCAGCTACATTATCTTCAGTATCTACCCTATCTGGTTGTATTAAACCTTTCTCAAAGCAATCTCTTATAAAATGATGTCTAATTTCTATGTGTTTGGTTTTAGAATGATGTACAGGATTTTTAATAATGCATAAAGTACTGTTATTGTCTACAAAAATCTTGGTATGCATAAAATTATACCCATAATCCAACAGCTGATTCTGAATCCATAAGACTTGTCCACAACAAGCAGCTGCAGCCACATATTCTGCTTCAGTTGTAGAGTTTGCCACCACTGTTTGTTTCTTGCATTGCCAAGATATTAATCTGCTCCCAAGAAATTGGCATCCACCAGTTGTGGATTTCCTATCAAACTTGTCACCACCATAATCACTGTCTGAATATGCAATAAGGTCCAATGGAGAATCTTTTGGGTACCATAATCCAAGATCTGGATAACATCTTAGGTACCTAAAAATCCTCTTCACAGCAAAAAGGTGACATTCTTTGGGAGTCACTTGATGGCGTGCACATGCACACACAGCAAACATGATGTCAGGTCTTGAGGCTGTAAGATACATCAATGAACCAATCATTGATCTATAGTGCCTAACATCCACATCCTTTCCAGCTCCAAGTTTTCCCCAGGGGTGTTGTCTGTCCATAGGAGTAGAAGCCTCCTTCTCATGTGGAGAAAAACCATATTTCTTCAAGATTTCAGCTACATACTTGTCCTGGGAGATGAAGATACCATCTTCTTTCTGCTGAACTTGTAAACCTAGAAAGAAGTTCATCTCACCCATTGCACTCATCTTGAATTTATCTGTCATGAGCTTGGAAAATTCCTCACTCATTTTTGGATCAGTAGAGCCAAAAATGATGTCATCAACATAGACCTGCACAAGCAACACATGTTTTCCTTTCTTCTTTGTAAACAATGTCTGATCTATGGTGCCCCTCTTAAAACCATTTTCCACCAAATAGGTGGACAATGTACCATACCATGCTCTTGGGGCTTGATGAAGGCCATACATTGCCTTCTTTACTCTATAAACCTTGTCTGGATTCTCAGGATCTTCAAAACCAGGAGGCTGCATTACATAAACCTCCTCAACAATTGTGCCATAGAGGAAAGCACTCTTCACATCCATCTGATAAACAGTAAAATTCATGCAAGAAGCATAAGCTAAGAAAATTCTGATAGCTTCAATTCTTGCAACTGGAGCAAAGACTTCTTCATAATCTATGCCTTCCTCTTGTGTATAACCCTGAGCTACCAAACGTGCCTTGTTTCTGACCACAATGCCTCTTTCATCTTTCTTGTTCCTTAGAACCCATCTTGTCCCAATTGGTCTCACATACCTAGGACAATCAACCAGCTCCCAAACATCCTGTATAGCAAATTGGTGAAGCTCATCCTGCATTGCTTCCACCCAACTTGGTTCTTTGAGAGCATCAAAAATCTTCTTGGGTTCTTCCTGTGACAGAAAGCAGGCAAACAAACATGCTTGTACAAGAGGGGTATCAACCTTCTTGTGTATATTGGCAATAAATCCACCAAGACCTTGATGGGATCTTCTTGTCTGAACTGGAGCCATAACATCACCAATGATTTGAGATGTGGGGTGATCCTTTGCTGTGGAAGTGAGAACGCCTCCTTCAAAAAGTCTGGTGTCCTCAATTTCACGCTCCATGTTGCCAATATCTTCTTCAGTTTCTTCTTCATCAACAGGAATCTCTTCATGGATATTGGAAGGTCCACCCTGTTCAAAATGAGAAGAGAAAAGCTGTGTAAAGGTGTCTCCAAAGTCTGATCCTTGTGTGTCAGCGTTTGGGCTAACAACGCCTGAACTGGTGTTGTCAGCGTTGAAGCCATCAGCGTCTGAATTGGTTGTGTCAGCGCTTGATTTCCCTTTGTCAGCGCTTGAAGAATCATGCATGTTTGTAGTTGGTGGTATTTGAACACCACCATTATCTTTCCTTGCAGCAGTAGCAGCAGTAGCAGCAGTAGCAGCAGCATAATACTCATCTGTCCATATAGGAAGAGTAACAAATTCTTGTGTGGGAGATGATATAACTGCTGGTGGTCCATCCTCCTTAGCAACCTGTATACCTGAAACATTACCAATTCTCTTTTCCAAAACACTTGAAGTTACCTTCACAATGTCTGGATCAGTAACAGGCATATAATTTAAAGCTCTAGACAAAGGTTCTAAGTCAAACAACCAATTTGGACCACTCTCAGGATCACTAGGTTTACTCTCTAAAAACCTAACATGTACTTTTTCAAGTATACGTTTTTCCTTTTTAATGTAAACCCTATATCCTTTACTCTGCACTGAATAACCCATGAAGTAGCCTTCATCACCTTTTGAATCAAATTTACCTAGGGCCTCACTAGTTTCTAACACAACTACATGACAACCAAATGGCTTAAGAAAGCCAATATTGGGCTTCCTTCCCCAAAGTAATTCATAAGGTGTCTTATTATGTATCTTGTTGACCAATGCCCTATTTTGAACATAACAAGCTGTGTTAACAGCTTCAGCCCAAAAAGCTATAGGAAAGTGGGCATCAGCCAACATGGTTCTGGCTGCTTCAATAAGGGTCCTATTCTTCCTCTCAGCAACCCCATTTTGTTGTGGGGTTCTAGCTATACTAAACTGCCTAGTAATCCCTTTCTTGGCACAAAAATCATCTAACAACTGATTTCTAAACTCACCCCCATTGTCACTTCTAATAATTTTGACCTCATTACCATTTTTCTTTTCAATTTGGGTAATGAAATTAATCAGACTTAGGGCAGTTTCACTTTTCTTGGCTAAAAAGAAAGTCCATGTGAACCTGGAGTAATCATCAGTAATGACAAAACAGTATGATTTACCCTTCAAACTTTCTATATTAGTTGGACCAAAGAGGTCCATATGCAATAAGTGAAGGGGCTTAGAACTAGAGTGCACCTGTTTAGACCTGAATGAGACCTTGTGCTGCTTGCCCTTAAGGCATGCAACACAAGAGTGGTCATTGTGGAAAGCCTTTTCAGGCAAACCATCAACTAAACCAAGCCTCACAAGTCTATTAATATTCTTAAAGTTTATGTGCCCTAGTCTCCTGTGCCAAAGATTACTTTCATCTACTGAGGCTTTAGCATACAGACATGACATCTTATTATTTACCTTAATTCCATTAAGATTCACATTATATATGTCTTTATGCCTTGGTGTTCTAAAATCTATGTACTTATCATCAGGGAGCTTATAATCTTTGCTTAACACCAAGCACTCAGTATCTGTGAAAAGAACCTTATTTTTGTTATCACACACTTGTGATACACTAAACAAATTATAATCCAGGTCTTTCACCAAGAAGACATTATCAAACCTAAGATTGTTGGTGACAAGGGTTCCTTTTCCTGTGATTGTGCCGTAGCCACCCCCAAAGTATACCTTATCACCATCTTGAATAGGAGAGAAATTGGTCAGATAGTCTTCCTTTCCAGTCATGTGCCTTGAGCATCCACTATCCCAGTATCCATAGTCATTGATCTTCTTCTGAATGCCCTGCACATAAAGAAAACACATTAGTTTTCTTTGGGAACCCAAGCCTTGGAAGACTTGGATTCATTTGGTTGTTCAACAAGAACAGACTTGGTTCTCATAACAACCCCATTTTCATCCCTGTTTGAATGAAATTCCCAGTTAACCCCAATTGGTGTTGACAATGCCTTTGAAATATAATGAAACCTGTTGCATGTCATAGAAATACCAGTATTATTAGGGTTCTGGTCTTGTTTTGGTCTCCATGTTAAGCTAGTAGAAGCTTTAGACCTATTTCCCTGTGGCTGCAAATACCTAGGTTTAGCAGTGTGTCTGTCAGCGCTGAAATTACTCCTGTCAGCGCCCCGATTGCTCTTATCAGTGTTGAACCTAGGGTTTGCTACAGGAACCCATTGCCTATTTGACCAAGTATTTGACTTTTGAAAAGGTCTTAGGCCTTGTGTGTTAGACCCTCTTGAAAAGAATGGGGCTGGTCTAACAACTTGTGAACTTTTGTTCACAAAGGTATTGGGTCTGACAGTGTTTGACCTATGTTGACTTTTGTCAGCGCTGAAATCTCTCCTGTCAGCGTTGACATTGGAAGTGTTGACACATTTGTAGGCCAAATGTGAAAAGCTCCCACATGTGTAACAAGCTTTTCTAGACATAGTCTTAGGTCTAGAAGCAAAGAAGCCTGTTCCATGGTTACTAACTTGGCTTTTTGGTGACCTAGAATTTCTATACATCTCTGCATATTTAACACTAGGTTTTCTAACATATTGTGGGCCAAGGTCAACAGCTTTGCCAGTGGTAGGGTGTGTGATCTTAATAGGTTTAGGATCAAGGCTCTTGATTGGTGTGGGCTCATTTGGACTTTCACACAATAACCCTCCCTTAACAAACAAAGTGTGGTTTGCTTTCTTCCACTCTTCTAGGTCAGTCAGCTTTTGCTGATATTCCTCAACTGGGGAAGTCACTCTAGGTGGAGGAATAAACTCCTCCTCTTGGCATTCTGGCAAGCCAGTCCAAGATAAGTCCTTTGATTGGACACCATAGAAATCCCCAGCTGGTGGTGGAACAACAGTATAGTCATTCATCCCAATCCCACTCATATCCTTAGAGTCTCTTTGTTTACTAACACACTCTCCTAGGGATTGTGTGGCCTTATCAAATCTCTGGATTTTAAGACTCACATTATCTTTATTTTTGTTAGCCTCCTCTAACTGAGCTATCAAATCAAGATTAACCCTATTTACTATATCTTGAACATCCTTACTCTGATGTAACTCATGTTTTAAGATATTTATTTGATCTTTTAAATCAAACTCCATTTTCTTATACTCAGTTACTGTCTTTTCTGTTTGGGTAAGAGCAATTTGATAGTTAGATACTTTGCACCTTAGAGTACTTGCTTCATCTAATAATTTAACTATCTCTTGTTTTGATTTTTCAGTATTTAAACGACAACCCTTAGAACAGAAAGCATCATCATATACCTCATTGTCTGATGAAGAGGAGGAGTGTGCCATGAGAGCATATTCAGCATGCTCTTCTTTAACTTCAGCAACCAAAGCTCTGTCCTCTTCCTCATTCTTAGCCATCCAGCTCCAATCCCATTCTCCAACACCATCAATTTGTTGAACAGCAACCATGGCCTTGGGATCTGGGTTCTTAATCATTTGGCTAGAAGGCTTCCCAGCATCAGATCTCCTTGGAGATCTACATTCCCTCATAAAGTGCCCCATCCTATGACAGTTGTAGCACTCCACCTTGGACTTGTCAAAGCCAGCAACATCCTTAGCATTAAAGGTCATCTTCTTCTTGAACCTTTTATTGAACCTGTTTGCTCTTAAACTTACAAGAGCCATAGTCCACTTGATGTCCATCTCTTCCAATTGTTCATCACTTATCTGCTCAAGATCTTCATAAGTAATCCTTGAATCACTAGGCAAAGAAGCAATGAATGCACACACAGTGTCAAGATCAAAACCAGCAGGTTTGATTCTATCAGCGCCATGATTGTGTGTGTCAGCGCTTGAGTACAAAGCGTTGACAGGATATGATCCAGCGCTGACAGATTGACATCCAGCGCTGACACCTTGAGATCCAGTTGCTGAATGTCCATAGAAGTTCATGGAATCAAATTGGCCTTCACTTTGTGAAAAGAAGGCCATGTTGCTGCTGGAAGATTTGTTATCACTCTCCAATTGCCATTCATTCTCCAACAGCCTTAACTTGTTGAAGATGTCATCAAACCTGGAAGTCTTGTGGGTGTTATTGACAAGAATAGATCTTGTCTCAATCTTCCATACATCACCAAGGCTTTTGAGAAAAGTAGCATTCAATTCAGGGTCATCAATCTGTTTTCCCATGAAGGAAAGTTGACTTGTGATGTCAAGAAGTCTACTTCTCACACTGCTGAGATTCTCATTAGGTTGAGCTTTGAAGACAGCATACTCATGCAATAGTTGCTTCTTCTTTTCTTCTTTTGTGTCAGCATTGCCACCATGTGCTACTTCAAGAGCTTCCCAAAGCTCTTTTGCAGACTCAAAACGTTTGTACTTGTGCTGATTCTCATGACCTAGGGCATGTTTCAAGATGTTCAGGATTTTCATGTCCACCCTCTTCTTGGCTATGTCTTCAACAGCAACAGCTCTCCCATCATCAGGCTTTTCCACTTTATCAGCTTCAGGACAATTAGGAACAGCTGTCCTTGCGGCAATAGCAGCAGTAATCTTTGCTGCTTTATCGAATGTGTTCCCATATTCGATAATTTCCCAAAGAGTGTAGTCATGAATAGCTATGTATTGCTCAAAATTGGACTTCCAAAGTTCAAAGTTCCTGGCATCAAACATGGGAATTTTGATACTAGGGTTTGAGAAGTTGTTTTGAAGCAAAGCAGGAGGTTGATTTGTGCCAGACATGATGTTTTTAGGGTTTTGAGAATTTTAGGGTTTTTAGGGTTTGGTGTTTTAGGGTTCTGGGTTACTTAAAGATCAAAAGTTTCTCAACAAGCTCTGATACCACTTGTTGATCCCAAACTTAGATCGATTAGCTTTGTGTATACGAGATTAGATCAAGTACTACACGTAGAGAAACCTTTGCTTATGAATAAAGTAACAAAGTGTTATGCGGAATTAACACTTGATCTAAAACACAATGATGTTAAACAAACTTTCACTTGTATTAGAATAATCTTGTTGATTACAATGAAAGGTTTTTAACTTGCAAATACTATGAAAACTGATATATGACTTTAACCTAAAAGACCTTCTTTTATAGAATAAGAAGTCTTGTACAATAAGCTATGAATCAACTATTCTAGGTAATGATAATAATAGAAAATACAATGTTGTGTTTATCTTTACCACAAACAAATAAACAAAAGATACGTATGAAGATATTCCATCAGTGTTAATCTTCAAGGCTATCAGCGTTGACTTCTATCAGCGTCCAAAGTCAATCTATCAGCGTTGACTTTCTTCTTATCAGCGTTTGGTGATCTGACCCATATTTTATTCCCAACAACCTTTAGTTTTTTCTGCATCCTGTTTTGCTTGTTGCCTTGTATTTTTCTTTGGTGTTGTTTCTGCTGCTGCTTCCTTTGTCGCTTTTTTTGTTGCAGCTTCTTCTTTGTTTTTTTCTTTAGATGTCTCTTTGTTTTCTTCTGTTTGTGCTTTTGTTTTTTCTGCAACAACAGCTTCATGTTTGTCCTCTGCATGTTCCTTTGTTTCTGTTGGAGCTTCATGTTTGTCCTTTGCATGTTCCTTCTTTTCTAGTGCTACTTCCTTTATGGGCTCTATTGTTGAAGCTCCTTCTTTGTTTGTTTCTGTTTGAGTAGATGTTTTTTCTCCATCTTTATCTGCTTTTGGTTTTTCTGAACTTTTCTTTTTTGGTGTTTGCTTTCCTGCAACTTTTTTTGCTGGTTTTTGAGCATCTTCTTTTGCAGTTGCATCCTTTTCTGTATTTGTAGCTTTCTCTTCCGCCTGTTTTTTCTTTGCCTCTTCTTCCTCTTTCTTCTTATTTTCAGCATCAGCATTCCTTTTTCTTTCAGCCTCCTCTTTCGCAGCTTCTTGCTGCTTCTTCTTTACATCTACTTCTAAAAAGGATTTTTTCAACTTCAACATTTATACATTTCTAGTTACATATCACTAGTATTTGTTAAAGCATCATTATATTTTGTTGTTTTTGCTAGCCATAGTTTGTTAAAAGTATCACTATACATTATTAGTCATTTATCATTTAACATTGATCAATAGTGATTTAACACTAGTTATTTAACACTAGTTTATTTTTATGACTAGTGGTTAATCACTAGTGATTTGTCAATAACATGAACATGCTAAATTATTTGATTTTACTGACCTCTTTGAGCTTTGATTTTCTTTGCATCTTCTTGCTTTTTATTCTTATCTTCAGCATCGGCTTTCCTTTTTCTTTCCGCCTCGTCTTTCGCAGCTTGTTGCTGCTTCTTTTATTCAAGTGCTTCGTAGTATATTTTATCAGCTTTGGCAAAGTCTGATTTGTTGTTGTTTCTCTCCTCGTGGACAGATTCAATAAACCCAACAGGACTATGAATATCATTTGTTGTTGCAGCTTTGTTAGTTGATGCACTAGCATAGTAATATGAATAATCCTTGGGTTCATCTACTTGCATTTCATTTCTAAACTCTCTTTTGAATCTTTGTACAAACAAGTTTAATCTTTCATCACCTTCAAAGACCTCTTGCATCTGCAAGTTTTCATTAATCAAATCTTGAAGCTCTTTTCTCTCTTTCAAAACTCTTTCAAACTTTTCTTCTATCGTCTCGTATATAAGCTGTGTTGGAAAAAAACACGTGTTAGGAATTTTACATCACTGTTAATAATCTATTATCACTATTTTTTACTATGACCTGATTAAATATTATGTTAATTTTTCAACTTTAATGTATTATCACTATTGATAATCTATTAAAAATCAACTTTTAATGGATTATCAATAGTGATAAAACTAAAAAAGAAAGATTCAACAAATTATCAATAGTGATAAGATTATCAATAGTGATAATCAGTATTTTAAGTAACTATTGATCAAATATTATGTTAATATTTCAACTTTAATTTATTATCACTATTGATAATCTATTAAAATTAAATTTAATGGATTATCAATAGTGATAAACTAACAAAAAAATTCTGCATATAAGATTCAATAGGCATAATCACTATTGATAAAATATTATCACTATTTTAGTTTTGTCTATTGATTAATTATTATGTTAATTTTTTCATCTTTAATGTATTATCACTATTGATAACCTATTAAAATCAACTTTATTGGATTATCAATAGTGATAAAACATATTTGATTTTACTGACCTCTTTGAGTTTTTGCTTCACATTTTCCTGTTCATCAACATTATTTTCTTCATCATCTTCTATCACTGAAACCAATCCAAACCGTCCATTCTTGATCTCCAAGTTTTCTCTTTCTTCTAAAAGATCAAAAGTTCTGTTTCTGATGCCAGGCCATTTTCGTGGTACATTCATCTCAGCAAACTTTATGTGATGCAAGTAAACCAGCTGTTTACAGTATAATATTTAATAAAAAGTGTCATGCATTAATAATATGATATTAGACATAAATAAATAAAAATTAAAGTGTAGATTAAAATTACCATTAGCACAACATTTAGGCCGTAGTACCAGTTTTCCGCTGTCGTGTCTTTCCAGTTGACCTTGCTTACTCGAATGCATTCCCATATGTAAGTGCACCAGTCAAAGTCTCTAATGACATCATCATGTTGTATGTTGTTTATCACATGATAGTTTATCCTTGAACTGTTATCACAATTTATCAGGCAGTTTGCAAAGAGCATGAGGTAATTCATTTTGAACATGAAGTATGTATCGGTTGTCTTCTGAATAACCTTTGAAATATCTGTTGTTGTTGGATATTGCTTCTCTCCAAACTGTGCTTTGAATGTGTTTAAGAACACATCATTGTTTGCTCTTTCATGCTCAGATTCTAGTCTTCTTTTTCCCATTGGGATTCCTGTTGCTTCTCTGATTTTCTTTGGTGTGAACTTAATTTTTTTGCCATTTGCCAGTGGCAGCTCCATGTTCTGTGTGTCTAGGTTTTTAAGTACAAAATATGTGATCCGTGCCGGTACTTTGCTAAATCGAAGTTCCAACAAACTACCAAAGCCCATTTGTCTAATCACCCTTTTCCTTTCTGTCGATAGATTTCGATTAGCATTGAAGAGAGGCTGAACAGTTGTTTTAGCCCTCAATGGCTTGAATTTATCTTCATTTTTTACTACCATTAGTTCCATCTCTTCTTCATCAGATTCTTCTTTCTTTTTTCCTTTTCCTTTTACTGTTCTTTTTTTCCTTTCCTCAACTTGATTTGCTTTTTCGTCTCTTTTCCTTTTGTTTATATTCTCTTGTTTTTCCTCTTGTTTCTTTTTTCCTGCAGGAACTCTTGTTGGTTTTTTTCCAGGTTCTATGTCAGTGGCTTTTCTTTTTCTTTCTGTTACTTCCTTTGAAGCAAACGCGACTACTTCTGTTGATGTTGTTTGTTGCTCAACTAAATCTAGTTGCTGTCTTTTAGCTTCAATTTTTCGTCTGTATGTTAGTTTTTTCGATGTCGAAGATGGTGTTTTGTTACCTTCAGTATTGCTTTGTGTGTTCAAATCTGCACAAATATAGATGTATTATGTTAGTCATTCATTTATATTTTTTTAAATATATTAAATGTGATACATAAGAAGTTTATAAGTATGCATCATACATTTTATGATATTTAATTTGTTAGTTTTATCAATACTGATAATCCACTTAAGTTATTTTTAATGGATTATCAATAGTGACAATACATTAAAATATCAATACAAGTATGTCGCATTCTCACATATTTGATCACATTTATATATTTATAAAGAATAAAATTTTTTTTCTTTTAAATGTACCTAGTGTTTTACCAATCTGCGAAGAAAGGTTTAGAATCGGGCATGTATTCAGAACTACAGTTACAAAACAATTTTTATGTAAGTTTTCGTCTGAGTTATGAATTTTGTAATTTTTTTAATAAATACTAACCCGATAAAGCATCTTCTATTTGAATTTCAGTACCTGGCAAATCTTCGAGTGGTGTTAAATCGAGAAAAATATCTCCATCTACATTTTTTTAAATAGAAACTAATAAATTTCTTTTTTTATTTCGAAACATTTTTGATAAATTTTGTTATATAATCTATCAATCCTTTCAAGTTTCTTATTCTGAAGACTCTTATCAATGTTGATATACATATACCAAAACTTACATTGTGCTTTTTTGTTTATATTGATTATAATAATCTTATATAAACCCATAAGCGATAGAATAATTTAAAAAAAAACTGGGGCTTATAGTTTTTAAATTTATATGAACTTAAAAAAATAATAAACCTAATAAACTTTACATAAATCTTTCTTTAAAGTTATAAATTATTAAAAAGTTTATAAAAATAATCAAAAAAATCAATACAATATTACTTTAATTGATGATTAGAATCTAAAATTAACAATACATAACAAATCATCACAATATCCTCGAAATACCCAATTTAAACTCAGAAGTAGGTTATTATAATCAATATATGGATTAAAACATCAAATTAACAGATTAAATTAATTAAATTTAGAATAAATGTTCTAATAATCATCAAAACTAATAAATTATGAGTTAGAAAAACCATACTTTCTTCCTGACTTGGTGTTTGTTCGTTTTCCATCGTTTTTTGAGGTATTAGATCCGTCTTGTTCTGATTCATCCATTTCTTTCGCTTTCCCTTTGTGATTGAAGGTTTTGATTAGGTTTGTTTTTTATTTTAGAGAGGGTTAGGGTTTGTTTTGATTCTAGAGAGAGAAATGATAGCGGTTTGTGTTTTGTATAATGAGAATGAAAGTGGTTGGGATGCATTATGATTGGGCGGGTTTTATTATTTTTGTAAATTCCAACTTCCGCTTTTTTTTAGTATAATATCAATGCTGATAGTATGATAGTGATTGATGATAAAAGTTTTTAACTTTTTCAGTTAAAAACGGTTTATTTTTTATTGACAGTTATTTTTTTTGATTTATCAATAGTGATAAATAATAAATTTTTTATTTATACATCAATGGTGTTAGTATTATATCTTTAGTATGTGTAATATCAATGGTGATAGTATCCTTATTTTAAGATTCACTTTTTTTGGTTAAAAAAAAAAGTTTTTTTATATTGTTTTTTGATTTATCTATAGTGATTAATGATAAATTTGTGGTTTTTTTAACTAATGCAATATTACTGTTGAAAAATATCACTGTTGATAAATGTCACTATGTGTTTTGTTATTCTATATCAACATTGATAAAGATATATAATTTTTGTTTTTCCTTATCACTGTTGATATAAGCATATACTATCACACTATATGCAATATCACAGTTGATAAAGTCAACATCATTATTGATAAAAGTATAAAAGACATCTATTTTTTAATTTCTACAAATATTCCAGTAAATATCACTATTGATATAAAGTATAAGCTGAACAAAACATCATGATAAATATTGTCTTGATAATATTAAGATGCATTTTCAAACAAAAAGTACCAAGTTTTCATACCGATCATACTGTTTTAGAATACATAACCAAATTGTTCAATGTGTTAAAAGTTACACACATTCAAAATAAAAGTAGCAAGTTTGTTACACAGAATGACACTTATGACAAATCATTTTTGTTCACTTGGTCCTGCTTCTGTTCCTTCTCCTTGAATGTTTAATGCTTTATCAGACATCAACTTCCTGTGGTTGTTCATTTCATGGAGCAATATTTTTGTTGCAATTCTTGCTCTCAAGGTATCATCTGCTTTCGGTGATCTTTATGACTTTCGTTGTAGATCCCTGTTTGCCATTTTCCAGCAGTCTCCCCTTGATACAGCTCCATATGCATCATCATGTATATACCACAGTCTACTTTTTCTTCTTTTGTCTTCCACTTCATTTGCATCACTGTTGATTTCTTAATTTTCTTTCGTAATTCTTCTCCTTTTGGATGTTGATACGCCATCAGGTGGTTGACAAAGATTTCCTTCTGAAATCATAAATATATAAATATCGTTAGATATGTTTTTATTTTTGCTAATTAGACTAATTTTTCAAAGGTTACTTACCACAAAATCAAAATTTTCCTTGTATTTCCCTTCGTATGTTGCATCTGAATCGCTGTTGTCTAGTATCACAGCCTTGACTTTATCCAGGTCAAAAACTATGACGTAGTAATGCCCATGTGCTATGATTGGAAAGAAGACCTGTTATTTTATCATAAATTTCTTAGACTATACCTATTTTAAGATAATATAATAATCATATTAGTAGAATCTAATAGACTGTTTTTTTACCAGTCCGACGTCCATCATTTGCATTTATTTGACATTGTTTTTTGTCTGAATCTCAAATAATTTGCGAAACAATTGGTACTGGGAGTCTAACTTCAAGACTCTGTCCTCTGTCTTGTCTTGTAGTACTCCAGGTACCTGTTTCAATTTTTTTTTCAAAATCAAACGTTAGTGCAATATTTAGATGTTTTTTTAAATTTATTTAATATCTTATCGTCATTCCTGTATAAAAGAATTGGCGTCTCAAATTGTTTTCTTTGAAACTTTCTTCATAATTCAGAATTGATACATATGTGTCGATCACTGAAGTTTCAACTTCCGTTCTTGGTTCCAGCGTCTGGAGACTTCCTTTCATCAGCATATTACCTACTCCATCGGTAAAAACTTCATCCCTGTTAATATATCACAAGTTATAATCATAAAGCTTAATAATGATAAAGTTTTAAAAGTTAAAAGCATCATTTAGATGATTACCATTCATTTTCGTTGTCTCCAAAGATGGTTGATGTCAAAATCTTTTCATATTCTGTTATTTCAGCCTTTGTGTCTATATTCTTGTTGATGTAGTTTGACCTGAGAAATCTGTACTCTTTTTCAGATTGCTTCCTGGTGTTTTCGTCTTCTTGGTTTTGAATTTCTTTAATTAGCAAACTAAAACCAAGATTGATTCTCTGGTGGGAAGCTTCTGGCTGGTTTTCCTTTACTCTCTTTCCTTTTCTTTCGATTTCTTCTTCAGCTTTTCATTTTCCTTCATTTTCGTTTTCAGGATCATCTTTTTCTGACTTTTTTGATTCATCAACATCATCATCATATTCACTATTCAGATTCATCTCTTGTGTTTCCATCATCTCTGTATCATGATAATCTTCTGGTTGATGATTGCCATTTTTTTCTTTTTGATTTGTTGCCTTTTCATTTGATGTTTCTTGTTGCCTCTTCGATCCAGTTTCTGAGACCCATTCTTCATCATTATGCTCATCAGTGTAGTGTGGGTCGTTTCTTTTCTTCTGCGTGAGCTTCTCTTTCCAATTCATCACCGGAATCTGTTTCACTCTCATCTTTTGGAGGTTTTGGACCTTCCTCTTCTTCATGATTTCCTGCATCATCATCATCATTGAAATCGTTGTCTTCATATTCTGTTGATGATGATGAGTAGTATTGTTCCCGTTCCTCCTCTTTGAAGATGTTTTTCAACTTTTCTTGAATTTCTTTTAGTTTCTCATCAAATCCAAATTTGAATAAATTCTCGTTGATCTTCTCTTCTATCTCCACTTTTTCTATCAATATGCTTTCGATGCTCTCTTCAAGCATCTCATACAGTTCCTGCAATGATTATTAATATACATATTTTAGTATGTCAAACTTTTTTATATATTACATCTACACTGTATATCGCTATCGATAATGTATTAAATTAACTTGCTTCTATAATATAGTTATTATTGATGATCTATTTAATTTTTAAATGTATTATCAATAGTGATAAATTTATCTTAAAGAAAAGTCCTCATGTATTAACAAAACAAAAATGAACTTTAATAAGACTATCAATAGTGATAATCACTATTGATAATCTATTCACTCATTTAACTATCACTATTGATTAAATATTATCTTTATTTTTTCTTTAATGTATTATCACTATTGATAATCTATTAAAATGAAATTTATTAGATTATCAATATTGATAAAACAAACAAAAGAAGAATTATCTAATGTATAATCAATAGTGATAAGTTTAACAAAGAAATGAATCAATATTTATGAGTAGTTAATATCACGATTGATAATGTATTAAATTTAACTTGCTTCTATAATTTTTTAATTTATCAATATTGATAAATTTATCTTAAAAAAAGTTTATTATCATTAGTCATAAAATTAACACAACAGAAATGAACTAATAGATTATCGATAGTGATAATTATTATTTATAATCTATTCACTAATTTAACAATCACTATTGATTAATTTTTATCTTTGATTTTTCTTTAATGTATTATCACTATTGATAATCTATTAAAATGAACTTTAATGGATTATCAATAGTGGTAAAACAAACAAAAGAAGAATTTTCTAATAGATAATCAATAGTGATAAATTTAACTTAAAGAAATATTACCAGATAAAATATTATTTTAATTTTCTTTAATGTATTATCAGTATTGATAATATATTGAAATACAGTTTTTTAACTTACTTGTTTATGTGCTTCTTCTTCTGCTTCATTCATATCATCCAGTATTTCTACTTCTCCCATCGATTTGTTTTTTAGTTCTTCTGTTTCTCTTCTTTTCAGGAGACTTGAATTCCAGCTTTTGAATGTTGGTTTTCGTCTCATCACTTTGAAATTCTCGAGGTTTGTATAGTGCAAGTATGCTAGCTGTTTCATAAAATATAGAACGTATTAATAGTGTGAAAGATAAAATTCATTAAAAAAATTAGAATTTTTTACTTATCATCAAGAAAATCACTGGACCGTCATAAACAACATTCTTTTTGTTTTTTTTCTTGTTATCCCATCCAAGCTTTGATGTACTCACCCCATTTAGTACATGTGTGCACCAGTCAATTTCACTTACGTCATCTCCTTCTAAGACATTATTCAAGACTGTGAATCTGACAGTTGAACTGTTGTCACAGCCTGCAAATATGTTTGAGATCAACGACAAAATGTTCAACCTGAACATGTAGTCCGTGTTTTTTGACTCAATTATTACATCAGATAAAGCTTTCAATGTTAGCTTGTTTACGTTGCTGAATTGCTGTTTCCACGTCAGTATAATTGGGTCATTGTATTCTCTTTGCCCTTCTCTTTCCAACTTTTTGTGTCCCATTGGAATTCCCAGAGTTTGATTAACTGATTTTGGAGTAAAAAATATGTCTCCTGTTGGACACTCTATCGTCATTGTGTTTGTGTTCAGCTTGTCTACAACAAAAAACGCCAGTTTTGTTGGAATTTCATATATTGGAAAGCCTATTAGGCATCCAAATCCCATGTCCCTTATGACTTTTTTTCTTTGTGCGGTCAGTCCCCGCATTGCTTCGAATAAAGGTCTCACGGTTGCGCGTGATGTCAATATAGGATGTTCTTTTTCTGTTTTCTTTTTGTTCTTTTTCTTATCTTTCTGCTCTTCTTCTTCTTCTTCACTTTCATCAATTTTTTCAGCTTCATCACCTCCTCTGCATCTTGATGTTGATGCTTTGTCCTTATTTGTTCCAAATAGTTTCTTACACTTACTTCTGATTTTCATTTTTTTTCTTCCACCAGTTTTCTCTTCTGTGATTACATTGCAAGTTATTCAAATTTTGTTAGTAATGCCATTATAAGATCCAAATATCATTGATACATTAAATAAACATAACATTTCACAAACAAATAGGATTCAGTAGTTACTTTGGCTTGTGATTAATGATTATACATTTAAATAACTAACACATCTAGTCTCTGAATAGAAGATGGACGAGAGGCTGTTAACTAGTTGTATTAATGTACTGGTAACTATGTATCTAAAGTAAAGATGCACTTTGATACATAATAACTTTACATACAAACCTAAATGTATATAATTTGTTTCATTAATGTTTTCAAATCAACTAGCATTCCTAAATTTTTAAGATTACCCAAACCAAAATGTTGTTACACTTTTGTCATTATTACATATTTTTCATTGTCTAATGCTTTTATCAATAGTGTTAAAGCACTTAGCAATGTTTTGTAAACCCTATTATCACTACCGATAAGCCTCTTAAAATTGTTAAGTTGATGTTTTAATGATAACCCTCTTATCAATAGTGATAAAGCACTTACCAATGCTTTTATCAACTATTTTTTTAAAACCTTTTTTTGTAATGCTATATCACTATTGATAAACCACTACTCATTGATAAATCATTTTTATCTATTTTTTAAATTCCTTTCTGTAATTCTATATCACTAGTGATATACCACTTCTCGTTGATAATCCCAGTTCTAATTATTTTTTTAAAACCTTTTTTCTGTAATGTTATATTACTAGTGATAAAACTTTTATCATTGTTGATAAACAAAAGTTTTAACAATATTTTTTGCATTTTAATTGTATATCAATAGTGATAAACCACTTATCTCTCGTTATAAGCTATAATTTTTAGTGGCAAGCCTTTTTATTGGTTTTAAGCCAAAAATCATCAATTTAATTGATTAAATCAATTATAATCATAATAAGCATATTAATTTTCTCAATAATCATCAAAATACTTTATAAATCATCAATTAAATAGATTTTAATCATGAAAAATATAAATAAGCATTCTAATCTTCACAAAAATCGTTTAAACATCATGTAATCAAACTCATAAGCATGCATGTAACTATCTAAATATCATATAAATCAATTAAATCATATTAATCATAATTAAAACTTAAAATCATCAAATTAAAACTATAAAATGTTGTATAAATTGAATAAATATGTTTTACCCTCTAGTTTTGCTTATGTCACGTCGATTTTCACTGTTTTTTTGCTCGAATCAGATGCAGTATTCTTCTGTTCTTCCATTCTTGTGTTTTTTTGTTAGATTTTGAAGGTTTTTTGTGGCCTTTTTGATGATTTGTAGATGTTTTTAGTCAGAGAAAATATGGGGGAGACGGTTTGTTTCTAGAGAGAGAGAGTGTGTTTTTTATTTCGAAAAATGAGCGGGTGGTTACGTTTTAATTATTGGTACATTTTCAATCTTTCACTCAAGTTTAAAAAGTTAACAGTTTTGGTCCCTCTGTATTTTTTATCCTTTGATCTGGTCCCTCCCAAATGGATGGTCCAGATTGAGCCCTTGGTTTCCACCAAAATACAAGATTCTTTAATAACCGGACTCTTAATTAATTCTTTTTCAAAATTTGTAATAACATTTTCAAAGAAGGATAATATAGTAAACTTGATCATATTTCTCTATCTATTTTTAGTAATGGACAATTAAATTCGGTATCCAAAAAACGAAACGTTGACTATAAATATGGGACAGAGGAATTATAAGGCAAAGGTTGAATGTAGACCCCCTTTTAAAATATACACAATCAACCAATCTTAACTATCTTTTTTATTAATCTAACAAAAAAAGAAACTCACTTTCATCATTTAAAAAAAATAAGTATCTCACAAACCGTTAATCGTTATGCAAAACGAAACATATCATCGCGACGAGAATTAAATCATTTTTCTATCGAGAGGAACATGTATATACTTTCGGAAAAAATGGTTTTTTTTTTCTTAAATCTAGTTTGAGAAAACCATATATGATCCATTCACGAATCATATATGATTTTCTGAAAGTCATATATGATTCTTGAAAATCATATATGATGTCTGATAAGAATCATATATGATTTTATTAGACGTTATTGAAACAAAACTAAAAAAAAGTGCGTCAAAAGTGTATACATGTTCCCCTCGATAAAAAAGATGATTTAGTTCTCGTTAGAATGTTGTACTTTTGTCGCTTGACGATTTACTATTTGTGATGACGTATAATGTCCAGTCGAACTATTTAGCTCAACCCATACTTACTATTCGTATCCGACCCATCATTAATGGGTCGGAACATCGACGTTAGCCCAATGGGCCAAGTTGTAGATGTGTCGCGCACGGTTTTATGTAAGACGCAGTCAGGTTACGGACGGTTGTGGTTAGACGGTATCCTAGTTTAAGGAACCTCAAATGTTCCATTTTTGGTACGATTTCTCAATCAACAAACCCTAACCTACAACCCTAGATCGATTACTTACTCTCACGCTGAAGGTTAATCGCGGGAAACAATCCCAGGATAAGCTTAACTGTGTTTTCTCATTGTGCAGGGTCCTCAAACATGTTCACTTGGTGCAAGAACCAGATCCTTGAAAACCCGAATTATCCCTAGTTCGGATTAAACGAGTCTAATCCAACTTTTATATCAACAAGTTGGCAAAATTTGTGGGACCCTACACTTGAACAGATCGCTACGATGACCAAGATGACATATGTGTCTTCTCACTAGAAGAATACGCTAAGAAAGAAGGGCCATCCGAATGAGATCCCCTTGGTCTCATCTACTTCGACCATTGGAGGAAAAAAAACCTTCAACAAGAAGGAAATCCCGAGGGGTCGAACGCTTGAAACGCTGAGGTGAAGCCGTCACAACATGTAGCAACTCCGCTATTTGTGACAGCCCCAAAGTTGGTGGTGGTGCCGCCACAAACAACACCACCGCAAAAAGATACACAACTACCACATGAGGTGCAGCTAGAGGGTGTCACCACACCTTTGGTTTGTGAGGTAGAAAACCCAGACTTCGTAGCCCATAACTACAAAAATATCTCCCGCTCATGGTGAAAAGGATGAGAAATGAGCCGCGGGAAAAGGTTAGGGCACGCCTTAACTTCAGTCCTAGTCCAGGTAAGGGTGCGGGGGCTCAGAAATCATCACAAAACTCTTTGAAAAGAAACCTCCATAACGCCTCACTTGAACCAAAGAGGAAGCATCCCCTGAAGGAACGCCTCAGGAGGACCAAAATGAAAGATCAACTTGGGGAGCCACGCGTCCCTTTCTAGTTGACACAAGTTTGATTCATAAGGAATCTCACAAGTCACCTACCATAGTGCTGTTTGAGGTTGACACTGGAAGGATTTCCATTCGTCACTGTGAATACTTAAGAGTATCACTTTGAATGTTCTGGCAAGATCATAAAGATATTGCGTAGAAACCTGAAAAGAGTTTGAATCAATTAAAAATCAAACCACTTTTGCTTTTTAGTTTTACACATGTTCAATTTGTAAAGATCTTACACATGACCTACCGCGGTGCTGTTTGATATTAACATTGGAAGGATTTCTACTCATCATTGTGAATACTAAGTAGTATCACTCTGAGTGTTCTAGCAATGTCGCAAAGATATAGCGTAGGACTCTCTTCTTCGTCATTTAGTGTGTCCTAACGAGATTTGATTGATCACTAGGCTCTAGACTCGATTTATGCACTTTTAGTGGTCGGAGGCTGGAGCAGATGTCACCTATTCAATATTAACTATCTCGGAGTGAGAAAGGCAATAGAGTTCATGTTGATCTCCATGACAATAAAACAAACCTATTTTGAGAGAAGCCTGAGTCAGCTGGGAAAATGTTGTGCATTAGATCACTGGGTGAATGATGCGTTGTCTTCATGATGTGTTGACCCGGTTTCTTCCTAAGTTTTATGGAGGGCTAATTTTGTTAGACCCTTTATCCTTACATTCTTTTTCATTCTTCAACCCCTTCAATGCTTACCAAGACGTCATTACTAACACCTTGTTGTGATTGTTCCGGTGCTAGCTTTAGTACTTAGTCGCCATTCAGCTACGTTCACACTCTAGTCTTTCCTAGGGACTTCTAATAATCTATTGGATTGTCCCTACAAAGATCCTTCCAGTTCTGGTTGGATCATATGAATTATACCTAACCATCTTTTGACACCAATAACATCGTGAATTAAAGAGGTTGTGGGTATTAGATCATAACCATAAAACCACTTGAAAGATAATCAAAGTGTTTGAAAAACTTTTAACACCTTGATAGTTTTGTCGTTTCAGAAATGCTCCCCCTTCATGGTAGGTGACTTGTGCGATTCTTTATGAATCAAACTTGTGATAGCTGGAAAGCGACAATGGTTTAATTCTTAACTAAATTTAAACACGTTACAGTCCTCTACGCAATATCTTAATGATCGTGCCAGAACACTTAGAGTGACACTCTTTAGTGTTCACAGTGATGGTGCGATTCTTAAATGAATCAAACTTGTTCCAGGAATCTGAATTGACGGCTTCAATCATGCGGATAATTTTATCCAAATGATTCACTCTTTACGTTCCCAGCCAGCTTTGGACGGTCGAGTAAAGAGAACAGGTTTACCCGCGAAATCTTATAAATGAGGTTCTTAATTGAAACTACCTGCCACAAGTACGATATTTAATCTCGTCCAACGGTCTTCACGGACCGGAGGTAAAATGCTACCGAATTAGAATGAAATGTCAAAGCTATTTCGTTCGTGTCTACTTATGTTACTACATTTGAAGACGGTGGCGCTACGGAGTCCTAGAAGAAGTCGTCCCCGCATACTTATACTTTCTGTACTTAAGACTTCAACAAATTCAAGAAAGCCTAAGTCAAGTCTTCCGCTGTATCAAACTCTAAAGCTTTCAAGAATTACAAAGGTATAAGTATGTGGGACATGAAGTCACGAGGAGGAGAATATCACAAGTGATAGATGTACAAGATCAAGGCAAGAGATATATGTTCAAGATTGATATCAAATATCACATCAACATATTCACCGGAAAAGAAAAAGAAAATAAAGACGAAGACTACGAGCTCAAGACAAGCATAGTATGCTAGGTTTAATTTATTATTCTAACTCGGGTAACCCCTTGTTGGAGTGACCTCCCTTAGGGGGAGATTGTTGGAAATATGTTTTTACGTATTTAGAAAGGATCGGTCACTTCAACAATATAGAGTTAGTAGCTCGTAGTCATTGTAATATAAGTTAAGTAAAAAAAGGCAAAGCCCACCTATTTACATATAGGTGGCGGCCCATTGTTAGGCCCAAAACCGTCTTGTGGGCTTGGGTATATAACCCCTCTCCTTAGTTGGAGAGGGGTGGTTGCTCATTTTATTTCACACACATTGAATGTGTGTTTCTCTAGTTTCTCTCTCTGTGTTTATGTAACATTTTCTCTCCCTATATATCTAAGTTTACATATTCCAACACGACCCCAGTCTACAGCTAGAATTTTTGGTAATCCATATTCTGATTGATTATTTATTTATTGTCTATTGGTTGACTGATTGTTTATTTATTCTTTGCTTCTGCTTATTGTTGCTCTGTTGATTGTTTTCTGCTTTGTCTGTCTATTGTTTTTTGTTGTGACCTTGTGAACCATGAGTGGTATACCTCCGCCACTTGCACCCCTATTGGTGGTGGAGGAAATGGGGGTGGTAGAGGTGAACCTCAAACCAACTCTAGTACAGTTTCTCTTATTAGGAACTTGGATGCTGGTAATCCCTTTATATTCACAATAGTAATAATAGTTGTTCTAGCTTAGTTCCTTTTAAATTTCTTGGGAATGAGAACTATAGAATGTGGAATAATGCTATGAAACTTGCTTTATAATCTAGAAACAAATATGTCTTTATTGATGATTCTTGTTGAAGAGATTCTTACTCTGATTTTTTTTGTGCCTGATGGGATAGATGCAATGCTATGGTTCTTACTTGGATTATAAATGTTGTCTCTAGTGATGTTTATATGGGTCTTGTTTACTCTAAAAATGATGCTACTATTTGGAAATATCTGAATGAAACTTATGATAAGGTGGATGGTTCTGTTGTTTATAATGTGCTTCAAAAAATTGGTTATGTCAAACAAGGGGGTAGTACTTTAGCTGACTATTATCATAGGTTGACCTCCCTATGGAGATAATTTGATGATGTCACTAAACTTCCTAAGTGTGTTTGTGCTATTAAGTGTACTTGTGCTGCTAGCACTAAATTGGCCGTACATCAACAGATCATTAGGCTGATGCAGTTTCTAATGGGGTTGGATGATTGCTATCAACCTGTTAGAACTGCTATCCTCACACGGGATCCTTTTCTTGATGTGAAGGAAGCCTAAGCTACAATATCTAGAAAGGAATCCCATATGGGTATTCTTGGGAACTCTGATCATACTAAAGCAAAAAGGAATGCCACTTCATTTGCTACTAAGACCTTTAATCAGAACAGAAGAAGTAACATTAATACCTCTAGTAGACCGCCCTATAAAGGCAACGGTACTAGACGTTATAGGGGTCCCAACCCTAACCTTCTTTGTACCCATTACAGTCAGACTGGCCACACTGTTGACATATGCTTTGAATTAATTAGTTATCCTGCTCGTTATAAAAAGGGTTTTAATGGTTCTAAACAAACTAGTTTTAAAACTAATTTTAATGCCAACTGTGATACTAAAGTGGGGGAAAACAGAGCCCCACCTGCAATTCTCCAACTTCTTTTAGTGCTAAACAAATTAAAAAACTCCTAAGTCGGATCAATGATACCTTTGGCAACACTCAGTCCAATATGGCAAGTAGAATCTCATTCTTTAATGCCAATTCCTGGTTTAACATTAATTTTTCCATGTTTTTTTGTGGCAACACTAAATTTTATGTCAAAACCATCACTTTGGGTTGGATTATTGATTCTAGGGCTAACCAACACCTTCCCATATCCACTGTTGGTATGGTGAATGTTGTTGATATTTCAAACCTCAACATTTCTGTTGGTCACCCTAATGGCACTATTTCCACTATAAGTCACATTGGTGACCTTAGACTTTCGAATAATGTTGTTCTTCATGATGTTCTTGTTGTTCCTGGCTATTGTGTTAGTCTGCTCACTATGAATAAACTTGTTAAGGATAGTAAATTGTTAGTAGATTTTGATGAGGATAAATGTTATATTCAGGACTTGGGCAAGGGGACCATTCTATGGTCTAGTAGTGAATCTGGGGGCTTTATCTGTTTGGTGATCATAAGAATAACTGATGAGACTGCAATTATACATAGTCTCATCGTCCAAATCGGGCTTAAAACGCTTAAAATATCATCAAAATACCCAAATATATGCTTGTGTTTGTTCATTGTGTATTTTAGGTACGGATATCGTGAAATCAACAAAAGATCACAAGAATGAAGCAAAAACGAACACGAGAAACGAATCCGCACAAAGAACCAGACCCGAATCATGATTTTCCTATCAAGTCCTTGAAGTTTAAATAATTGGCAACTTTGGTCCCTCAACTTTTGAAGACTTGTCATTTTAAACCCTTGTAAAAATCATATACTACATTTGGGTCCCTAAAATGTCAAGAATATACAAGTTTGGTCCTTGAAGAATACAAGTTATGCATAAAATACCCTTGGATTACTTTTGCAAAAGATTTGGTGGCCAAAGTATAAATGTGAAAACTTTGATTACAAAGGCATTGCAAAGATGATGTTATAAACTTGATATGAAAACTATTGGGAAGTTAGGGGGCCAAAACTGTCCAGACATGCAAACTTTCACCAGCCAACCCCCACCTGCCACCTCACCCCACTCAAAACCTCAACCAATCAAATCACCCCCTCGTCCACCTCACACATCCACTTCATTTTAAACTAATAAGTTTTTAAAAGATGGAGGTAAACACGTTTTTGAAAAACGATTACCCTAATCCTAGATTAAACTTACTGTTTATCTCTTCCCCAAACCCATAAACCCTAATTCTGTTTATCTTAATTACCCAATAATTAACCCCCAAACCATCCAGATCATTAATTTACTTTATCCTAACCTAAACCCACGTCCTAAATCACTCACCCACTCACTCCTTGGGCCCCACTCGTGCTCCCCTGCCACCCCCAAAATAGCAAATTAAGAATCTCAACAAAAATCAAATGGCTATACCTTATTCCTTGGTCCCAAAGCTTGCAAGGAACGTCCAGGATTGTTTCTTTCCAAGCTGGCATCCAACAAGTTCACATGACTCTGTTTCGACTGAAGATTCAAGCATTGATCAAGGGCAAGACTGGAAATCAGCAAGATTAGGGTTTAGAGTTTTATATCCCTTGTAGTATTTTATGTTGGGAATAAATTAAGGCCAGATCACTTAAGCGCTGACAAGAACAATTCAAGCGTTGACAAGAACAAAACAAGCACTGACAGCTCAAGCGTTGACAAGTTAAAGTCAAGCGTTGACAACATTGAAGACAAGCACTGATGGAAGATATAATCTATATGTTTATTATATTCTAGAATACTTCTAGTAAGGATAGAAACGACAATGTATTTTCTATGTTTATCTTTACCTAGAATAGCTGATACGTAGCTTATTGTACAAGGCTTCTTGTATCTATAAAAGAAGGCCTTTAGGTTAATGTTTGATATAAGTTTTACATAAGTTTTCGTTCATAAACATCTTTCATTGTAAGCAAGTATGACATTGATAATCAAAGTGAAAGTTTGTTTATATCTTGTGTGTTCTTGTTTAAGTGTTAAATTCCACATAACACTTAGATTCACAAAGCATATACAAAGGTTTCTCTACGTGTATTACTTGATCTAATCTCGTATACACAAAGCTAATCGATCTAAGTTTGGGATCAACAAGTGGTATCAGAGCTTGTTGAGGAGCTTTTGATCTTTGAAGAACACCAGAACCCTAAAAACATCAAAACCCTAATTTTCTCAGAAACCCTAACAACATCATGTCTGAAGCAATAACCTCCTCCTCCTCAGCCTTACCTAACATCAAGATTCCCATGCTTGATGCAACCCACTTTGACTTATGGAAGTTCAACTTTGAACAATATCTGGGGATCTATGACTACACACTCTGGGAGATTATTGAATATGGAAACTCATTCAATAAGGCTCAAAAGATTCTTGATGCCATTAGTCAAAGAACAGCTGTTGAAGGATGCCCTGAAGAGGATAAGAAAGAAAAACCTGGAGATGGTAGAGCTGTAGGTGCTGAAGATATTGCAAAGAAAAGGGTTGACATGAAAGCCCTAAATATTCTGAAAGTCTCGTTGGGACAAGAAAACCAGCACAAATATAGAGGCTATGAATTTGCTAAGGATCTTTGGGAAGCACTTGAAGTTGCATATGGTGGCAATGCAGACACTAAGGAAGAAAAGAAAAAGCAACTTCTGCATGATTATGCTGTCTTCAAAGCTCAACCCAATGAGAAACTGATTAGTGTGAGAAGCAGGTTGCTTGACATCACAAGCAAGTTGTCCTTCATGGGGACACAAGTTGGTGATGTTGACACCAATGCTACCTTTCTTAAAAGTCTTGGTGAGGCATGGAAGATTGAGGCAAGATCTATTCTTGCCAATAATACTTACAAGAGCTCCTTGTTTGATGACATCTACAACAAACTAAGACTGTTGGAAGAAGAAACTCTTTCAGAGCATGGAAGCAAATCTACCACCAGCAACATGGCTTTTTTCTCTCATAGTGAAGGCCAATTCAATCAGAAGGACTCTTATATGCATCTAGTTACTGGATCATCATATGTCAGCGCTGGAACAAGTCCTGTCAACGTCTCTTTTTCAGACGCTGACACATTCAATAATGACTCCCCAAGAGTTAAACCTGTTGGGTTGGATTTGGATACTGTTTGTGCTTACATTGCCTCTTTGCCCAGTGGTTCAGTGATTACATATGAGGACCTTGAGCAGATAAGTGATGAGCACTTGGAAGAGATGGACATCAAGTGGAACATGGCTCTTGCTAGTATAAGAGCAAATAGGTGGAATAGAAGGTTCAAAACGAAGATGACCTTCAATGCTAAAGACACAGCTGGATTTGATAAATCCAAAGTTGAATGCTACAACTGTCATCGTATGGGGCACTTCATGAGGGAATGCAGATCTCCTAGAAGATCTGATGCTTGTAAACCCTCAAGTCAGGTTGTTAAAGCTCAGGATTCCAAAGCCATGGTTGCAGTTCAAGGAATTGATGGTACAGGATGGGATTGGAGCTATCTGGCCAAGAATGCTGAAGAGGATAAAGCTTTGGTTGCTGATATTGAAGAAGAAGGGCATGTTGAATATGCTCTTATGGCACACTCCTCCTCTTCATCTGATAATGAGGTATATGATGATGCTTTTTGTAGCAAAGGTTGTAGGTTAAACACTGAAAGACTTAACAAAGAGGTGTTAAAACTAAAAGATGATATGAGTACTGAAAGGTGTAAATTGTCTAATTACCAACTAGCTCTTACTGAAACTGAGAAAACCGTTTCTGAATACAAGAAAATGGAATTTGACTTAAAAGATAAGATCAATATCTTAAAACATGAGCTAGAGGGTAGTATGGATGTTAGGAACATCATGACAAAGGTTAATAGAGACCTACAGGCTAAGTTAGATGAGGCCATTAAGAATAAAGATAATGTTGACCTCAAAATTCAAAGATTTGATAGAGCCACCCAAACCCTAGGAGACTATGTAGCTAAACAAAGGGATCCTAAGGACATGACTGGGATTGGGATGAATGATTACTCTCTGGTTCCACCACTAGCTGGTGACTTCTATGGTGTCCTTAGAAAGGACTTGTCTTGGACTGGTATACCAGAATGCCAAGAAGAGGAATTCATTCCTCCACCAAGAGTTGTCACTCTAGTGGAAGAGTATCAACAAAAATTAACAGACCTAAATGAGTGGAAGAAAGCTAACCCTACTTTATTTGTTAAGGGAGGTTTGCTATGTGAAAGCCCCAATGAATCACCACCCATTAAGGTTACTCACCCAATCACTGGTAAAGCTGTTGACCTAGGCTCAAACACTGTTAGAAGACCTACCATTAAATATGCAGAGATGTATAGGAATAATAGGTCACCTAAGAGCCAAGTTAGCAATCATGGAACAGGTTTCTTCTCTACTAGACCTAAGGTTGTGTCTAAGAAAGCCTGTTACACTTGTGGTAGCTTTTCACATTTGGCATACAAGTGTGTCAACGCTCCCAAAGCTAGCGCTGACAGGAACAATTTCAGCGCTGACAGGAAGAAAGTCAACGTTGTTAGAAAGTCAAACGTTGTCAGTGTTAGAATTTGTCCTGTCAACGCTAAAGTTACCCTTGTCAGCGTTGAACCTATGGTTTGCTACAGGAACCCATTGCCTATTTGACCAGGTGTTTGTCTTTTGAAATGGTCTTTGTCCATGAGTGTTAGACCTTCTAGAAAAGAATGGGGCAGGTCTAATCACTTGTGGACTTTGCAGCCACAAGGTAAGGGGTCTAAAGCTTCTTCAAGCTTAACATGGAGACCCAAGAAAGATCAAAACCCTAATGAAAATGGGATTTCAATGACTTGCAATAGATTTAATTACATTTCAAAGGTCATTACAAAACCTATTGGGGTTAACTGGGTATTTCATCCTAAAAAGGATGAGAATGGGGTTTTTGTGAGAACTAAGTCTGTTCTTATTGAACAACCAGATGAATCCAAGTCTTTTGAGACTTGGGTTCCCAAAGAAAACTAATTTGTTTTCTTTATGTGCAGGTCATTCAAAGACAGATCAATGATTATGGATATTGGGATAGTGGATGCTCAAGGCACATGATAGGGAAGGAAGACTATCTGACGAACTTCACTCCTATTAAAGATGGTGATAAGGTATACTTTGGAGGGGGATATGGAACTATTAAAGTTAAAGGAACCCTTCTCACCAATAATCTACATTTTGAGAACGTCTTCCTGGTAAAAGAACTTGATTACAACCTGTTTAGTGTATCACAAGTTTGTGATAACAAAAATAAGGTTCTTTTTACTGATACTGAGTGCTTGGTGTTAAGCAAGGATTTTAAGATCCCCGATGAGAAATATATTGAGTATAGAACACCTAGGCATAAGGATATATATAATGTGAATTTAAATGGGATTAAAATGAATACCAATATGTCTTGTTTTTATGCTAAGGCCTCAGTAGATGAGAGTAATTTGTGGCACAGGAGACTAGGGCACATAAATTTTAAAAATATAAATAGACTTGTGAGGCTTGGTTTAGTTGATGGTTTGCCTGAGAAGGCCTTCCACAATGACCACTCTTGTGTTGCATGTCTTAAAGGCAAGCAGCACAAGGTCTCATTCAAGTCCAAACAGGTGCATACTAGTTCCAGACCTCTTCATATGCTTCACATGGACCTCTTTGGTCCAACTAATATAGAAAGTTTGAATGGCAAGTCATATTGCTTTGTTGTCACAGATGACTTTTCTAGATTTACTTGGACATTCTTTCTAGCTATGAAGAGTGACACAGCTGATGTTCTTATTGATTTTATCACTCAGATTGAGAAAAGGTCTGGCTATGAGGTTAAAATGCTTAGGAGTGATAATGGTGGAGAATTTAGGAACAAGAAGCTAGATGATTTCTGTGCCAGGAAAGGAATTACTAGGAAATTTAGTATTGCTAGAACCCCACAACAAAATGGGGTTGCAGAGAGGAAAAATAGAACCCTAATTGAAGCAGCCAGAACAATGTTGGCTGATGCTCACTTTCCAATAGCCTTTTGGGCTGAGGCTGTTAATACAGCATGCTATGTGCAAAATAGAGCATTGGTTAACAAAATTCAGAACAAAACACCTAATGAGTTACTTTGGGGAAGAAAACCTAATATTGGTTTTCTCAGACCTTTTGGTTGTCATGTAGTAGTTTTAGATACTAGTGATGCCTTAGGGAAATTTAGTGCAAAAGGTGATGAGGGCTATTTCATGGGGTATTCAGTCCAGAGCAAGGGTTATAGGGTTTATCTTAAGGAGGACAAACGTATAGTTGAGAGAGTACATGTTAGGTTCTTAGAGAATAAACCTAGTGATCCTGAAAGTGGTCCTAATTGGTTGTTTGATTTGGAACCCTTATCTAGAACTTTAAATTATATGCCTGTCACTAATCCAGACATTGTGAAGGTAACTTCAAATGTTGTGGAGGAACAAGTTGTTAATGTTTCAGGTACACAGGTTAATGAGAGGGTTGGATCACAAGCAGAAAAGGCATCTCCTACATTAGAATATGTCACAATTCCCATTTGGACAGATGCTTTTGCTGCTGCTGGACAAGATAATGGTGGTTTACAAATACCACCAGATACAAACATGCATGGTTCTTCAGGCGCTGACAAAGGCAAATCTAGCGCTGACAAGACCAATTCAGACGTTGATGGCTTAGACGTTGACAACAACAGTTCAAGCGTTGTTAGCCCAAGCGCTGACAAACAAGGTTCAGACGTTGACAACACCTTTGCACATCTTTTCTCTTCCACTTTTGAACAAGGTGAACCTTCTAATTCTTATGAAGAAGGTCATCCTTATGTTGACATAAGAGAGTCTGATGAAGAAGACATTGGCAACATGGAGCATGAGGTTGAGGACACCAGACTTTTTGAAGGAGGGGTTCTCACTTCCACAATGAAGAATCACCCCACATCTCAGATCATTGGTGATATTATGACTCCAGTTCAGACTAGAAGATCTCATCAAGGTCTTGGTGGGTTTATTGCCAATATTCACAAGAAGGTTGATACCCCTCTTGTGCAAGCATGTTTGTTTGCATGTTTTCTGTCATACGAAGAACCCAAGAAAATATTTGATGCTCTCAAAGAACCAAGTTGGGTGGAAGCAATGCAGGATGAGCTTCACCAATTTGCAATTCAGGATGTTTGGGAGCTGGTTGATTGTCCTAGATATGTCAGACCTATAGGGACAAGATGGGTTCTCAGGAACAAAAGAGATGAAAGGGGCATTGTGGTCAGAAACAGCAAGGTTAGTGGCTCAAGGTTATACACAAGAGGAGGGGATAGACTATGAGGAGGTCTTTGCACCAGTTGTAAGGATTGAAGCTATTAGGATTTTTCTAGCCTATGCTTCCTGCATGGGCTTCACAGTCTATCAAATGGATGTCAAGAGTGCTTTCCTCTATGGAACTATTGTTGAGGAAGTTTATGTGATGCAACCTCCTGGTTTTGAGGATCTAGAGCATCCAGATAAAGTGTATAGAGTCAAAAAGGCTATGTATGGCCTTCATCAAGCCCCTAGAGCATGGTATGGTACTTTGTCTACCTATTTGGTGGATAATGGATTCAAGAGGGGCACCATAGATCAGACACTATTTACAAAGAAGAAAGGCAAGGATGTGTTGCTTGTGCAGGTCTATGTTGATGATATCATTTTTGGGTCTACTGATCCAAAGATGAGTGAGGATTTCTCCAAGCTTATGACAGACAAATTCAAGATGAGTGCTATGGGGGAGATGAACTTCTTTCTTGGTTTACAAGTTCAGTAGAAAGAAGATGGTATCTTCATCTCCCAGGACAAATATGTTGCTGAGATCTTGAAGAAGTTTGGCTTTTCTCCACATGAAAAGAGGGCTACTACTCCTATGGATAGAGAACACCCTTGGGGAAATATTGGAGATGGGAAAGATGTTGATATCAGGCATTATAGATCCATGATTGGATCCTTGATGTATCTTACTGCTTCCAGACCTGATATCATCTTTGATGTGTGTGCTTGTGCATGCCATCAAGTGACTCCCAAAGAATGTCACCTTTATGCTGTGAATAAGATCTTTAGGTACCTAAGATGTTACCCCAGTCTTGGTTTGTGGTACCCAAAGGATTCACCATTGGAGCTGATTGCATATTAAGATAGTGATTATGGAGGTGATAAGTTTGATAGGAAATCCACAACTGGTGGATGTCAGTTTCTTGGGAGCAGGTTAATATCTTGGCAATGCAAGAAACAAACAGTGGTGGCTAATTCTACAACTGAAGCAGAGTATGTGGCTGCAGCTGCTGTTGGGTCCAATTATTAAGTTGATAAGTCAAAACACAACAAAATAAGAAGACAAGGGCTAAAAAGTACAAGTTGCAAAAGAACAAGCCGTTGGAGTCTTTTTATTACTTTAGCTTTCTTTGTAAGCTATGTTTTCTACTATATAAAGAAAACATAAGCCGTAGGTTTTATATCATATTATTCATTCACAATGTAAACCTAAAGTGTGTGTCGCACTAGACGTGGGATTCAATGTATACACGTCTAGTGGATGTTTGTTATTAATATAATGAACATCCCAATCGTTTTAATTTATGTTCTTTGTGTCTAAACACCTTGTCATGATCATTGTTCTTTTCCGCTATGTTATCATATGAACGATGATCAACCCTAGATATATGGTTCATAACCATTGAGCCCAACGATCATAGGACTCATCAATTGGTATCAGAGCCTAAGGCTCATGATATCTAGGTTCGACGAGGTGTTCGTGTATGGTGAAGAAGAAGAAAAATTCGTATTGAATTTTTCTGGACGTTTTTGTGTGCGCAGCAGTATTCAGAAGGTCATAACTTTTGATCTAACCGTTGGATCGTCACGAAATTTTAGATGTGTGTTCTACATACATAGATCTAAACATCCACCGGAGGGATTGTTGAGTTTTATCCCCAGGCAAAAGTTATTAAGCATCGAAGTTGACAGCAGGGGTGATTTTCAGATTTTTATATTCACATGAAATCATGATTTAGGGTTTCTGAAAACCCTAGATCATTGAATATAATGGAAGATCTGATGTTTTATGACGAATTGGAGGTGATAAAGTTTTAGGGTTTCATCCAAAACCCTAGATCTACGATTCGATTTTAGGGTTTTATATAAACCCTAGAATAAATCGTTGCTGATGTAACCTAAGACGAACCAATACATGCAGTCCAAGGTTATACACGGGGAGATCGTTCTAATTGGTGAAGGATACTGTGTTCACACGGTGTTCTTTATTTGATTGGTCATTAATTCACACCATCTTAAACATGTTCACACGATACAAGTTAAGCTAGTGACGTGTAGATTGATGTATTCACATGTTCGGATCCTCTACATGCTAGATCGTTTTGTTACCGTGAGCCTTCATTCCCATTGGTTAATTGTTTTGTGTTCACACGAGGTATCGATGCTGATTGGAGGAAAACATTACATTCACACGTTTGCATATACACGGTACTTAGAAGCGATTAATTGATTTGTGATCCCATGCATGCTAGTGTACTGTATCTCCATAAGTCCTCAACTCTCATTGGTGGAGAAAGTATGGTGTTCACACGAAGAATATAGTCTAATTGGTTATATCTTGCGTTAATGGTCATCGTGTGTTCACATGGTCATTTGTTTCCCATTGGTGGAGGTTTTCGCATAACGCTGACAGATTTGATGCAACGCTGACAGGTTTAAAGATAGACGCTGACAGGTTTAAGTGAGACGCTGAAAAGAATGAACGCTGACAGGAATTTTAGGTTGGCGCTGACGTTTGTTATTTGGGCGCTGACAAGAAGGGTTTCGACGCTGACAGGAATAAGTCAACACTGATAGGTTGACAGTGTTGTCCGAGATATGTTCTTCAAACGCTGATACGCCTTGTCCGATATCGGGTAATGAATGTGGATATTGGACAGTAAGGGTTCTTGGATAACAAACTGATTGCTGCTGTTTGAGAAAACTGGTACGTTTTAAGCACACAAAAAGGAGGAAAATACACACAAAGGTACATGGAATCTCCGTTATAATTTAGAATATCATGATGATATTTATGGCTCGGATATTTTTACATGGAGTAAATGGTTTTTAAGTAAGTTAGCAATAATTCATGAAGACTTTGATTGATATTAGATTATGTAATCGGGATAGCCTTGTGAAAGAGTTATTCGTCATCTAACTTTTACATATGAAGATATTGGTTCATTAAGACTTGTCATGAAGAGGTGTTAGCTTAAGGGGAAGAATTCTTATAGGAAGTTTGATGATTGAAGAAGATTTTTGCGAGTTTATGTTTCATCATATCTTTAACTCATGACTGGGTAACATTGGTTTAAAGGTAACTTGTTCGTGCTTACATAGTTGGTGACGAAGACTTGTCATAAACACTTGAAGGAGTTACATTATCGTGCTCAGTGTCTCACAAAGGATGAGAATATTGACAAGGGATCGAGGTCTACTTATATTTTTAACATCTGGTATAAGTTCTTCATCACATGGATAAACAAGACATGGAACATAGGTTTGTGGTTATTTTACTTCTACATCAAGACTACTTTAAGTTATTTTTCTTCAGGATCATTACATAGAGCTACTTTTGGAGAATTTTCAAGATTGCATACTTTCACATATTCCCTATTGATGTGTCAAAAAGGGGAAGAATATGTGCTATACTTAAGGGGAAGCTTCTTGGAGATCATGTACTAAATACAAAGGATTCATGCTTAAGAGGAGTGTTTTGACATCATCAACTAGGGGAAGATTGTTGGGTCCAATTATTAAGTTGATAAGTCAAAACACAACAAAATAAGAAGACAAGGGCTAAAAAGTACAAGTTGCAAAAGAACAAGCCGTTGGAGTCTTTTTATTACTTTAGCTTTCTTTGTAAGCTATGTTTTCTACTATATAAAGAAAAAATAAGCCGTAGGTTTTATATCATATTATTCATTCACAATGTAAACCTAAAGTGTGTGTCGCACTAGACGTGGGATTCAATGTATACACGTCTAGTGGATGTTTGTTATTAATATAATGAACATCCCAATCGTTTTAATTTATGTTCTTTGTGTCTAAACACCTTGTCATGATCATTGTTCTTTTCCGCTATGTTATCATATGAACGATGATCAACCCTAGATATATGGTTCATAACCATTGAGCCCAACGATCATAGGTCAAGTCAGTCTTATCATCAGTAAGTCCATCCCCATGTCCTATGAATCAACATTGAGGATTCATTTCCTGAATGTGGATGAGGACAGTATGAAACCTTTGACATTAATGGAATTGACGAAAATCTGTATTAGCTTGTAAAAGCATAATACAGAAATGGTACAAATTGTCAAGGATCACAGTTTTGAACTGATAGACTTGTTGTTTTGGAAGCTGATGCAAGGAGAATGTTCTTGGTTCCGTCCTTGTATATTGATCTTGGAGAGGAGTCTTAAAAAGGGGAGGAGCAATCGAATTTGAGTGACAAAAGTAATAAAGAAAGCTCCAAAGACTCTACAAGTGTTGAAGATAATTAAGATCAAGTGAAGGCTGACTATACACGTGATTTGAGTGATTGACTTTTCAAGATTTATTATTACTCAAATTCAGGGATAAGTATGTTTGTAAGAATCCTCTCTATATGTTTTATTTTATTCAGAAACTTGATTACTAGAGTAGATATCAAGTTTAGGGGAGGATTGTTGGGAATAAAATTGACCAAGTCCCTAGACGCTGATAAGAGGAACTTGGACGCTGACATGAGTAAACGGGGCGCTGACAGATCAACGCTGATAAGAATTATCAAAGCGTTGACAAGAAGAATCTTAAAGACAAAGACAAGGACTAAATCTGCCAATGATGAATTCTTCAAGCTGGTGGACAAAGTATGAAGATAAGAATTCAGAATATATTCTTAATGTTTAAAAAGATTTAGTCAATATGTTATTTATGTATGTTTATCTTGTGTCTCTTCCTAAAATAGTTGATCTTAGCTTTTTGTACAAGGCTCCTTAAACCTATAAAAGGAGGCCTTAGGGTTAGACATAAGACACATCTCACATACATCTTTTTCTACACCTCTTCCACATATCTCATAACACTTTCATTGTAATCATTCATTGATATTATTAATCACAGTGAAAGTTTGTTTAACATCATTGTGTTTTAGATCAAGTGTTAATTCCGCATAACACTTTGTTACTTTATTCATAAGCAAAGGTTTCTCTACGTGTAGTACTTGATCTAATCTCGTATATACAAAGCTAATCGATCTAAGTTTGGGATCAACAGCTGCATGTTGTGGTCAAGTGTTGTGGATTCAGAACCAGCTGTTGGATTATGGGTATAATTTCATGCATACTAAGATATTTGTTGACAATAATAGTACTTTATGCATCATTAAGAATCCTGTACATCATTCTAAAACTAAACACATAGAAATTAGACACCATTTTATAAGAGATTGCTTTGAGAAAGGTTTAATACAACCAGATAGGGTTGACACTGAGGAAAATGTGTCAGATTTATTAACTAAACCTTTTGATGTTGGAAGATTTCAATACTTGGTAACAAGTATTGGAATGGTCAATCTCACATAATCTGTGTTTTGGATTCTTTTTGTAAAAGTATGTACAGGATGATGCATTATTATTATTGGTCTTATTGATGATTTAGATTTTCCACTATCTTTTTCTAACACTGACAAAGGTTGCTTGAACACTGATAAGTGTTTTTGCAACGTTGTCAGAAATATAATTGTCTAACGCTGACAAAGCTTCCCTCAACGCTGTCATGTGTTATCGGGGCGTTGTCAGCAACAATGTTAGTTTTGTGGTTTTCAATCTAAATGTGCAGATGGTGTTAGCAGTATACCATTGGATATAGAGTTGCTTATGGATCAATGGAGAAGCATTTGGACAAGTTTTTATTTATGGATGATGGTTGGAATGTTTCATTCCTATCTTGAGATAAAAAAATTTTATGTTCATGCATGATTTTAGCAAACTTTTTATATCATAGTTTAAGGGGAGGTTTTAGGAACCTTTAGGATGTTTGGGTATCCATATGATACTCTTATCACAATTCTAGATTGTGTCCACAGGTGAGTATGAGTTAGTTTTACTAAATCATGAGGCACTGTAGCATGCATAGTATATCAACTTTGCATGCTGCCAAGACATTTTTGGCCTAGAATTGGTTGTGGTCTGTTGGGAGACTTGGGAATGATTTTGATATGGAATTTACCTGGGAGTAACAAGGATTTTAAAAGGTAACTTTGTTGTTAAGAGTTTTGGTTAGCAAGGGACACTAGAGGACTGTTATGTCTATCTTGCTTATGCAAGTGTGCATAACTGGACAGTGCTTGCCGCCCTATAATAATTATCAGCTTTTGGTTATCTTCTCCAGGATAAATTACTTGTTAAGGTCATTTTTCACTTTTTAAAATAATTTTATTTTTGGACGCTGACAAGAAATTTCCAAGCGTTGTTGTGACCAAATTGGACGCTGACATGGCTTTAGGCAAACGTTGACAAGATTATAGCCGTTGGGCGTTGATAGGTTATTTTTGACCGTTGACACTCAATGGGACCTACCCAGTTGTTACTTTTTGACATATTTTCAAGCCGTAATTTTAGGAGTTGTTACTTTCATTTAATGCATGAGATAAACTATAACTTTTTCAATATCTTCATGATTGATTTTTGAAAATCTTTTCCTATTTTTGGGCCAATCACATGCATTCTTTCTCTCCTATAAATTTGGCTCCTATTTTTAAATAGGGTATCTATAATTCTTGTCTAACACTTTTCTCTTATCAACTTCATCTTCTACACTTCAAATTAACAACTTTCATCAATGGCACCAAAGTTTAACTCAGCAGAATTGGAATTGGGGTTTAGATCACAACACAACATGATTGCTTATCTTGAAGCTAATAATGATCTGTTTCCCCAATACACACAAATAGTGGCGTATTTGAACGCATCCCCGTTAAGGTATGCTCTTTCTCATGCACCACTCATTCCAGTCACACACATTAAGCAGTTTTGGAACACTTTTCGTTCCTCAACAGTTAATGGAGTGACCACATTAACTTCTATTGTTCATGGGAGGTCTTGGGTGGTTACTGAGGCCTTGGTACGCCAAGCCTTGCATCTTGATGATGCTGATGGTGTAGCCATCCTTCCCATAAATGAAATAGAACAAGGGCTTAGGGCTTTGGGATATCCTTTTCCTGATGAAGGTACTCTTAATAAGTATCATAAGCAAGAATTTCCCCCAGCCTGGAAGTACCTCATCCACATCCTCCTTCAATGTTTGAGTCCCAAATGTACTGTACACAATGAGATCAATAGATCCATTGCCAGTGCTATTGTGTGCATTGTAACAGGGCAAAAATATAACTATTCTAAAATGATTTTTGAAGGGATGTGTAAAAACAAGGGGACAAAAATGACTTTAGCTTATCCCCGTTTTCTACAAATGATTTTTGATGATCAAGGTTACTGCTCAAGGGATCACAATGATTTTTATAAGATCCCTGAGCAAAAGAAAGCTATTTTTATGAAGATGGATTCACCACCCCATAGAGACTTACCTTTAACCCCAGCCATGCTTGCTGTTATTGCAGCAGCACAACCCCAACCAGACCCCCAACCTCAAATTGACCCTCAACCACAACTTGAACCCATTCCTGAACCTTTACCCTCACCTGAACAAATGCAAATTGACCAAGAACCCTTTGACGCTGACACATCAAATGTTGGCGTTGATGTGCCTATTTCCACCGCTGACACACAACCTTCACAATCCCAAACACCCCTTAACCAACCCACATCTACCCATTCTTCCACACCATCTTCCACACCACCTGAATATAGGTTGATAAAACGCCAAAGGACTACTGGAGTGTTCTCCTCTGGTGGTCCTAGCCATGAAGCAGAGAGAACCACCACCACAAGTGTAGCTGGTGACCTGGATGAGGCTGGGACTATTGGTTCTGGCTTAGAAGCTGGCCAAGGCAGTCCCACCATCTTTAAGTCCTCATCCTTGCCCAATGAACCTAACTTGGGAGGTCAAATCCCCATTTTAGAAGAGGGCAGACTGGAACCAATGACTCTTTTGGAATTGACGGCAGTCTGCATTAGCTTGCAAAAGCAAAATACAGACTTAGTACAAATTGTCAGCTCACAAGGCCTTGAACTCAAGCAATTGAGGGAGAGGATTGTTGTTTTGGAAAGTGATCGTGTTAGAAGGGGTATGGAGGAGTCTTCCAAAGGGGAGAAAGATCAAAGAAATCTGAGTGATAAGGGCAGCCAGGATGGTCAATCAATGGATGTTGCTGAAGCCCTTACAACTTTGAAGGAACAAACAGGTTTTGATACGTCCTTAATCTCTCCCACCAACCTAAATTTTTCATTTACAGCTATGTTAAGAGAGGTTACACAAGGCGCTGAGGGAAAATATTTGAGCGTTGACAAGGCAAATTTGGACGCTGATAGAAGTATTTTGGGCGCTGACAGGATAAATTTGGGCGTTGACAGACCTGCTCATGAAGGTGATGTATCCCAGTCATCATCTATCATCAAGGAAGTTTCTACTCAGGTATTACCATCTACCTTACCAACCATTGCACTATCAGATAAGGGTAAGGGTAAATTGGTAGAAGAGATTGTTCCAAAGGATGCAGCCCAGGTTGAATTTGATAGAAGACTAGCTGCACAAATCATGGAACAAGATGAAAAGGAAAAGTCACCATTTGTTGTGACTTCAGGAGAAGAAAGTGATAGCTCAGACTCAAGTGTGATGATAATAGAACCAGAAAGGCTTGAGTATGGTGATGAGCTTGCTAGGGAAAAGTTGAGAGAATTAAAATTGCAGGTTGACTTTGACATGCCAGAGGTGGTTCAAATGTACAATTCTTGGGAAGAAAGCTGCATGGATAATCCAGACTTGACCATTTCAGATCAAATATGGGGTTTGGAGCTTCTTCTTAGAGTTCAGAAGGATTGTAAGGTGATCTTGAAACACAAGGCAAGCAATATTCTCTCAGAATTGAAAAGGGATAGAAGGGAGCTCTACTTTATGTTGCTCAGATGTCATGGAGTTGGATGGACATATCAAAAGTTTAAGGCTTTGACATTTGATGAGTTGGAAAACAGGTCTTATCCCATTTGGGTGAGAGTGCAAGAAGCAAACACTCTCATACTTCTTTCAGATGAAAGAAAGGAGCAACTTGCAGAAGAAATGAAAATCAAGAAAGCTATGATGATTCCCAGGCCAGTGAAGAAGGGAAGTAAATTTGAGTTTCCAAAAGATATGGATCCACTATATCCAAGTGAAGCAGTTATAAGAAAGAGCCTCAAGCTCTCCCCATTAGAAGCTTCAGATATGGTGCAAGTGTTACCATTAGATTCCAGGAATCCAATTGTGAGCTATGAAGAAGATGAATGTGGATTCTGGAAGATTGGCAGATTTGGCAAGGAGGTACACACTTTTACCACTCTCATATCTTTGTTTGCAAGTTGTGATAGAGAAGACTTGGTGGACCTTTGGAGGTTGCTGGAGACAAAGTATGAGGCTGAAGCACCAACTTCAGCTAATGGAATAAAACTTTGGACCACATTCAAAAGAATGTGTGGGACAAAAGAGGAAGATCCTGCAATATGGAAGGATCTTGAAGATGACCTCAGTGGTCTTCAATGGAGGTTATATTCAGCTGCTGGTGTATACCATTTGAGTTCTACAAAGTTTGCTGAGTATCTACTTGTGGATGCTCAGTATTTCATATCCAAGGCTGTTTTGGAAAAGATGAAGGATACTCAGCTGGAGATAGATTATTCAAGTGACGTGGCAAAGGATTTGATCAGATTTATTCATTACCAATATGAGAAGATTTGTCAGACTCCTCCTAGTTTTTAATGCTTATTCAGAAACTTGATCATAAGAGTGGATATCAAGTTTAGGGGAGGATTGTTGGGAATAAATTAAGGCCAGATCACTTGAGCGCTGACAAGAACAATTCAAGCGTTGACAATTACAAAACAAGCGCTGACAACTCAAGCGTTGACAAGTTAAAGTCAAGCGTTGACAACATTGAAGACAAGCACTGATGGAAGATATAATCTATATGTTTATTATATTCTAGAATACTTCTAGTAAGGATAGAAACGACAATGTATTTTCTATGTTTATCTTTACCTAGAATAGCTGATACGTAGCTTATTGTACAAGGCTTCTTGTATCTATAAAATAAGGCCTTTAGGTTAATGTTTGATATAAGTTTTACATAAGTTTTCGTTCATAAACATCTTTCATTGTAAGCAAGTTTGACATTGATAATCAAAGTGAAAGTTTGTTTATATCTTGTGTGTTCTTCTTTAAGTGTTAAATTCCGCATAACACTTAGATTCACAAAGCATATACAAAGGTTTCTCTACGTGTATTACTTGATCTAATCTCGTATACACAAAGCTAATCGATCTAAGTTTGGGATCAACATTTTATTTAGTATTCTAGATCCTTCTATATAGTATTATAAAAGGAGATGAATTGTGTCCCTTTTATTTTGTTCCAAATTTTGTAAAACTTTAATACTTAGTAATGACAATGAACGATTTTTAATATACAACTTCTGAGTTCCATCTTTATTCAGTTTACTTAGTTTAATTAATGTAAGTTATTTGCAAAAGATAGTCTTAAAAGTTTCAAGGTTTTGTGGTTACAAGATTTTCAGAAAAAATCGTGTTTCAAGTAGCTTTTGGAAAAGTTTTTTTTAAGCATGATTCCAAACCCACATGAAGTTAAAGTGGAGTGGGGGTTTGATTTCAGCTTATATCAAAGATTTTTGTCAAATTTTTAGAAGTTTTCAAAGCTTTGTGGTTCGAAAAGTTGATTTTACATTTTTCTTCATCATAAGCTACAAGCCATAAGCTGGCTTAACCAATAAGCCTAGCTTATAGCTTATAGTGATTTTATCAGTTCACTTTTCTTGATTTTCTTCTTAGCAGGTTCATCTTTCTCTTTTCAAGGATATATTGGGTGGTGTGTGTGTATGTTTCTTTATAACCACCACTAGCAACTCTCTACAACAACCATTATACAAAATCCATAAGCTCACTGATCTTGCTAGATAGGAAATGGCATCAGCAGGCCATAGCTTGGCCTGGATGTATCTTAAATTAGCAAATCTTAAAATTTAGTAGGATTTTGATAACTTTAGATCACCAACCTTGGTAATCTGTTAGATCTAGCTGGCTTTTAGGATTAAGACTTGATTAGTGGAAGCTAGTGAGTGAATTAAGTGAGTTTTGGCCAATCAAAACTCACCCAATTGCACAACACATCAGCAACAACTAATCAGACCACTATTGGCTATACAGTGACTGCAATAAGAGCATTTGTGGTTGATTTCTGTGATCATACTTGTGTTTTTATATTTTTCTTGACTCCCCACAACCCAACTGGTTGTGGGGGTGCCTTTACTTGCCCATAAAATCAAGAAACGAGTAAGTTATGATCACAAAAGTGCCCAGACCTGTGTGTGTCGGTGGTAACTGAACATCCACTGACACTTGTAATTCTATCCACTGTCACTTGTTAAGCTAAAATCTGGGCACGTTTTTTTTGTATTTTCTAGGCTTAAATTTTGTTAGATTTTAAAAGTTTTTGTGTTTTCATAGTGAGATAATTATTAGGCTTGTGTTTTTACAAAAAGGAAAGTAAAAAAAAAATTGCAAAAAGGATGTGGCCAGGACTCGAACCTGCGCCACTCCTCTCAGACAGCAAAGCCTTAACCATCACGCCCTTGGGACTTTTAACTGCTAAAGTCTCAAACCATTATGTACTTAACACGTTTTTGGTTGGCTTATTGAAATGCAATTCGAAAGTAATTAAGCAGATTATAGCTTATTGAAAAGCTTATTTACCATTTTGTATTTTTCCCATGTTCCTAGTTTAGTTTAGGATTTTTTGGCATAAAGTTTTTATTTTTCACCTTAGTTAATTATTTTCTAACATTATTTTTATACCCGTATATTAATAATTAGTTTAAAAATAGTTAAATTAGTTTTAAAATTTTATAAAAAATATTTTTAGGTTTTAATTTAATATTTTAAGGTTTATAGCCATTTAAGTTTTCAAATTAACTTATTTTTGATTTTATTTAATTTTAGGGTTTTTTAGTAACTTTAAAAATTAATATAAAATTATTAAAAAGCTTTTGGACTTTTTGGTTTTCAATTTTGTTTTATTTGTATTTTTATTAGCTTAATTTTAAAATTTGGTTATTTTTAGAGACTTTTTAGGTTTTTGTCGAGTTTACGATTTCGCGTATCCGTCGTCGTAGCATAGTTTCTAACGTACACCGTCTTTTATTTCCTCTTTCTCTCACCTTAAAACGGCACTATCTCAAACTTGATTTTTATTTTTGGCACATAATACACACACCTCCTCGAGAACGAACTCGCACTTGTTCGGTTTCGCGTTTTTCCTAAAACGTGCAACTTAATACTTGCCCGTATTTTACATTGTTTTCTTAAACACGTATATATACTAAAAACACTACATCAAAAATGGCGCCGCTGCCGGGGAGGTGTTTTAGTTCCATACTAGATATCGTGTTTGTGTGAGTAGTGCGTTTTTGCTTTTCAATATTTGGAAAGCGTATATAACGTACATACTCATTTTTGTTATATTTCCTTATTATATTATAGTATCCAATTAAAACGTGTTTAATTTTCCTAAATTAAACACAAACCAATCATTTTACTATATTGTAGATAAACCCTTATCGTTTTCGTTTTCTTTGTGAATATATTAATATATTGTATACGTAAAACAATAAATATACAAGTACTCCAAAAGCGTGAAAACGCAACCTTGATTCGGGATTTCATCACTCGATCATTTTATTCGAATCTAAAGCAAAAATATAAAGGCAAAATAGATAAAACTTTCGTGATGCTTAATTTTGATTCACACAAACTATAAGGTGGGTATAAGGCGGTTGTATTTCACGACCTAAAGGAAAAAGGATCTTAAGTGCTTCGCGCCGCCTCGTTTCCTCCGCTTGCTTGTGCGTGTTTTGAGAAAGAGGGCTAATCGAGGGTTTTCCGCCCAAGTATTATCTACGTATCATATATATTTGCTTGTTTTCAAGATTAAACCCTCTTTAACGTTTTGGTGTTCCACCAACGTTCTAAAGTCATCGAGAGAGTTCACTTCACGTGATCGTTTTCATTCCTTGAGGCTCCTTTAATCGAGAAAATCGATTCGAAGAGAGATTTGTAGATTTTTGTCTACGAAATACACAAAAAAACACAAAACAAAAATTAAAAACAATCAAAAACAAAAAAAAATTGAAAAATCGTAAAAACCCAAAAAGAATCTTCATTGCTACCCCTCATTATACAATTAGTGCATGCGCACGCGATCGAAGGACTACACGGATTCTAGCGACGCATCGAATCGACGCAATCGAAATCGAAAGAATCGACAATGTAGACGAACTTTAGAAACGTACGTTCCTAATATCGTTGTCGAAACCGTAGACAAGATGCCCGAGAATCGTACGATGATGGAATTGCTCCAAGCACCCACCGAGGGTTATGGAGACGCGATCGTAATTCCCGCCATCGAGGCAGAGAATTTTGAGATTAAGAGCGGAATTCTTGCGTTAATCCAAGCTACGAAGTTTCGAGGTCGTGAAGCCGACAATCCTCACGATCACATTCAAAATTTTGATCGTCTTTAGCCACGAGCAAGTTTAAGAACGTCGACACCGATGTAGTCAAGCTTATGATTTTTTCGTACTCGCTCGATGGTGCCGCCAAGGATTGGTACGAGAAAGAGCCACCTAATTCCTTAATTACGTGGAAGGATCTCGTTTCCAAATTTGTTAATCATTTTTTCCCACCGTCTAAGATGACGTTTTTCAAAAACGAGATTACGAGATTTGAACAAAAACCGAATGAATCGTTTAGAGACGCGTGGGATTGTTTTAAGGAATTGCTTAGGCAATGTCCTCACCACGACTTTTCCGAGTTGCACCAAATCGATACGTTTTAAAACGGTCTTAGTTTCCAAGAACAAGATTCGTTGAATTCCGCCGCCGGTGGCAACTTTTTTTGTAAAACTCCGAAAGACGCTTTGATGATTATCGAAAATCGATCCAAGGTCTTCCAACTCCGTAGCACATCGAGTGTTGCCAATGTCGCCATTGTTAGTAATTCTAATCGCGACATTGAGAGAGTTGATTCAAAAGTCGATAAGTTAACGAATGTGTTCACATCGTTCTTAATCGAAATACAAAAGAAGGACGCTCCCGCTACGGTGAAAGCGGTGGAGGTTTCGTGTACGTATTGTGGTGGACCACATAATTATTACGATTGTGCGGCTACGGATGGCCAAACTTCGAACGTAAACGCGTTAAATAAAAATTTTTCGAATCAAAATCAAAATAACGCCGGTCCATCACAAAAACGAATTCCAACAATCAAGGCAATAATATTAATCAAAACCGAAACAATTTTCAAGGAAATAATCAAGGAAATTTTTCGAATCAAGGAGGATACAATCAAGGTCGTAATATACAATGGCAAAATCGAGATAATAACCAAAAACTCGAATTTTTCTAACAACAACAATCAAGGGAATTTTCAAAGAAGTAATCAAAACCAAGCAAACTTTAATTCAAATCAAAATAGTTCGTCAAACGATTTTCAAAATTATATGAAAACGAATGAGGCTAATATGAGACGATTAGAGGGAGAAATTGGTACTTTGAAAAACGAATTTTCTACAACGTTGAGGAATCAAAATACTAAAATTGAACAAGGACAAATCGACATTAAAAAGATGTTTTCGGCTATAATGAACAAGTCTCCGGCTTCGTCATCGAGTCCATTACCTAGTGACACCGTTGCTAATCCGAAAGAACAATGTAAAGCCGTCTCAACCGTTGGAAACGGTCGTTCAATTTCCCCAAACCTTAGTGGTTTTAGGATTGTTGCTTTACCTCGACCCTCGACTTCACAAACGCCTTCATGTTCTAAAGTCGAGGGGATGAACGTGGCGTCGAAGGAAAGGAGTGCACACCCTCGTGTACCTCAAATTCCATACACGGTTCAAAAAGAGAGCTTCATCGACCTTACGAATGTAACCCTTGAAGAAACTTGTGCCTCGATTTTTCTACAAAAGCCTAAAAGGCGTATGCCGAGAAAGGAAAAAGATCCGGGCCAATTTCTATTACCTTGTGATTTTTCCGAGATTGAGGGATGTTTAGCCCTAGCCGACTTAGGTGCTAGCATCAATCTCATGCCTCATTCTCTTTGCAAATTGATGAGATTGCCTTGTCTCACCCCAACGAACATGACAATCGAGCTAGCAAATTGTACGCCTTTGAAACCAATTGGAATAGCCGAGGATGTTTATGTTAAAATTGGAACGTTTATTTTTCCCGCGTATTTCATCATTTCCGATTACGAGTGCGATCCTAAATGTCCCATTATTTTAGGTCGTCCCTTTTTATCGACGACCACGGTGGAAAATTAACTATGTCGTATGGGGAGGAGAAAATGGACTTTTTCACGAATAGATCCCAAATTCCTAATGATCTTGATAAAACCAAAGTTTCAAATTCTAATGATTTCAAAATGTTAACTTTAGCGGAAAATATGAGACTTGACGCTTGTTTTGAAAGAATTAAAAAGAACGGTTTTAAAGATGATGATTTTAACGATAAAGAATACGTGTACTTAATTCAAAAGGGTATGCGTAAATTTATGGATGAAAAATCTTTGTGGGATCTATTCGGTGAAACAAGTGAACAACCAATTCCGAAGGGCGACGTTAGTACCATCACGACAATGACCAATATGGACTCGTCTTCACCACCTTCGAAGGACCACGTCTTTGAGGCTTCGACTTCTAAATCTTTTGAAGTGCCTCCATTTTCTAGCCCAAATTCCGTTGAGGCTAAAGGTTTTATCGATCTCAATCCAATCGTCATAGAAAGATCACCTAAGCATAGTCACTTGACTTGTAAGACTATGGTTGTGAGTTCTCACATCGACACTTTCTTTGACGAGGAAGACGAGAACGATTTACCGAACTCGATCACATACTCCAAAATCCACAAGCTATATGTGATTCTCCCAAAAAGAGTTCCACATGTGGTGAGTACGATGATTTCGTCTTCGAGCCTGAGATCGAGGAAATAATCACACGAGAGCTAGCTCTTTTACCTCCACAACCACCTACGAGTGAGGTCGATTTTTCCAACGTCGAGGCCGAACTTGATGAGTTGGAACGTCTAATTTTTCATGATGATGAACCAACTCACGTGCTTCATGATCCCATTCTCGAGGAGCTACCTAATCAACGCTCCTCAAATGAGAATGACGTATACCACATTCGTGAGGATCTAACTTATCAACGATCCCCACAAAAGAATGATGGTTTCGTACTTGATCGCGATATTTTCGAGAGAGTTTCTAAAATCATTAACGAGGGGAATGACAAACCTTGGTTTGACAAGCCTATCTACGATGAAGAAATCGAAGAGATCGACATTCATAAGGATGATGAATATGTAGACCCCGAGGGGGCGGTGTTCTTTGTCGATCATCGTTTTGAGAGTTTATACAACCCACCCCCTCCCGCCAAAGAATTAAATGTGAGAATTTTTAGCGCGACTAATTTTGAATTCGAAACGCCAAATATTTTCGACATAATTAAATCGGGTTTTCATAGAGAGTTTTTAAAAGATGAAAAAGGAAAAGATTTTGAACTTGATTTAAAAGATTTTTCTACATGTCTAACTCCGTCATCATTACGTTTCATGAGTGCTACCACCTCGTCTACCCCTTTTGACGATGGTGTGTGTGGTTTTAGTGTGGGGGAAGCCCCTTATGTTTCCTCACGTTTCTCCACCGAGGACGAGATTTATGATCCCGGAATTGCTTGTAAAGGTAAATCTCGGTCTTCCACCAATGCAATAAATGGAAAATTTATTCATTTGCTAGGTGTGAGTCTACCTCGAGTAGCTCATAAGTTTGCCTTACCCATTGCCCCACCCTTCTACTTCTTATATCTTTTCTTCTACCCCTTTGGGTTTTGGCACGTGTTGAAGTGGCGTTGGTTCGTTTATCTCATGAAAACGAGGACGCCATCTTCGATCCCGGTATTTTGCATCATCAAAGGACTTAGTCCTTAGTACCGGTTTCTTTTGGGCATTGTTTATCATGTAAGCCACAACAAAAATGACCAAACCATGATAATCCCTAAATGATCACATTTATGGGGATTCGAGTCGAGCTCTTGACTCGGTTATCAAAAATGAGGTGCCTCGTGGGGGAGTTCCCATGTTTATCCTTGTACATATTATCGCTTTCGTAGTTAACGTAACGAGGGGACTTGTGCTCTTCCAACCTTTGTTCCATGGTTGTTTGTGATTGTGATTCATTAGGTACATCGACATCATTAAAGCCTCTCGTGTTCGTTTTACGTATCACTCGAGCTTTGATCGTTGCCTTTGGATATTTTGATATCCAATGATATCCTTCTACGTTCTAACGTTTATCTTATTAGTATAATTCGTAAACGGATTTTAGGTTATTCGTTTTACCCTTTCCATGCTCGAGATTAAGCATTCGACTACGTCTCTAGTATGGGGGTGTTTCACCCCTAGACTCGAAACATTGAGGACAATGTTTAGTTTTAGTATGGGGGGCAAGTAGATACTTCACCTTGCTTAAGTCAACACGCAGTCCAATATTCATCGTTTTGTTGCAAAATAAGGCTAAAAATGGCCAAATTTTAAAATTTTTCGTATTTTTCATAATGTTTAAGACACGAATGTAGGTTTTCCGTTGGGGAGAATAAGAGTAATTTTTTACTCGACCGTGCGTGTTGAGCACTTAGCTTCGATTCCTTAACTTTTTAGGCTAAGTCTCTTAAATGAGGACGAGAAATGATAGAGTTATTATAAGTTACGTCATCTTTCACGATCTTATGTGTAGTAATTATTGCTTATTCTCCCCACACTTATATATAAATAAATTGCTAATAAATATTGATTTAGCGGTTAATCAAAAATTTGAAGCTCCCAAAGCCGAAAAATCTATGCAAAGTTGAAAGTGAATCAAGCCTTAATCTTTGAAGCCTTAAAGATCCAAAATTCGCTTTAGCGTGAGGATATACGTCAAGTCATAATAAAACCACCGATGATGGCGGATAATAAAAGACAAGGGCAAGACCGAAGTCATAATAAAAGCTTCATGGAGAAGTTGAATAAAAGATGGAGGTAAACCAAGATAATAAAACCACCGATAATGAGGCGGATAATAAAAGTCATGGTAATATTTCTCATGTTCAAAACCGTTCTAAAACCGTGTTTATCGATCCTCTTTGTTGACTTAATTTTTTGACATCGTTGTCTATTAAGGTGAATTATTAATTTAGTGATTTAGGTTACACTGTTAATGCTCTATTTTTGGACCTAATCTCTATTCACGCATAAGTCAATGATGTATCCTCGTGATCATTAAGATACAATAAAATATAAGAGATACCAATTAGGAATAAGGAAGTTTAGGTATATAATTAACACTCATGAGTAATGATTGTGTTGCTATCTTATAAAAACAATGATCTCGTTACACGCTTAGCATGGAATCGAGTGAAAATCGAGGATGACGAACTTATCTATATGAGGCATTCACGTGTTCTTATTCTTTTACCCTAAAAGTCACTTTTTCGTGATGAAAACATTACATTATGTTTAAAACGCGTGTAGTAGTTTATTTAAATTTATGTCTTCAATAAATGTCATCATAAAATGAATTTTGGAAGTGCTACAATACTTAATTCTAGCTTTGCGTGGGGACACGGCAATGGTTTAGTATGGGGGAGTGATGAGACTGCAATTATACATAGTCTTATCGTCCAAATCGGGCTTAAAACGCTTAAAATATCATCAAAATACCCCAATATATGCTTGTGTTTGTTCATTGTGTATTTTAGGTACGGATATCGTGAAATCAACAAAAGATCACAAGAAAGAAGCAAAAACGAACACGGGAAACGAAGCCGCACAAAGAACCGGACCCGAATCATGATTTTCCTATCAAGTCATTGAAGTTTGAAGAATTGGAAACTATGGTCCCTCAACTTTTGAAGACTTGTCATTTTAAACCCTTGTAAAAATCATATATTACATTTGGGTCCCTAAAATGTCAAGAATATACAGGTTTGGTCCTTGAAGAATGCAAGTTATGCATAAAATACCCTTGGATTACTTTTGCAAAAGATTTGGTGGCCAAAGTATAAATGTGAAAACTTGGATTACAAAGGAATTGCAAAGATGCTGTTATAAACTTGATATGCAAACTATTGGGAAGTTAGGGGGCCAAAACAGTCCAGACATGCAAACTTTCACCAACCAACCCCCACCTCACCCCACTCAAAACCTCAACCAATCAAATCACCCCCTCGTCCACCTCACACATCCACTTCATTTTAATCTAATCAGTTTTTAAAAGATGGAGGTAAACACGTTTTTGAAAAACGATTACCTTAATCCTAGATTAAACTTACTGTTTATCTCTTCCCCAAAACCATAAACCCTAATTTTGTTTATCTTATTTACCCAATAATTAACCCCCAAACCATCTAGATCATTAATTTACTTTATCCTAACCTAAACCCACGTCCTAAATCACTCACCCACTCACTCCTTAGGCCCCACTCGTGCTCCCCTGCCACCCCCAAAATAGCAAATTAAGTATCTCAACAGAAATCAAACGGCTATACTTTATTCCTTGGTCCCAAAGCTTGCAAGGAACGTCTAGGATTGTTTCTTTCCAAGCTGGCATCCAACAAGTTCACATGACTCCGTTTTGACTGAAGATTCAAGCATTGACCAAGGGCAAGACTGGAAATAAGCAAGATTAGGGTTTAGGGTTTTATATCCCTTGTAGTATTTTATTTAGTATTCTAGATCCTTCTATCTAGTATTATAAAAGGAGACGAATTGTGTCCCTTTTATTTTGTTCCAGATTTTTTAAAACTTTAATATTTAGTAATGACAATGAACGATTTTTAATATACAACTTCTGAGTTCCATCTTTATTCAGTTTACTTAGTTTAATTAATTTAAGTTATTTGCAAAAGATAGTCTTAAAAGTTTCAAGGTTTTGTGGTTAGAAGATTTTCAGAAAAAATCGTGTTTCAAGTAGCTTTTGGAAAAGTTTTTTTTAAGCTTGATTCCAAACCCACATGAAGTGAAAGTGGAGTGGGGGTTTAATTTCAGCTTATATCAAATATTTTTGTCAAATTTTTAGAAGTTTTCAAAGCTTTGTGGTTCGAAAAGTTGATTTTTCATTTTTCTTCATCATAAGCTACAAGCCATAAGCTGGCTTAACCAATAAGCCTAGCTTATAGCTTATAGTGATTTTATCAGTTCACTTTTCTTGATATTCTTTTTAGCAGGTTCATCTTTCTCTTTTCAAGGATATATTGGGTGGTGTGTGTGTGTTTATTTACAACCACCACTAGCAACTCTCTAAAACAGCCATTATACAAAAGCCATAAGCTCACTGATCTTGCTAGATAGGAAATGGCATCAGCAGGCCATAGCTTGGCCTGGATGTATCTTAAATCAGCAAATCTTAAAATTTAGTAGGATTTTGATAACTTTAGACCACCAACCTTGGTAATCTGTTAGATCTAGCTGGCTTTTAGGATTAGTTCTTGATTAGTGAAAGCTAGTGAGTGAATTGAGTGAGTTTTGGCCAACCAAAACTCACCTAATTGCGCAACACATCAGCAACAACTAATCAGACCACTATTGGCTATACACTGACTGTGATAAGAGCATTTTTGGTTGATTTCTGTGAACATACTTGTGTTTTTATATTTTTCTTGACTCCCCACAACCCAACTGGTTGTGGGGGTGCCTTTACTTGCCCATAAAATCAAGATACGAGTAAGTTATGATCACAAAAGTGCCCAGACCTGTGTGTGTCAGTGGTAACTGAACATCCAATGACACTTGTAATTCTATCCACTGTCACTTGTTAAGCTAAAATCTGGGCACGTTTTTTTGTATTTTCTAGGCTTAAATTTTGTTAGATTTTAAAAGTTTTTGTGTTTTCATAGTGAGATAGTTACTAGGCTTGTGTTTTTACAAAAAGGAAAGTAAAAAAAAATTGCAAAAAGGACGTGGCCAGGACTCGAACCTGCGTCACTCCTCTCACACACCAAAGCCTTAACCATCGTGCCCTTGGGACTTTTACTGCTAAAGTCTCAAACCATTATGTACTTAACACGTTTTTGGTTGGCTTATTGAAATGCAATTCAAAAGTAATTAAGCAGATTATAGCTTATTGAATAAGCTTATTTACCATTTTGTATTTTTCCCATGTTCCTAGTTTAGTTTAGGATTTTTGGCATAAAGTTTTTATTTTTCACCTTAGTTAATTATTTTCTAACATTATTTTTATACCCGTATTCTAATAATTAGTTTAAAAATAGTTAAATTAGTTTTAAAATTTTATAAAAAATATTTTTAGGGTTTAATTTAATATTTTAAGGTTTACAGCCATTTAAGTTTTCAAATTAACTTATTTTGATTTTATTTAATTTTAGGGTTTTTAGTAACTTTAAAAATTAATATAAAATTATTAAAAAGCTTTTGGACTTTTTGGTTTTAAATTTTGTTTTATTTGTATTTTTATTAGCTTAATTTTAAAATTTGGTGATTTTTAGAGACTTTTTAGGTTTTTGTCGAGTTTACGATTTCGCGTATTCGTCGTCGTAGCATAGTTTCTAACGTACACCGTCTTTTATTTCCTCTTTCTCTCACCTTAAAACGACACTATCCCAAACTTGATTTTTATTTTTGGCACATAATACACACACCTCCTCGAGAACGAACTCGCACTTGTTCGGTTTCGCGTTTTTCCTAAAACGTGCAACTTAATACTTTCCCGTATTTTACGTTGTTTTCCTAACCACGTATATATACTAAAAACACTACATCAATAACAACCTAGGTATTGTCAAATCTGCTATGACCTTTAACTCTTCCAAAGACCTCTGGCATTGCAGACTTGGTCATCCTGCTGACCAAGTTCTCAATGCCCTCAAAACTGATCTTAACCTGTCTAGAAATACCACCATTTCTGTCTGTGCAACTTGTCATAGGGCTAAACAAACAAGGGAACCCTTTCTCTTGAGTGATCATAAATCCAACCAAATTGGTGATCTTGTTCGCCTGGATTTGTGGGGCCCTTTGTAACACCCCCAAATTTACACATATCAATACAGCGGAAGACTCGTTGGTGTTACGGGATAGCACCTACTCACATCATAGACAACGCTTAAAAATCGCGTCGTTTAATAATAAAGCATTTCCATTCATAAATATCAAGTTTACATAGGTCCCAAGTCATAGTCATTTCATACAATTTTACAAAAGATTTGAATGGAAATTGTTATTTAAGTGCGGGCCATGAATTCTTGTTGTCTTCCCGAGAGTTACCTTCAAGTACCTGAGATAAAACATGTTAAAAGAAAAGGTCAGCGATAACGCCGAGTGAATTCATAGAGTCTAATAAAACCATCAATATATCGTCGGTATAAAATTATTACCGAAAATCATTTTGTACAATCTTTGTTGTAGACCATAAAATAGGCCAAAACATTTTATACAAATCCTTATCAAAATCATAATATAGGCTTTCGCCTTCAAAACCATTATACGAACCAATATCGTAAAAACATCATACAATACATTTTATAACGTTGTATAAAGTTAAATAAAAACCGTTATATGAATATGGTTATGTAAAACCAAAACACGAACATAATATCAATAATAATACCCTGTATTGCTAGTCAGGCAATGTATCATAATTCAATGCATAAAGAAGTATTTCGTTAATTGGATTATTATAAGCCGCATGCCATTGTTACCTTACTACAACAAACAACGGGTAGCTAGCCCGAAACTCATTTTCCCATCTAAATTAGCGTGTCGTCACAATAATCACGCTTGTGTAAATCTTCTCATACATAAATTCGCTTACCAATTAATGTGGCACGACGTGGATCAACCGTCAAGGCGCGAACTGGGGTGATCATCCCCAAATAGAACTATTATATGCATAAGCGTCTACCAAATCCCGGTAGTTCACAATTCATGCTAATGGGACTTTTAGTGACATAACCTAACTTTAATAATCCATTTCATTTCATCTATCGGGTCATTTAATCATTCATCGGGTCATACAATCATTTGGGTCCAAATCAATAAACAAACAATCGGGACAACTAGTGTCCTATTTCATAAAAACTAACATGTTATCTCCCTCGCGGGTTTATAAAACATTTCATAAAAACATTTAAAAGAGTGCGAGGCTATGAACTCACGTTGATGTGGGAAGGCGGTTATCGGCGATTCGGATGTACTGTACGTGCTTCAATCACGGAAACCTAGACAAATAATACTCGTCTTAGAATCTTGTCCAATGACTTTATAAAAATAACAAATATACATATGATGATTTTTTACATATGATGATGACCAAGTGGGTTTATATATTCTTATTTACTCATTTTAGTATTTATGTGTTGGTAACTTTTTACTAGTTTACTAGTTTTACCTATTTACATGTTTTAGGTCCAATAAGCCTATTATAAGTCCATTAACTTTTATTAATCCATTTTATACTTTTATTATCAGTATTATACTTTACATGTTGGGCCCAAGTGGGTTAAGCCCAATAAGTAAATTTATAAGTGTTTAGCCCATTTCGTTGGATTAATAGTCCAATAATGCTAACTTAGCCCGTTAATGTCCGTATGTTATATAGTTCGGGTTTTATCGGTTTTTACTTGTATTAAGTACTTATATATCAATATATGACTTTTAAAAACTTTACATTAGACGGGTTTGATCGTCTAAGTTTTAATTGGCGAAAAACGTTAATTTTACTGTAATAGCCGAAAAAGTCGTAAAAATCATGTTTATAGTTTTTATAACTTATAAATCTTATTCAACTACCATTTTTATAAAGTGTCCATTTATTTAACTTTATACATATTTATATAAATGAAATTTATAAGTTAGTGGGTTTTAATTCACATTTTATACTATATTAGTTTGAGTGCTTATATAATACTATTAAACATTAATTCTTCAAAATCTGATTTTTTGTTTCATCTTCACCATTTTTATCATATCTTGAGTTATATAAGGAGATAGAAGCTCATTTTTGGATGGCATAAACTTCATATTATTTGCTACAAATAAGTTAGCTATAGCTACTGCTCATTCCATGTCTAACTATCCTTAACAGTCCCTACAAAACAGACTATTCAGATTGGTACACTAATCTTGTTTTGATCATATCTCACTCATTTTGATGATTCCATTGCATGGCCAACACTCACATGTGTACAAGACCTAATACTTACTGTATATTGATTCCAATTTTCCATTTTATCAGTTTATCATTTGGTTAGTTACTGTTTTTATACAGCCAACTTATTAAGCAAGATTTTAACCTTTCTACATATGATTTTCCATCTTTTTAACCATGTTTATCAACACATGATCCCCACACAATATTTTTATCATCATTCATCATCATATACATATACATAAATAAATAAAATACAAGATTACATATTCAAAATAACAAAAAGGATAGGAAGAACAATCTCTATACCACCAAAGTGATGAAAAGATGGGATTGATGATGAACAAGGCTTTGTTTTGGGTGCCCAATCTTATGAGATATAAACACCACTTCTAGGATCACCAAATATTTGTAGACTTCTCCAAAAAATAGCCCTTGATCTCTATGGAAACTCCTTTCTAGTTGTTAAAATCACCTCCAATAAACAAGTCTTCTATAGGTTTCCATCTTATGCAAGAATAACATAAGATTTCATGGATAAAATTGATTAATGGGTGGTTTATGGTGTAAAGTGGACGAAATTTAGAGAGATTTTTTAGAGAGATTGGTGGTTTTGCATGTAAGATAAATGAACAAATGGTTTGGGTGTGAGTGGTTTTATTATTGTTGCTAGTTTGGTGAAGTGGCTAAGACATGTGTCTTAGCTTACTTCTTAAGCTTGACACATCATGGTGTTGTGTCTTATTTTAGCCTTCCATGAGTGGGGGTGGGGCAAAAGTGGTTTTGTCTCATCCCCATTTATTTACGGGTACTCCTCGATTCTAATTTCCTCGATTTGCGTGCCCTCGGGTCGTTTTCTGAAAAATGTTTTTATAAATTATGAATCAACGGCACAAAACGAATATAATAAAAATTGTCTCATTAAAAACGGAGTTCAAAAACGTAAATACGTAAACCTAGGGTTTCCGGTTTAGTCGTAAAGGACGTTAAATTATGAACGTAAGTCCTAATCTCTTCTCGTAAATTTTGTGAGTTTATGAACCAACACAAAATTTAAAATCCCAAAATAATATTCACGGATAAATTTATTTCCTGAAATATCGGACTGGCACCAAAGACGGTGCATGTAAACGTAAGCACGTCACGTAGAGTCCTCCGGTTTAGACGTAGTCGATGCTACTTCAAGACGTAAATCCAAATTCCTTCCCAAAATAAGTGAGTTCATAATATAACATTAAAATAATGTTTTTAAATAATACTTGAGAATAAAATATAAACCATAAATTGACGGATTGTCACAACATTTACCCCTAAACAGGATCTTTGTCCTCAAAGATCATCTTATCTTACTACTCGCTTCTTATAGAGTTAAAGCCATGTGGGTATTTCCTCCACATTCGGTCTTTTCTCACAAGTGTAATTCATAACAATACGCGAGTTTCATCAAACATAACTACGGGAATAAGATCAGGCTTAATGTTGACTTACTTTCTTTATCCATGATGTTCACGGGTTTTTGATGAATGCAACTTTTTCGCCGATCTAAACTTCATCAAGAAGTGATCAGATTCTCACTTGATAGACATTTTATCAAGTTAGATATACGAATCATAATTTACGCAGCCCTTGAATTCCTAGGGTAGATCCAGCTTATATGCCTTTCAAACAAACTTTTACATCATCTCTATGGTCCCATACAACGGGGACTTATATCCCATGATCTTCCAGATCATCAATTCATTTTTCAATGGTTAAAATTTTTGGCATAACTTCGCTACCCATTTGGCACTTCAAGATCTACATTTCATATTCACATAACCTCTTGCCCACTACCGGCAGTCAATAATCAGATCCTAATTTCAACAATCATTTCAGGTCTCGCGGGCCGAGTATTTTGTAAGGTTAGGTTTGCCATCAAAGGAAACCTTAAACCTAAAAGACATGTCCAACTCACAATGGGTGTATGTCGGGTGTCTTCATCCCAACTCCTGCTTACAGATGCTCTAATATATATCCTCACAAGATTCGATCTTGATCCTAATACGATAATTATCAACGATAATCTCTCCAAAGGAAAACGATTTTACAGTTTATTACCAAAGGTCAATAATTCAAACATAAAACAACACTTTTAGTGTTTTGTATCATTACTTTACCTCGTCCCTTCGATTGGGTGGTAAACAGTACTCTCATCAAGGTTCGTTCCCAATGACTTCTGAGCAAATCTCTAGAAATTCGATGCGAAGCGAGGATCTTGATAGAGATGATCGATACAGGCACACTATGTTTACACAACTCCTTTAAATACAAAGAGTCAATTTCTTCATCGAGAATCTATCATTAACGAGAATGATATTAGTAGATTTGGTCAGTCTGTCGACGATGACCCAAATTAAATCAAATTCCGATGATGACCTTTGCAATAGTTAGACGTTTACTAATGTATGAGGCAATGTCTGCCTTCATAATTTGCCATCAGTACAACTTCTTCAGATAAAGATACATTTAGTCAGAAATGACATGAATAGAACACTTAAACTTATAAGATTCCAACATGACTAAATCTCAAAATCTCCATATTTAGGCAACCACAAATGGCCTCTTATACATTTAACGCCATCGGCTTCTCAATTCTAATAGGTCACATTAGCCGCGAACCCCTTTTATTATCTATATTATCCTTTTTACAAGCATCAGTTATTTCTAAAATGTTCGACAATTTATTTTGCACAGTCCTTACTAAGGAACACACCCTAATTGATTCTTTATCTTTTTTAGATAATGCGTCAGTATTTACATTCACCTTTCCTGATGATATAATTATCATGACCACAATTCCTTCAGATATTCTTTCTTCATATTTTCTAATTTTTAGCTTCGTCTCAACTATTATTTTTATCAGTTTTGCTTGATCCGACGTTTTAAAGCGTCGATAATTATTACATGTAAATTAACAATAAATATTAAGTTTTTATGAAACGTAAACGTTAAAAGTTTAAATTTCTTAGTTCGACCAATTATAATAAAATGTTCAAAACAAATTTGAATTTAATTAACACAATTTTTGCTGATTTATCGAAAATAATTAATAAGATTCGTAAATGTTTGAAAAATCTTTGGTTATACATTGGTCAAAATTTTCTTAGTTGAAAAGAAAAAAGTGTCGTTTCAAATTTCAAGTCATGGTTTAAATGGTTTCCTCAATCCCGCTTAGGTTGTCTTGAGATATACACGAACATTTACCCCTAAACAGGAGTTTAGTTAAATGTTCTGGGTATAAGGGAATAATCCCTCAAAAGTTCTTTTTGATAAAACATTTGTCAAAACACATTTGCATTTTCTTTTCGGTAAAACCCAGAGTCTTAAATGACTTCTAAATTTTTTTTGAAGAGTCAATATATATATATATATCTTACCATCATTAATCAAACGGTCATTTTATGTAAAGGATTAAGCATTAAATCTCATGTTTAAATATTCAAGGTACAGGTCTTCATTTTTCGGCCAATTTAGGGCAGTCTATAACTAATTATTAACTCATTCTTATTCTTATAAACAAACAAATGGCCCTTAATGATCACAAGCATGAATTTATCAAATTACAGCCTACACACGTGATTCACCCAATTTATGAATGCTACATGTGTATTAGTCAATCCAAACGTCATCAGTAAAACTTATAATGTTTATTACAAGTTCTGGATGTAGTGATTGGAATAGATAATCTTTTTCGCGGACGCGAAGTTGATGATAACCATGTCGTGGATCAAATCTCCTGAATATACGTTAGAACCTTGTAAATGATCGAACAATCTATCATCTTGGGTAGTGGATATCAATTTCGATAGTCAATTTACTTTGTTCATGGTAATCAGTAAACATAAGGAATGATAACACCATAGCTCTTCATGATGACGAGCTTGGTAGAATAAAAGCTTTCTTCAACAACTCTCTCAGTTGTACGGTAATTCTTTTAATTCAGATGGTGCTGACCTACAGTGCACAAGCCACAGGTGCAGCACCGGGAATACAATCAATACCAAATTTAACGTGCCTTAATGGCGAAAGTCTAGGTAATTCACCAACAAATACCTCCTAAAGTTTCAGATAACATAAACATCTTTTAATACATTTATTTTAAGTTCTTTCTAGATTATAATATCTATGACTAATTTACAACCATTCACAGTATAATTTCAAGTCTAAATGCAGGATATGGTCATCCATCAAGAATTATTTAGATCACTTTTGATAATCAACATCTTATCATTTAGGGGAATTCTACTCACTACAAGAAAAAATGTCTATAGTGACGAAAGTTAAGTGACGACATTTATTTTTTGTCATTAAAAAGCGTATATAGTGACGAAATTTACTGACAAATGCATATTTGTCACTATGTAACTGTTAGTGACGAACTTGTTCTGTCATTGGAATTATATAGTCGAATGACGAATTTATTTTCGTCACTCATAAAGAAACAAACTACAATATATTTTTTTTCAACACTTAGAAAGCTCAAGGACTTAAATTGACACAATACTTAAATATTTTAAAATACTGTAACAAACGCCGACAACATCACTTTTTTTTCATATCCTTATCTGTGATTTCACAAACAAACACACACACTAAAAACACACATAAATCCACCATGGCTAAGATCGATCTGCTCGATAGCGTACTTTCACTTTCTTTCCCTAATCCCTAATAATTACAAAGTTAATTAATTTGGTTTTGAAGATATGATGTTACTCATTTGATTTGTGGTTAATTCGTTGAATAAATTGTATTTTTTGCTTATTTGACGTGCTTATTTGATGTGCTTATTTGATTGTTAATTAGTTAAGCTAATCTAAGTATAGGTTATATGTACCTGGATGATTGTGACCTATTTCATAGAGGTTTAGGGTAAAAAGTGTCGTTCTTTTATGTTGATTTGATTGCTAATGTGAGTTTAGAAAGCTTAGGTTTAGCCGACTAGAATTTTTTTGAACAGTAGCCGACTAGAATTTGTAGCTTATTAATAATCAATAACTTTGGTTCTCAAAAGGTGTTCGATGAAATGACTACTAGACAATAGTGTTTCATCGATATTATGGCTTCATTGATAGTTGAGCATTTACCATCAGTGTTACTTGGACACATGACGATCGTTGTTTAGACGTGTAATGTTAAGGCCTCAAAACAATATAGCGACATAGTGTAATATAAGCTAGAGTAATTGTCCAAAGTGAGAAGCATTAAGCATATAGCCCTTTTTTTGAGCAATGATTAATTGATATTTTATAAAAGTTTTTATATAGTCTTCATCATATTCTTTATCAGTGTCATATGTTTGTATGTTACAATTTGTTGTATGAATGTTTAGGCGAAAAAAAAGCGCCTCACTGCTTGTAGAGTCACATGTTGTGACGTGAAAAATCAAATTGATTTCGACAGATATCTATAACTATTAGTTTATACTATATTAGTTTTGTGTTCTGTCCTTTAGTTTTAAAATAAATTAAATGAAGGTTGACGTATATAATAACTAACAAAAAGTTAGAGCATGCTGCAACGTTGTTAGGATGGCAGCGCGAGCTTGATCTTACACATCAACTTGCCATTGAGTCAGTCAAAGCATTACATAGGGGCAAATAATGTGAAGTGAAAACATTAGGTACAAGCAGGGACGGAGGTACTATATAACTAGGGTGGGCCAAAACCAACCCCAACTTTTTAATGTTTAGCACTAATATGTATTCTTTTATATGAATTTTGTATGTAAAATTTGAAATGGCCCACCCAAGATAAAATTAGAAAGCCCATTTACAGAAAAGTTTATGTCATATAAATTGAAAATAAATACTTACCGTGAGTTTACATCAAATCCAATATTCCATCATTTCCAAAACCTCTTTATGATATAGCTTTGATCCATATTTTTTAATTAACTGCTTCAAAACAAGTATGTATGTAACCTTTTGTATGTCTTTCTATGATTATTTGGTTTTAATGAATCAACTCATCAAATATGTAATTTCTTTATTGATTATTGTGTTTTACATTTTCTAAATATGTATAACTGGATTAATGAGCTAAAATGGATGATGATCTTTTTTCGGATAATTTTTTGGGTAAAATTCTTTCGAATAATTTAGTAATACGTACTTTATAAAAGGAATTTATTTCATTACTTACTTTATATTGAAAAGGATATTGCCGAAACCTTTAGTTTAGATAGCGTTTTAGATTATTTTAGTGCTAAATTAACGTCGTGTGCGGTTGAAATGAAAAACTCTTGTTGTATGACATTTTAATTTGTATTGTTAATTTTTTTTGTATCTTTTTTTAAAAAATTTTGTCTTGGCGCACCCGAGTGAGTAATCCTGGCTCCGTCACTGGGTACAAGATACTTAATCCTAATGAAACCATATCTGTTTGTATTGTGAAAATAAGGTATCATGCACTTATGATACTATGGCATACTTCCCTTAGAGTGACACCATATTCTTTTTTTCTCTCGTGTCGAGATGAAATCATTATTAGTTATCTGTTTCTTGTTACCTAAGTCAAGTTTTGAGGCAAATGTTACGGTTTGGTATAAAATTGAAAACACCGAACAATATTTTTAGCAATCTGTTTTATGTCAATATGTTGATCGTTAGAATTCCCACTTGAAGAAATCTCTTATAAGTGAAGAGGATGACATGAGTAATATATACAGTACCTTTACTTATTGTCTTTGAATTGGTATTGTACCTCGAATCTACCTATTTACCTTCTAATGTTTAGTCGACGCTATCCATATCTATATATGTTATTCTTGTAAGATTTTTGGATATAACATAACAAAAGAGTTTGATCATATGGTCTAATTTTTTGTACGTATGGAGTATGAACTTCTTTGTCAAATTTAAAGATGATCCCTACATTAGAGAATTATAGATTTGGACGAATCATAGTTTTGTTGAGTTCTTATTAATGAAGTGTCTGTTCTTTCAATTATAGTTTTCGTAATGAATACATAATCATAACCTGTCTGACATGTGACATGTACTAATGTAAATTGGCTACAGAAAAGGATCTCAAAGGAAACTAGATACTTCTGTACTTTGGTTATACTTCATCCCCTAATGTCAGCGCTACAGAACTTTTGAAATCGACAAAGGCTATCATGACATTACTTTCCTTCGATTTAAAATAGAACTTTAAGGTTCAACCTTTATAGTTACACTTCATCGACAACGTAATACCCTGTCTCATCTTCGTGCTTATCTCAGGTCAGTTTTAAAATCTGAATGGGAGCTTCTAGGTGAAGAGGTATTTGATTTCTCAAGGGGTGAAATGACTCAACAGAAGATCAAGGAACTTAAGCAATCTCTGAACTGGTAACTAAGACTTTGATAACTTCTTTGGACCTTGCTCGTTTTAGCGTGATTATTGATTCCAAACTAATCTGTGCTGTTTTTTATGGTTGGTAACAGCGAGTTACAACTCATTCATGAGTTATGCTTATATGTGTTGCAAGCGTCCCAAAGAGCAGAACTAATCTGGACTACACTGGATACATTACATGCTTTTCTTTCGTGGATTCTTTTGGGATATATCTTTGAATCTCCACTGGTTTGTTTTTTGTTCTCCTGGAAATTTATTATATAGCATAACTTATTCTTGGTACGTTGGTGAAGTTGTAACCAATGTTCACTGTATGTAACAGCTAGAAATACTCCTAAATTTGTTCATGTGCCTTCATATCGTAATTTGACCCTTCAGTGCTTGACAGATGTAACACTTATCTGAGGTACTTTGATTAATGCAAAATTTTATGCTATTGATTTAGTATTTCTGTCTTCATACAGTTTTTTAAAGTATTAACCTTTTCCTGAATCCCATTTACATCAGACTTCTGATTAATTTCTGACATTCAAGATAATTAATGGAAAAAGAAATGCTGATTCTTTTTCTTTTATATGATTTTGTTTCAGATTTGCGTGATTTTGAAACCAATAATGGAAAAGATCGACTTATGGAACGTAGTGATGTCTCTTACTCGATTTATGGAAAAGATCGGTTTATTAGAGGATGAACAGTTTTCTGTTTTAATGCGGTTAGACACATATAGAGTAACTTTTGTTTCGTTAGCAGTCAATTCAACCTTGCTTACTGTATTGATTGCGTGAGAGTTGTTTCTTGATATCATTTTTAATAAGTGTATGTAATGCATATTCTTCTTCATTCACTTGTCATTAGGATGTATGAGGAGCCTAGCTGCACTGGCTAGTTGGGGAGGGCAACGGCACTTTCTTTCGGCCGGTCCTGTTAGTCCAGAGGGGAAAGGTACTGCCTAATATGTGGACCTATTCAGTTCTTATTGTTTATTTCAATTGGCTTAAGCACCCCCTATCGTTTACCGCATTGCCAAAAGAATGAGCTTTTTTCATTTGAGGACTGGAATTCATTTTTAGTTAATACTAACAGGTGCCCTTCCATAACCCGTGATAAAACATAACCCATTTTAAGACAGTTACAAATCAAGTGGATTTAACACAAAGATAGTGCTGAACTGCTGATATGATAAATTAACTCGGGCTCATATGATTACAAATTTAGTGAATTTAAGATTCTGCATAGGTATATCATTAGTCATATCTATTTCACCGTTGTTTTACAATCTAATGGTTACTCGGAAATCTCTAGTAAGGATTTTTTAGAACAATTTTTGTTGCAGACCCAAACACGGCACAAATTCCAAAGAAATCTAGATAAAGACACATTTCTGAGACTTACATAACGTACTTTTATTGAGTCTACAAGTTATTGAAAGAACAAAGTGTCATCACTGTTTATTTATTTGAGTTTTTTGTATATTACGTGAATTCCGAACTTTTAAGATATGCTCATTTATCAATTAGTATCTGTGATATATTAGATCAGATGGTTCCAGATTGTTTTTACATACAAAAGTTCATAAAACAGAACAAATGACGTGGGTTATTCATTCAGTAATGGGAAGAAACAACGCTACTTATTCAGCTGACTTGGCAGACCGTATGAGGTCAAAAGCCACTGGTTCTGGGGTCCGAATGCAACTCGCCTATGAATAGATGGAATTATGATGATCCTCCTGAGAGAAATGTGAGTTATATGGTTCTTATTGCTTTGTAAATGTATGTTTCAGTTACTTGTATATCTCCCATTGATTAAAAAATAGGGGCCCCGTTAAATAAAAAATAAGTGAGACCTGTAGCGTTTTTGTACTTAAATGTACAAAGTGCATTACATCAGAATTATATGTGAAATCTCATAAGAACGTATTTATTGCAGTTCAGATGGTTGGGGTCGTACAAATGTTGAAAAGAGTCGGTTTAGATATCGGATATCAGGTGACAGTTGGTGCAAACATCTCGGCGGGTGTTCTGTTTCTTGTAAACGTGTCGTTATATTTTTATAGTGATAATTTATATTGTTTAGTATCGTGCTTGAATCGATTGTATGCAAAACATTGACATTGAGATAATCGAAATAACACGTTTTTATTATGAAGTGTTATTCTATTTGTTGTAGACATAAATTGTAAAGGGATCACCGGCAACTCTTTAGCGTCGACATCGTCATCATTTTTGGACATTGAGGTTCGTTTAGTTTCTCGTTAGGTTTACTTAAAAGTGGCCTTTTTTCGTCACTATTTTATCAGATAGTGACGATTTTAGCCACTTAATGACGAAATCAAGTACATAAATAGGTTGTCACACAACCTTAAGTGACAATTTTAGTTCGTCACTAGTTTAGTGTCAAATTTCAATTCGTCACTTTTTTATTTGTGACGGAGCAATAGTGACGACAAGTGACGACGTTGATTTTTGTCATTAAGTTGGTTTAGTGACGAATTTTCCTCTATTAATGATGATTTTTCGCTCGTCATTATAGCCCTTTTTTCTAGTAGTGACTCGAGTTCCCATCAATTAAGACAATGTCGTCATGTCATAATCAATCAATCCATTCTAATGGCACTACCAACTTTTCAGTTTTATTGTCGTCGATAAGATGTGAACTTCTCAAAAGACTAATAATAGCTCATAATCCTTCACAAATTCAAGGATATATGGAGACACAACTACCATTAAAAGAGTAAGGTCAACGCATAATCTATGCGAGAGAATTTCAAATCAGATACAGACGAAAACATTTAATGAATATGAATATATCCCATGTTTTCAAGAATTGAGTACGCATTCGAAAGCTCCTCGGATCGTTACCCAGGCCATTCAAATGAAATCTAATCAAAAGAAATGATAGGAACGTCGATACATCCAGTCGGGTATCAACACTCGGTAATCAGATACTTTTCCTAAGAATCTCACTACGGGAGAATTGGACAAGAAAGAATTTTCAATTGTCAAATAAGACAATTTCCACATATGAGTAAATTCGACTCAGAAGAATAAATGGTACGGGCACATATGTAGGTGTCCCTATCAATATGTCCCTATTTTTCACTTCTTGCAGATCTCATAAAATCTAATCTTTCACAATCTTCAAAGAAAATTTAGTGTTTATTAATAATTTAATGGTGACTACTAATCAGCCTTGCATGGTCACTTCCATATTGTATGTAGGCGCGCAACTATATACAATTTCAAGACTAACGATGCAATACTCAGTTCGTCAAAATTTTATCATCATGTTTATAATAAAAACATTTTCATGCTTAATTCTTAAATAAGAATCAAAAATAAATTTACAAAGATTGTCTTTGTTATGAAAATAATTAAGTTTTCCAAGATGTTTTATAAACAACTTCATTTCGACAACGATTACTTATAAATCTCACTTTAAATAATCCTTACGGTGATGAAAATTCAATCTTTATCAAGGGATACTGTTTTATCTTATAAAAACAATAAGTGATCTGCAAGAGAGTGATGAAAAGTTGTTCACCAAGAACTAACTACAATATAATAGGAAATGAGCTTAGCCAAATAATCATGAGGTTCATTACCTCGATGGCACTCAAAAAGAATAATCCACAACGTAACTCAATTCGAGATGAGTACTTGTTCAGTGGTTGCATCACTAATGCGAGCATTAGGAAGAAGCAAGAAAAGATAGATAACATCGATACATGTAGAATTTAGCAATCAAAGGTAGTCTTTTTATTAATCACAAACAAGTCAAAATTTACCGTAACACGTTACGTGTCACTATGTCATACAATTCCAAGAACTCATCCTACCAACTGATGTCTCAGTTAAGTTAGGGATTTTTAAAAGATACCATAATGAATACTAATCTACAAGAGTCATTAGGTGTTCCACCTATCCCAGAAGATCCATTGGTCCCAATTCAGAAGAAGATTTCTTCAATTTATTTATTGGACACTGGGCATCCTCGTCATTGGACAATGGCCTAGGAACAACCCTTAACACGAACCAACAATTATTTAAAACCTTATAATTCAATCACAGAACTTAATGACTTCCTCTTAACAATCTTATATTCCATACAGGTTAAGTTTTATTTCATTCGAGTTTCAATTCACTTATATTCAATGCAACATCCTACCTCATTCTCCAATACTTTCAACCTTATTCTTAGACCTTAATAGGGCAATAAAAGCTCGATATGAACAACACTTAATTTCCAATCCTATAGCTCATACAACAATGGTTATCAAATGAGTCACTAGTATGAAATGACTCGATCATTCGATTAGACTTCTCGGAAGGTTACTAGTGGCATGAGGCTTTTGGGTAATGGTTCCAATGATAGCCTCAAGTGCAACATTCACCCTTTCGATTTCAATTTAAGAATTGGGTGACAACGAATCAGATGACACCTTTCCAGGTGGTAACGTTTTGTCAAACTCCACTCTATAAGGAAAGATCGTCATGACATTGATATCAGATTTAATCTCACCAATTCTTCTTTAATATCGTAATCAACTAATGTCAACATTTCTAAGAATATCAACCATTTGTTGGGATCATAAATATCCACAACTTGGTTTAGATCTAGAATAGCTAGATTTGCTATGGGAATAGCTTCGATTAATTTACTAGGGGATTTAGGGTTCCTTGTGACAATCTACGTCGTATAAATACCTCGTATAAATATAGAAATAATCATCAAAAAATCATGTAATCAAATTACATTATGTGTATACATATAATCCAAGTTATATATATATTAAAATAACACTTCTCAGTCTGGCCTTGTCGGTAACTCGGGAATTCTTCGGCACCGTTATAGTCAAAAGATTTTTAGACATTTTTAGAAAAATGTTTATAGTTAAAAGATTTTGAAATGTTTTATTCAAAACCTTGGTTTTTAAAAATCTTTCGTTCTCTATAACGAGAGCTCTGGTACCAAACTGTAACACCCCCAAATTTACACATATCAATACAGCGGAAGACTCGTTGGTGTTACGGGATAGCACATTACTCACATCGTAGACGACGCTTAAAAATCGCGTCGTTTAATAATAAAGCATTTCCATTCATAAATATCAAGTTTACATAGGTCCCAAGTCATAGTCATTTCATACAATTTTACAAAAGATTTGAATGGAAATTGTTATTTAAGTGCGGGCCATGAATTCTTGTTGTCTTCCCGAGAATTACCTTCAAGTACCTGAGATAAAACATGTTAAAAGAAAAGGTCAGCCATAACGCCGAGTGAATTCATAGAGTCTAATAAAACCATCAATATATCGTCGGTATAAAAATATTACCGAAAATCATTTTGTACAATCTTTGTTGTAGACCATAAAATAGGCCAAAACATTTTATACAAATCCTTATCAAAATCCTAATATAGGCTTTCGCCTTCAAAACCATTATACGAACCAATGTCGTAAAAACATCATACAATACGTTTTATAACGTTGTATAAAGTTAAATAAAAACCGTTATATGAATATGGTTATGTAAAACCAAACACGAACATAATATCAATAATAATACCCTGTATTGCTAGTCAGGCAATGTATCATAATTCAATGCATAAAGCAGTATTTCGTTAATTGGATTATTATAAGCCGCATGACATTGTTACCTTACTACAACAAACAACGGGTAGCTAGCCCGAAACTCATTTTCCCATCTAAATTAGCGTGTCGTCATAATAATCACGCTTGTGTAAATCTTCTCATACATAAATTCGCTTACCATTCAATGTGGCACGACGTGGATCAACCGTCAAGGCGCGAACTGGGGTGATCGTCCCCAAATAGTACTATTATATGCATAAGCGTCTACCAAATCCCGGTAGTTCACAATTCATGCTAATGGGACTTTTAGTGACATAACCTAACTTTAATAATCCATTTCATTTCATCTATCGGGTCATTTAATCATTCATCAGGTCATACAATCATTTGGGTCCAAATCAATAAACAAACAATCGGGACAACTAGTGTCCTATTTCATAAAAACTAACATGTTATCTCCCTCGCGGGTTTATAGAACATTTCATAAAAGCATTTAAAAGAGTGCGAGGCTATGAACTCACGTTGATGTGGGAAGGCGGTTATCGGTGATTCGGATGTACGGTACGTGCTTCAATCACGGAAACCTAGACAAATAATACTCGTCTTAGAATCTTGTCCAATGACTTTATAAAAATAACAAATATACATATGATGATTTTGTACATATGATGATGACCAAGTGGGTTTATATATTCTTATTTACTCATTTTAGTGTTTATGTGTTGGTAACTTTTTACTAGTTTACTAGTTTTACCTATTTACATGTTTTAGGTCCAATAAGCCTATTATAAGTCCATTAACTTGTATTAATCTATTATATACTTTTATTATCAGTATTATACTTTACATATTGGGCCCAAGTGGGTTAAGCCCAATAAGTAAATTTATAAGTGTTTAGCCCATTTCGTTGGATTAATAGTCCAATAATGCTAACTTAGCCCGTTAATGTCCGTATGTTATATAGTTCGGGTTTTATCGGTTTTTACTTGTATTAAGTACTTATATATCAATATATGACTTTTAAAAACTTTACATTAGACGAGTTTGATCGTCTAAGTTTTAATTGGCGAAAAACGTTAATTTTACTGTAATAGCCGAAAAAGTCGTAAAAATCATGTTTATAGTTTTTATAACTTATAAATCTTATTCAACTACCATTTTTATAAAGTGTCCATTTATTTAACCTTATACATATTTATATAAATGAAATTTATAAGTTAGTGGGTTTTAATTCATATTTTATACTATATTAGTCTGAGTGCAATACTATTAAACATTAATTCTTCAAAATCTGATTTTTAGTTTCATCTTCACCATTTTTATCATATCTTGAGTTATATAAGGAGATAGAAGCTCATTTTTGGATGACATAAACTTAATATTATGTGCTACAAATAAGTTAGCTATAGCTACTGCTCATTCCATGTCTAACTATCCTTAACAGTCCCTACAAAACAGACTATTCAGATTGGTACACTAATCTTGTTTTGATCATATCTCACTCATTTTGACGATTACATTGCATGGCCAACTCTCACATGTGTACAAGACCTAAGAATTACTGTATATTGATTCCACTTTTCCATTTTATCAGTTTATCATTTGGTTAGTTACTGTTTTTATACAGCCAACTTATTAAGCAAGATTTTAACCTTTCTACATATGATTTTCCATCTTTTTAACCATGTTTATCAACACATGATCCCCACACAATATTTTTATCATCATTCATCATCATATACATATACATAAATAAAGAAAATACAATATTACATATTCAAAATAACAAAAAGGATAGGAAGAACAGTCTCTATACCACCAAAGTGATGAAAAGATGGGATTGATGATGAACAAGGCTTTGTTTTGGGTACCCAATCTTATGAGATATAAACACCACTTCTAGGATCACCAAATATTTGTAGACTTCTCTAAAAAATATCCCTTGATCTCCATGGAAACTCCTTGCTAGTTGTTAAAATCACCTCCAATGAACAAGTCTTCTATAGGTTTCCATCTTATGCAAGAATAACATAAGATTTCAAGGATAAAATTGATCAAATGGGTGGTTTATGGTGTAAAGTGGACGAAATTTAGAGAGATTTTTGAGAGAGATTGGTGGTTTTGCATGTAAGATAAATGAACAAATGGTTTGGGTGTGAGTGGTTTTATTATTGTTGCTAGTTTGGTGAAGTGGCTAAGACATGTGTCTTAGCTTACTTCTTAAGCTTGACACATCATGGTGTTGTGGCTTATTTTAGCCTTCCATGAGTGGGGGTGGGGCAAAAGTGGTTTTGTCTCATCCCCATTTATTTACGGGTACTCCTCGATTCTAGTTTCCTCGATTTGCGTGCCCTCGGGTCGTTTTCCGAAAAACGTTTTTATAAATTATGAATCAACGGCACAAAACGAATCTAATAAAAATTGTCTCATTAAAAACGGAGTTCAAAAACGTAAATACGTAAACCTAGGGTTTCCGGTTTAGTCGTAAAGGACGTTAAATTATGAACGTAAGTCCTAATCTCTTCTCGTAAATTTGTGAGTTTATGAACCAACACAAAATTTAAAATCCCAAAATAATATTCACGGATAAATTTATTTCCTGAAATATCGGACTGGCACCAAAGACGGTGCATGTAAACGTAAGCACGTAACGTAGAGTCCTCCGGTTTAGACGTAGTCGATGCCACTTCAAGACGTAAATCCCAATTCCTTCCAAAAATAAGTGAGTTCATAATATAACATTAAAATAATGTTTTTAATAATACTTGAGAATAAAATATCAACCATAAATTGACGGGTTATCACACCCTTACAAGGTTCAAAGCAAGGAAAGGTATAAATATTTCCTTACTATTGTGGATGATTAATCCAGAGCTGTGTGGACTTACCTTTTAAAGGCTAAAGATGAAGTTTCTGAATGGCTGGTTCATTTTATAAATCTAATTAAAAATCAGTTTAGCTCTAAAATAAAATAAAAAGTTAGATCAGATAATAGGACTATCTTTGTTAACAAAAAGGTTCACACCATATCCTCCAATCTGGGTATCATCCACCAGACCTCTTGTTCTCATACTCCCCAACAAAATGGTATTGATGAAAGGAAACATAGACACCTGCTCAATGTAGCCAGGATTCTTCGTTTTCAAGGAGGGATTCCCATTAATTTTTGGCCTGAATGCATTCTAACTGTTGTTTATTTAATCAACAGGCTCCCTTCTTCTGTCTTGAAAGTTAGGTCCCCCTATGAGCTGCTCTATAAGAAAAAACCTAATCTCTCGCACCTTAACTGTTTTGGGTGTCTGTGTTTTTCAACTTTCCTTGATAACAGTGATAAGCTCACATCTAGATCTGACAAATGTGTGTTGATTGGTTATTCTTCTGTTAAAAAGGCTTACAAGCTGTTTAGCCTTGATAATATAAAAGTTTTAATTCAATAGATGTGAGGCTTTATGAAACATTTTTTCCTTTCAAGATGAAAAACACATAAGAAACTGATTTGGCTAATGTAGTTATTACAAGCGATGCTGAACTTTTAAACTTTTTTGATGATCAAAAAATTTAAAGTCCCAATGATGAAGAGAGAGCTTCATCCAATGAGGATGGTAGGGTTCATTCAAGGTTTGTTCTTATTAATCAGAACACACTTGAAGAGGACCTAACAACCAACATAGATGACAATTCCAATTCTGAGGGCAATCTTGAAAATAATGTTCCATCAAACACCTTTATAGAGCACAATGGGGATAATCTTGAGGAAGGGGAACCTATTATTAGAAAGTTACCAAACCCACTAAATTGCGTGCCAAACTGAATGACTTTGTTTTAGATAGCAAACTTAAGTATGATATTGAAAATCATGTCAATTACTCTAAACTTAATACCATTAACTTTTGCTTTGCTACTACTCTTAACCAATATATTGAGCCTGCCACTTACTATGATGCCATTAAAGATAGTAGGTGGGTTGAGGCCATGACCAGTGAGATTGAGGCTCTTTTCAGAAACAATACTTGGACCTTGTATGAGTTACCTTTTTGGAGAAAAGATATTAGCAACAAGTGGGTTTACAAGATTAAAAATAAATCCTCTGGCCTTTTTGATAAGTTTAAAGCTAGAGTTGTTGCTAAGAGATACAATCAAAAAGAAGGAATTGATTTTGATGAAACCTTTAGTCATGTTGTTAAAATGTTGACTCTTAGGTGTCTTATTAGATTGATGTCTCTAATGGTTGGCCCTTATTCCAACTTGATGTTAATAATGCTTTTTTGTATGGTGATCTTGATGAAGAAATCTATATGACCTTACCCTTGGGCTTTAATTGCAATGATAAAAACAAGGTTTGTAAGCTCAATAAGGCCCTCTATGGACTTAAGCAAGCCTCAAGATAGTGGAATGCCAAATTAACCACTGTCTTGGTTGAGCATGGCTTTGTCCAAAGTAAATTTGATTACTCTCTCTACACTAAACAATATGGAAATATTTGTGTTGCTCTTCTTGTTTATGTTGATGATTTTATCATCACAGGTAACTGCATTGAGGAAATAGAAAGGTTTAAGAGCTTTCTTAAAACTAGATTTATGATAAAGGATCTTGGGATAATGAAATATTTTATGGGTATAGAAATTCTTTAAAATGCTAATGGTATTTGTATGACTCAAAGGAAATATTATCTTGAGCTTATTCATGAGTTTGGTTTACTAGCTGATAAACCAGCAACTACTCCTTTACCTGAGAATTGTGTGCATGCTGTTGATGAGAGTGAGAATGATAAGTTTCTTAACAACATTTTTGAATATCAAAGTCTTTTAGGCGGACTTATTTATCTCACCCATACCATACCTAATATTTCTTATGTTGTTCATTGCCTTAGTCAGCATATGCATGCCCCCTTGCAGTCTCACCTTAAGGTTACCTTAAGAGTTATCAGATATCTTAAGAACTCACCTAGAATTGGTGTTCAGTGTTACAAAGATACCTCTTTGAGAGTATCTTGTTTCACTGATGCAGACTGGGCTAAGTGTCTTAACACCAAAAAATCTATTTTTGGATACTATGTCTTTCTTGGAAGGTCTCTTGTCTCTTGGAAGAGCAAGAAGCAACCCACAGTGTCCAGATCCTCTTCTAAGGCAGAATATAGATGCATGGCTAGTGCTACTTGTGAGGTGATATGGATCACTAATATTTTGAATGATCTTATAGTAAAGAACTTGTTTCCTATGAATTTATATTGTGATAGCAGCTATGGCATCCAGATTTCTATTAATCGGGTGTTCCATGAAAGAACCAAACATTTTGAGGTGGATGTTCACTTAATCAGGGAAAAGGTTCAAGGTGGTGTTCTTAACACTATAAAGGTTGCATCATTAGATCAAAATGTTGATATATTTACCAAAGCCCATGGAATATCTCAACATTTGAAACTTCGCAAGCAGTTGAGACTTGTGGACATGTTTGGCAAGTGATTTTGTTTTCCTTGTTTAAATTGAGGAAGGGTGTTAAAATAACAATCTTTCCAAGTTATTATTGTTTTTCTATTTTTTTGGTTGTGTATGTACACATGTACAACAATGGAGGACCTGTTCTGTCACTTGTGCATTCTCCCTTGCTGGATTGGACATTGGGCTTTGGACTTGGACTTGTGGCTTATGGGCTTTTCAATCGTTGGAGCGTTTGTTGGTATGTTACCCTAACTCTCAATAGAGCTAGGGTTATCACTCATTCTACAAAACACACACAACCAGCATTGTTGCTTCTCTTGGTTTCTCTCTCTCATTCAAGATCTTTGATCTTGACCTAGGAGTTATAGAATCATCTTTGTATTGTGTGTGAGTGATCTATGTATGTGAGGGAAATCAGATCAACCTACTTTGGACGATTTTACTTTAACTTTGTATGTTTGACAATACTAGAAATGTAATGCCCCATTTTGGTAAATGGCGGGTCACGCGTAATTATGGCGTGTCATCAAAGCATGCAAGGTAAATGTCTTAAAAACATTTATTGACCATAAAGACAAATGCCGGAAGCAAACATCGGCAGTCTAAGTAAAAATTCATCACACATGAATATTAATACTAAAATGGAAAAGGACTTAACAATTTCCAAGAAATGAGATAAAGTACTGAAATGTAAAGTATGAAAGTGCATAATTAAATGTAGGCCGGATAGCTTCCATCTGTATGCACGTACCCTCAAAGTCTACGAACATCCCTGATTAACTACCATTTTGGAACATGAAAGGAAAACGACTGAGCATAACGGTCAGTGCACGGATATACAAGCATAGAATGAATAATATAAGCATATAAGACATATATCAACGGAATTGAATAAGTCTTGGAAAACCTGGTATAACTTAGTAAAATTGGTTTTATAGTTTGAAAAGCCTTATGTTTATCTTATGAAAACTGTATAACATGTTAACCAGAAACCCATATAGGTCATGAAGTATCAATGTGCATGAATACTTAGAGGGGTGACCTCATCATGCAATTAGAGGGGTTGCCTCTAATTAGTTAAGTCTGGGTAGGAGGGATCAACTCCTTGTGAAGGATGCAAGGCACACAACTCATTAACCTAATAATACTGCTAAAACATGTAACCTAGGATGCACCCATACGCCCCACATGATAATAATAATAATATGGCCAAAAGCTGAAAGGGACACCACGAGCTATCACTCCGCCGTGGTGAAGTCATAACACTGGTTCCTCCAGTGTCATGGTTATGGTACCTCCATAACTAGTTGGAACTGGTCATGCATGTATATGGCTTAGGCATTTAAAACTGAACATAAGCAGATCAAAACATATAAAACATATACTTGGGAAAACATTTGGCTGCATACGGGGAATCGTAATAAGGAAAGAATGTCCATATTAAAGGACGGAAAATCCGTACCTTGTGTCCAGTGAACGGAAAAGAAGAACAACACGAAATCCTACTCCGATCTTACTAATGCTACATAAATAGGGGACATGTATAAGTATTCCGTTTACTGAGTACGTACCTGATTATAGTATGTCTTGGCTTGTTTTATATGTTTTAGTCTTGTCTTACTAATTTTAATGTTATATTGTGTTTATCCTGTGTTTTAAGTATTTTGATTAAATATTAACTAGTATTCTTGTATTATTATACTTGTTGTGTAATAATAAGTAACTTTCTAAACATAGCAGGTTTCCTAAAATAAAAAGGTTCCAAAAATAGAGAATTTCCAAAAATAGATTAAATTCTTAAAATAGATAAGTTTTTAAAAATAGAAAGTTTCCAAAAATAGTAAGTTTCCTGAAATAGAAAATTTTCATATTTAGAAATAAGCTGGATTAATAAGCTAAAAGTATAAGCTTAAGTTTTACTGAATAAATGTCATAATTCATGTGATTAATACTATAGTTTATTAATAATGCATGTTAAATAAATAAACTATAGATTATATGATTTAATTGAATATAAGCATTATTTAATTAAATTAAAGTGTATAAAATACTTAGGTTAAACATGTATTAATATTTATATTAATTATAACATAAGTCATGATTATTAATTAATTATAGTCCATGTTAAAATAATTAATTAATACTATAGTCTAAATTAATTAAATAAAATACTGAGGCTAAAACATGTATTATTTCATAAATAGTAATTATCCTAAGTCCATGATTAGTTAAATTAATTATTAGTCATGTTTTAATTAATTTAATTCTTGTAAAAATAATATACTTGTAAAAAATAAAATAAATACTTGTACAATTTTAGTCATGAACCGGGCCCGTGAATTTAATTTACACATGTCGTGAACCGGACTGTGTTCACCCTTGAACCGGACCAACCAAACACCCCTAAACAGTGGTAAATCGGCTCGGCCGGTTGCCCCTGCTTGAGTAAAGTCGCCACCGGCTTAAGCCGGTGGTTTCCCCCGCTTCTCGGCTAGCCGCTGACCACAAGAAGTTCCCACCGGCTGTGTGCCGGTGGTTCCCCTTGCTGCCCGCGTTCCCCGTGCTTGAGTAAAACAGCCACCGGCTACAGCCGGTGGTGTTTGTTTGTTGCTGTTGAGACCTCCAAACACCACAAGGACACCCCGACGCGAGTCGGGGTCCCTTGTCCCTTGCTGCCGACCGAGACCAAGACACACCGAGAGCCATGGGGCTCTCGGTTGGGTATCGGCCGAACAAAACAACCCACAAAACAACCTTTAACTTTACCCCCATGACTGTTTAACATGTTTTTAATTCTTGTTTATTTAATCCATGTTCATGTGTTCATAATTAATAAAAAGAATAAAAAGAAAAGGTTTTACGGATTACCGAATGCGTGTAATGATTGGAGAACGATAACACGAACACGATCCTTGGATTTAATTAACCAAAATCAAACAATCACCTCTTGGTGCTTGTGGTTGCCGCCGACCAAAGAGAGAAAAGGAAGAGTAGGGTTTTTTACTTTCTTGAAAAACTTTGTAAAGTGAAAAGTGTTTCCCCTTTTTGTTATTTGGTAAAAATCAAGTGGGCTTGGCCCCTTGTCTCTCTTGGTGTCGCGGCTTGTAGGGCCCACAAGGGAAACCTCGAAGTTTTCCCGTGTTTTAAATTACGTGTTCGTATGTTCGTATATTCGTGTTATAATTGTTCGTGTTATATTTAAATACTTGTACGTAACGATATTCATCGTATTAATATAATAAGAACGTAATTATATGTTCGTGATTTTATGTTCGTGATTATAATTATTATTGTTTATAATTATCGTGCACTATCACGTATTTAATACATATCGTGTAATAACACGTACGTAATTTCTGTAATTAATATTCGTGACACGTGTTCATGTTATAAAAGGAAAGCTTTTATATTTACGTACGTTTATTAAGTGTACTGTTCATGGTAAAAGAATGCGGGTTTTACAACTCTTCCCCCCTAAAAAGAGTAATTCGTCCCCGAATTATAGATAAAGTAAACTGAAAGATGAACATACCCGAATTAAAAACTTGAAATGAGGGTAGGAAGTCCGGATAGACTCCCCGGTCTCCCAAGTGGCTTCCCGCTCGGTGTGATCCTTCCAAAGGATTTTGACGAATGGAATCGTCTTCTTCCTCATGATTCGTTCTTGTCTGTCAAGAACTCGCTCGGGTTCCTCTATGAAGGTAAGATCTTCACGAATTTGATCTATGGATACTGAACCATGTGAAGAGGATGATAATTGTAACCCCTGAGTAGGGATACATGGAAAACGTCGTGAACGTGAGAAAGCTGCGGATGTAATGTTAAACGATATGATACTTCACCAATTCGCTCGATGATGTCAAACGGTCCACTGAATCGAGGACTGAGCTTTCCCTTGATTCCAAAGCGTCTAACACCACGCGTCGGTGATACCTTAAGAAATACGTGATCTCCAACCTTGAAATGTAAATCCCTACGATGCTTATCGGCATAACACTTCTGTCTTGCACGAGCTTCTTGCAATTTTGCTTTAGCTACAGCGACCGTCTCGTTAGTTAGTTCAATCATCTCCGGACCTTCAAGTGTTCGCTCACCAACCTGATCGCAGCAGATTGGGGCGCGACACTTCCTGCCATACAACATCTCAAACGATGCACACTTGATGCTAGCATGCCAACAGTTGTTGTATGAAAACTCTACCAGACAGATATAATCATCCCAATATCCCGTCCATTTCTAGTGCACATGCACGGAGCATGTCTTCTAATGTCTGAATGGTTCGCTCCGACTGCCCGTCTGTTTGTGGATGAAAAGCCATGCTAAGCTTAAGCTTTGTACCCCAAGCTTTCTGCAGACTCTTCCAAAATCGCGAAGTAAACCGAGGATCTTTGTCTGAGACGATACTGGATGGAGCACCATGAAGTCTAATGATCTCCCTCCTATAAGTGTCAGCCAACTTGCTAACTGGATCATCCTTGCGTATCGGTAAAAAGTGTGCTGATTTGGTAAGTCGATCAACGATGACCCAAATTGCATCATGTTTCCTCTTGGTCTGTGGAAGACCGGTAACAAAATCCATGGTGATTTTGTCCCACTTCCATTATGGATTGTCTAACGACTGTAGAAGCCCGCTAGATCGTTGATGCTCGATTTTAACCTGCTGGCAGGTAAGACATTTGGAAACGTAAGTGGCAACATCCTGTTTCATACCGCTCCACCAAAAGTATTGCTTTATGTCTTGGTACATCTTGGTCGAACCAGGATGGATGGAGAATGGGGAGCTATGAGCTTCAGCTAACAACGCTTCCCGGAGTGCTTGATCATCAGGAACACAAAGTCGCGTGCCCTGCCATAAGATACCATCTTCATCTAGTCTAAACTCTGTCTGCTTCTCCAAGTTCTGAATTATCGCCCATATTTCACCATCATCTTTCTGAGCTTCTTTAGTCCTGGAGAGTAAGTCAAATTCTACTCTAAGATTAGCCCAGTACCCGTGTTGTCCACGTACCATGATCTCAATATCAAGTCGTTCCAAGTCTCGTATCACTTCTTCCTTTAACTTAATGTCATTGATCATACCCGACTTCCTACTAAGAGCATCTGCCACTAGATTCTCTTTGCGGGGGTGATACTGTAGATTAATATCATAATCCTTCAACAGCTCTAACCATCTCCTTTGTCTCATGTTCAACTCACGCTGAGTGAAGATGTATTTCAGGCTCTTGTGATCCGTGAAGATATCACATGATTCACCATACAAGTAATGCCTCCATATCTTCAGTGCAAACACGACTGTTGCAAGTTCCAAGTCATGTGTAGGGTAGTTCGCCTCATAAGGCTTAAGGTTTCGTGATGCGTAAGCAATCACTTTCCCATGTTGCATGAGAACACAACCAAGTCCCTTCCCTGAAGCGTCATTGTAGATTTTAAATCCACCCGTACTAGATGGGGGAGTAAGAATAGGTGCAGATACTAGTTTCTACTTCAGGTCTTCAAAACTCTTCTCTCTTTCTTCAGTCCAGACAAATTTCTCCCCTTTACACATCAGTTTGGCCAATGGTATTGCTAAACGGGAAAAGTTCTCTACGAACCTACGGTAGTATCCAGCTAAGCCTAGAAAGCTGCGAACCTCAGTCGCGGATGTCGGTCTTGTCCACTTGGTAATAGCCTCAACCTTTGTTGGATCCATGGTTATTCCTTCGGCAGATACAATATGACCTAGAAATGCCACACTACTCAGCCAGAATTCACATTTGGAGAATTTAGCATACAACTGCTTCTAACGAAGTATCTGTAATACTGTACGAAGATGGTCTTCGTGCTCTTTCTTTGACTTAGAGAAAATAAGAATGTCGTCAATGAATACGATGACGAACTTGTCCAGAAATTCATTGAAGATACGGTTCATCAAGTCCATGAAAACAGCTAGAGCATTGGTAAGGCCAAATGGCATGACTACAAATTTGTAGTGTCCATAACGTGTACGGAAAGCAGTCTTGGCGATGTCCTGCTCTTTAACCCGTAACTGATGATAGCCCGACCTCAGATCAATCTTGGAGAAATGTTTGGCCCCTTGGAGTTGGTCAAACCGATCATCAATGCGTGATAAAGGATATCGATTCCTGATGGTGATCTTGTTGAGCTCGCGATAATCAATGCAAAGACGCATACTGCCGTCCTTCTTCTTTACGAATAAGACCGGTGCGCCCCATGGAGATGCACTAGGTCGAATGAAACCTCAATCTAGAAGTTCTTGTAATTGGTCATTCAACTCCTTCAGCTCGATGGGAGCCATGCGATAAGGAGCCTTGGAAATCGGCTCAGCTCCTGGGATGACCTCGATATTAAACTCTACTTCACGAGCAGGTGGTATGCCCGGAAGTTCTTCTGGAAACACGTCTAGAAATTCTGACACAATTGGCTGATTCTAGATTGATGTAGATTCAGCATTCATGTCATGAACAATATCTAGGTAGCCCTCGCAACCATGTGAAAGTGATGCACGTGCTTGCAAGGTCGAAATTTTTTGTACAGACCTTCCGGGTATGAACCTGTTGTGAATGTACTCTGGTGCATTTACATCACCGAAGATAACCCGATATGAATGGAAGTCGATGGTGGCGTGATGTTCGGATAGCCCGTCCATGCCCAATATCATGTCAAAATCGCACATGTCTAATGGAAGTGCGTCAACTAGACGAATCTTGTCGTCAAACTTGAGGGGAAGACTCTTGTACCCATGTGTGATGCGTACATAGTCTTGTAAGGGCGTGGAAATGTTTAAGACTTTTCCTAATGGCATCGAGTATATCTTAACATTCTTGCCAAAAGCAGTAGAAATGACCAATGAGTAGCACCCGTGTCAAATAAAACACATGCATCTCGACCATACATATACAAAATCCCAGTGATGGTACTTGTAAACTTAGCAACCTGATCACGTGAGGTCGTCTACACTCGCCCAATAGTAGGAGGTGGCTTGTTGTCGGCATGTCCAGATGTGCCCTCTATCTCGCCTTTATGGCAGTCCTTCATGCGATGGCCTGACTGACCACACTTGAAGCAAGCATCGCTGTCACGGAGAAATGGCCCTGGGTACCTACGGTTGCAAGTGGTGCAGAGAGGGTGAGTATACCCTCCAACAGGTGCCCTTGCTGGCTGGGAGCCTGTGAAGACAAGTATACATGAGACATAGTTTATGGATACAATCAGGACAATGTGGAAAATTGTAAGACATAATACCAGTAATAGCTGCACGGTGAGGCTGGGAACCTCTACGGTCCTGCTCCATCCCGTTGCCATGATTCCTGGTAGAAAATGCTGAAGTGTCAGAATTATGATAATTGAACATATAACATAAGGATTGAGTAAGTTTAGGGACCTGCTGCTGTTGGAGTTGTTGGCGTTGCCATGGTAATGGTCATTACCGGTACACCTATCCGAAGCAGAACGGTCATGGGTCTGACAGTTACCCTTGTGCTGACTCTACTGTGGCTGAGTGTCCGGTTGGGACCGGTCCCCAGTCTTCTGCCCGAAAGATGTAATTGTATATATCGAGATAAAAATTTGGATGGTATAAAATGAATTGAAATGATCACCGCTGAATGACGAGATATACCTCTTGTCGGGTCACTCTGCCTCTCCAAACTCATCTCTCTCTTACAGCATCTCCAACTTACGTGCTGCGTCAGCTATTTGTGCCACCATGTTGAAGGTGGCACACACCAAGTTATTGTCAACCGAGGTACGAAGAGCCCATCGAAAGTGGTATGCTTGCTCCTCGTCCGTACCTGCCGCGACGCCAAGAAAACCAGCCAGACGGAGAAAACGCTGCATGAACTCGTTGTTGTTCTCCCCAGCTCTCTGCCTGATCCCGTGGTACTCCCTCTTCAGCTTATCCTACTCAGCCTTAGGGAAGAACTGTCCCATCACCAACTCCTTGAACTGAGCCGAAGTCAAACCAGTCACCCAAGCATCGCCTCCCTCAGACTGATTCACTGACTTCCACCATCCAAGCACGTCTCCTTCAAACTTGTAACAGGCCAACATTGCCTTAAAGACAGGGTCACAATCCATAGCATCAAAGATCTTCTCGATGTGAGCTAGCTAGCTCTCAGCCTCATTAGGGATGTCAGTCTTCTCGAAGGATCGCAGACGCTGCTTATTAAATCGCTCCAGCCATATGACTAGTGTAGCTAGAGGAGGTGGAGGAGGAACTGGGTGTTGTTGCTGATTGTTGGCAGCTTGCACCTCTGCTCGAATTTCCTTCCTCAGCTGAGGAAGCATGGCTTGTAATGCAGCTTGGACTACTGCATTGAGTTGTTCTTGTTCACGTGTGAGAACCATCTGACAGTATAAAAAATGCAATGATTAAATCTTGTTAGAACATAATATATATAATCATGAAGAAAAAAATTTATGCAATAATCATGAAAAAAATTATTCATGAAAACAGTGCATGAATGCATGATGCAGTTTATAAAATCTTTATATGCGCGAGGGTAAACGCCTATGGTCAGTTCACCCAAAACAAAAGACATGGCGCGGGGACTCCTATGGGTCGATCCCAAAGTTAAAAGTATTGATAAAAGCACATGCGACTAATATGGCCAGTCCTGTACCAACCATTACTAGTCAAAATTCCTGTAACAGATGACATATGATATATAAAAAATGTATGCATGAAACAAACTGTCAGTTGATGATTTCCCACTAATCACATGTCATGTTTTTAGAGCCTACAGTACGAAGCCTTGGCTCTGATACCATAATTGTAACGCCCCATTTTGGTAAATGGCGGGTCACGCATAATTATGGCGTGTCATCAAACATGCAAGGTAAATGTCTTAAAAACATTTTATTGACCATAAAGACAAATGCCGAAAGAAAACATCGAAAGTCTAAGTAAAAGCTCATCACACATGAATAATAGTACTGAAATGGAAAGGGACAAAACAATGTCCAAGAAATAAGATAAAGTACTGAAATGTAAAGTATGAAAGTGCATAATTAAATGAAGGTCGTATAGCTTCCATCTGTATGCACGTACCCTCAAAGTCTACGAACATCCCTGATTACCTGCCGTTTGGGAACATGAAAGGAAAACGGCTGAGCATAACGCTCAGTGCACGGATATGCAAGCATAGAATGAATAATATAAGCATATAATACATATAGCAGCGGAACTAAATAAGTCCTAGAAAACCTGATATAACTTAGTAAAACTGGTTTTATAGTTTGAAAAGCCTTATATTTATTTGATGAAAACTGTTATAACATGTTAACAAAAAGCCTATATAGGTCATGAAGTATCAACGTGCATGAATACATAGAGGGGTGACCTCATCATGCAATTAGAGGGGTTGCCTCTAATTAGTTAAGTCTAGGTAGGAGGGATCAACTCCTTGTGAAGGATGCAAGGCACACAACTCATTCACCTGATAATACTGCTAAAACATGTAACCTAGGATGCACCCATACTCCCCACATGATAATAATAATAATATGGACAAAAGCTGAAAGGGACGCCACGAGTTATCACTCTGTCATGGTGAAGTCATAACACTGGTGCCTCCAGTGTCATGGTTATGGTACCTCCATAACTAGGTGGAACTAGTCATGCATGTATATGGCCTACGCATTAAAACTTAACATAAGCATATCAAAACATATAAAACATATACTTGGGAAAACAGTTGGATGCATACGGGGAATCCTAATAAGGAAAGAATGTCCATACTGAAGGACATAAAATCCGTACCTTGTGTCCAGTGAACGGAAAAGAAGAACAGTACGAAAGCCTACTCCGGTCTTACTAATGCTACATAAATAGGGTACATGTATAAGTATTTCGTTTACTGATTACGTAACTGATTGTAGTGTGCTTGGCTTGTTTTATATGTTTTAGTCTTGTCTTACTGATTTTAATGTTATACTGTGTTTATCCTGTGTTTTAAGTGTTCTGATTAAATATTAACTGGTATTCTTGTATTATTATACATGTTGTGTAAAAATAAGTAACTTTCTAAAAATATCAGGTTTCCCAAAATAGAAAGTTTCCAAAAATAGATTAACTTCTTAAAATAGATAAGTTTATAAAAATAGAAAGTTTCCAAAAATAGTAAGTTTCCTGAAATAGAAAGTTTCCATATTTAGAAATAAGCTGGATTAATAAGCTAAAAGTATAAGCTTAAGTTTTACTGAATAAGTGTCATAATTCATGTGATTAATATTATAGTTTATTAATAATGCATGTTAAATAAATAAACTATAGATTATATGATTTAATTAAATATAAGCATCACTTAATTAAATTAAAGTGTATAAAAATACTTAGGTTAAACATGTATTAATATTGATATTAATTATAACCTAAGTCATGATTATTAATTAATTATAGTCCATGTTAAAATAATTAATTAATACTATAGTCTAAATTAATTAAATAAAATACTTAGACTAAAACATGTATTATTCATCAATACTAATTATCCTATGTCCATGATTAATTAATTTAATTATTAGTCATGTTTTAATTTCTTTAATTCTTGTAAAATTAATATACTTGTAAAAAAAAAAAATACTTGTACAATTTTAGTCATGAACCGGACCCGTGAATTTAATTTAGACATGTCGTGAACCGGACCGTATTCAACCTTGAACCGGACCAACCAAGCACCCCTAAACAGTGGCAAACCGGCTTGGCTGGTTGCCCTGCTTGAGTAAAGTCGCCACCGGCTTAAGCCGGTGCTTTCCTCTGCTTCTCGGCTAGCCGCTGAACACAAGAAGTTCCCACCGGGTGTGTGCCGGTGGTTCCCACTGCTGCCTGTGTTCCCCCTTCTTGAGTAAAACAGCCACCGGCTATAGCCGGTGGTATTTGTTTGTTGCTGCCGAGACCCCCAAACAACACAGGACACCCCGACGCGAGTCGGGGTCCCTTGTCCCTTGCTGCCGACCGAGACTAAGACACACCGAGAGCCATGGGGCTCTCAGTTGGGTGTCGGTCGAACAAAACAACCTACAAAACAACCTTTAATTTTACCCCCATGATTGTTTAACATATTTTTAATTCTTGTTTATTTAATCCATGTTCATGTGTTCATAATTAATAAAAAGAATAAAAATAAAAGGTTTTATGGATTATCGAATGCGTGTAATGATTGGAGAACGATAACACGAACACGATCCTTAGATTTAATTAACCAAAATCAAACAAACACCTCTTGGTGCTTGTGGTTGCCGCCGGCCAAAGAGTGAAAAGGAAGAGTAGGGTTTTTGATTTTCTTGAAAAACTCTGTAAAGTGAAAAGTGTTTCCCTTTTTTGTTATTTGGTAAAAATTAAGTGGGCTTGGCCCCTTGTCTCTCTTGGTGTCGCGGCTTGTAGGGCCCACAAGGGAAAACCCGAAGTTTTCCTATGTTTTAAATTACGTGTTCGTATGTTTGTATATTCGTGTTATAATTGTTCGTGTGATATTTAAATACTTGTACGTAATGATATTCATCGTATTAATATAATAAGAACGTAATTATATGTTCGTGATTTTATATTCATGATTATAATTATCATTGTTAATAATTATCGTGTACTATCACGTATTTAATACTTATCGTGTAATAACACGTACGTAATTTCTGTAATTAATATTCATGACACGTGCTCATGTTATAAAAGGGCAGTTTTTATATGTACGTACGTTTATTAAGTGTACTGTTGATGGTAAAAGCATGCGGGTTTTACAAGAAAAACAGTGTTTTCTGACGGCAAGATCCATGGGAAATTCCGTGGGAAAGGGCCCTTTCCCATGGATTTCCCACGGAATTATTCCGAGGCTAAAACCCTTGTAGGTAAATATTTTCCCATGGATTTTCCCATGGAACGTTGACTATTTTCCCACGGATTTCCCACGGTTTTTATCAACCTTTTTTCACATAAAAGGAGTGGTTTTTTTCCCACGGATTTCCCACGAACATTTTTCTCACGGATTTCCTACAACCATTTTCCCACGGATTTCCCACAACTATTTCCCAATCCCACAAGTTTTAATAGCCATTTCCCTTATGTTTCCCACAAATTTCCACAAACATGTTCCCACGGATTTCTCACGGATTTCCCACAATTTTTAGTAACCATTAAACCATGTTACTCACGTGGCTAAATTTCGTAATATCTGTATTTTCTGGATTCCAGAATCTATAAATATGAAAAAGTAATATTTGAAACAATAAAAATCCATTAATAAATCAGCAAAATAAACAAATCAAGTATCCGTGATACATAAATGTGTCGCTCGTTAGACATAAATCCGTAATCCTAAAGTTTTATCGACATACCACAACCCAATAGTTCTAACTTCTAACATAAAAACTAAAGCTTCTGGAATTCTGATGGTTTCTAAGCATCACAGCTTGTCGATTACATTCACACTTCCAACTCCCTTATAGCAACAAAATAAGATACATATATGAGTTTTAGAGTCAAAACATTAAATACTAACCAAACCTCCTCAAGAAACAAATTTTTTGGGAAGACTAACAAATACATACGGAAATCTGACCTTAATTATAACCAGATGTACCAGAAGCTTTACTCACAAAGCTAACGTACTTGTATAAACCAATACCAAACAGTAATGGTCCGATGATGATGCGGATTGCTCGTGGATTTTGAAGATTGTGGGTCATGTTAAGACGAATGGAAAAAACAAACGTCATTCTTGTATAGAATAGAACAAAATGTTAAAAAGATCGCACCACTGTATATTAAGAAAAACTTAGACTTTTATATGTACACAGTACACGAGTTGGACATGTTTTAATGTTTCCCTACACTATGCAAATATTTTAGTACTAGGATTGTGTTAAAAACAAAGAGCACATAAAAACTAATCGTGTGGCCCCTTGTACTATCATTTTCCCTCCTACTAATGCAGCTAGTATACCAAAAGTATATACATTGTGCATTTATATCACTGTCATTACAAGTAAAGGTACTTAAACAACGCCATAGAATCTAAACGTAGGGGTTTTTTCGGATATGTCCTTCATGTATAACATTAGTATACACAACCAGACGTAATTTAACCTTAAATGGTATCTAAAGGTTTATATGTAGTTCATAACAATTATTTAAAACCCTAAAACCCTAAACAGGATCAAAGCACACATAGCGCAAGCGATTTAACAAGATCATAATAATAACACAATTATAATTAATCGAATTAGGGTTACATACCTTTATCCTAGAGAAGATCCACAAGATAATAGAACCAACACCAATTAGGGTTTACCACGAACACCACCAAGATATAGTCTAAAGTAAGACTATATTACGTTCTTGTACACACGTAATACAACGAGCTAACCGTAATTCTAGCACGAACAAACCGAGCTTCAACTCTTGTGGAATATCTACCCAACAACCCTAGAGAGGGGCAAGGACTAGATAAATAGCTAAATCGAAAACCAACAAAAACCCCTAAGGGTGTGTGGGTTGCGATCGCAGGAAGGAAGAGAAGGGAGAGGGACAAAATATTATGAAGGCCTTGGGGTGTTTATATAGGCTTGGAAATCCTTGGGCTCCAAGTAATAAACATGTATTAGGAAAGAAAATCTTTCCCTTTCCTCCCTCTCTCTTGGCCGACGGTCGCAAGCCCCCAAGGGGGTTTTTGCGTAATTTTTGTCTTCTTCTTTTTCCTTCTATTGTTTCCATAAGGGTCGTTTATACTTAACTCTTTTTTATTAACGATCGTTAGTTAAGCTTTGGTTTGATTTAATAAATATATAAGATATATATTTAATAAATAAATTAACTCGTTACGTAATGTGTGCAATCCCGTAATCCCGAGTTCGATCCTATCACACGACTATTAATTTTAAGTCCATAAACTTTCAACTCCCACTTGGATAAAATTCGAATATCGTGATCACATTGACTAACGTCTAGTTACACTAGCAATGTCACTAGTACAACTCGGGTAAGGTCTCCTGGACAAGAACCTTTTAATGAATCATCATTATTATTATCCTTTCATTTCAAATACAACGTTAATAAGGATATGGATCTCAGTCATTCCTTTACATTAACCATTCTGTTTCTCGTTTACGGATATAGCAAGATTACCAAAACACATTTGGGTGTGGCCACACGAACATCTTACTACTCCCCCGAGGGGCCCAGTCGTATTATACTTCAAAATAATTTGAAGGAAACAAATCCCATTTTGACTACTAGCAAAACACAGGAACTTTGCAACACTTATGAAAATAACCAGTTACGTTTAGCGTTAAGTTATCTCACAGAAATGCACTACATTCAATGCAGTTTCCCTGTATCTCAGGTCTAAGGATAACTATTTATGATTTACTCAATGACAAACATCCATAAAGTAAAATCATATAGTTGGGATAATTCCAATAATTGATCCATCAAATATCATCCAAAATTAACCAACATACTTTCAAGTATATTCTGTCACTATTTTGAATTCTTAGTTAAATAATATTCCCATATTATTAATTGACAACGGACATTTAGAAACATCATAATGCTCATAGATTAAAACATGTAAAATAGGATACAAAATCAAATAACAGAAAAATAAACGTAACTCAATCTTTATTTCATCAGTTTAATAATGTCTTAACATCCTTTATCCAAATACTAATCACAGATTTATTGCATGAATTCGCTAGGTAGTCGCATCCCAATAGCCTTGGCATGCTTAACTAACTTTGGCCTAGATAAAGCCTTAGTAAAAGGATCAACTACGTTATCATCTGTGTGAACTTTTATCAACTTTATTTCTCGAGCTTCCACTTGTTCTCGAACGTAATGATATTTATGTTTAACGTATCTGGCGCCTTTCATGACTCCAGGATCATTGGCGAATATTATTGCTGCCGAATTGTCGCAATATATATCAGTAGGTCTTTTAATTGAAGGCATCACTCAGAGATCTTCAATAAACTTCCTAATCCAAACAGCTTCCGTTGCAGCTTCTGAAGCAGTCATGTACTCGGATTGAGTCGCATGCATAGCAATGGATTTCTGCTTACTACTCTTCCAGTCAACCGCTCCTCCATTGATAACAAACATGTAACCCGTCTGAGACTTCGTATCGTCTTTATCACACTGCTAGGACGCGTCACAGAATCCTGTTACATTCAGTTCTGTGTCTGGTTTACCCCCAAATACCAAAAACATATCTTTCGTACTCCTCAAATACTTTAGAATATGCTTAACAGCAGTTCAGTGGAACTTTCCTGGATTCTGTTGGTATCTACTGACCAAGTTCTGAGCAAACGTCACATCAGGCCTTGTGCGTCTTACAACATACATAATAGATCCTACAGCTAAAGCATAAGGCACCTTCTGCATGTAAGCCACCTCTTCGGGTGTTGATGCATCTTTCTCATGACTTAATTCATGCTTAACCTCCATTGGTTGAAAACCTTTCTTAGAGTTATGCATGTTATACTTCTTTAATATCTTATCAATATAAGCATCTTGACTAAGACCAATTAACCGTCTACTCCTATCTCGATAGATTTTAATTCCCATAATATACGCAGCATCTCCTAAATCCTTCATAGAAAAACATTTACCAAGATAATCCTTAACCTCCTTAAGTTTTGGATTGTTACTTCCCATGATTAATATGTCATCAACATATAAGATTAGGAACACTACATTACTCCCACTAGCTTTGCGGTATACACATGGCTCATCACGATTTTGAATAAATCTAAAATTCTTGATTTCTTCATCAAATCGTTTATTCCATTGACGTGATGCTTGCTTCAAACCATAAATAGATCTTTGAAGTTTGTACACGCGCTTTGGAAATTTAGGATCAACATACCCTTCCGGTTGTTGCATATAGATGTCTTCATCTAAGCGACCGTTCAAGAAGGCAGTTTTAACATCCATTTGCCATATCTCATAGTCATAGTATGCTGCTATAGCTATGAGAATCCTAATAGCTCGTAAGTCTGCTACAAGAGAAAAGGTCTCCTCGTAGTTTATACCTAAAGTTTGAGTAAAACCTTTAGCCACTAAACGTGCTTTGTAGGATTGTATTTCACCATCCATGTCGGTTTTCTTCTTAAAGATCCACCCATTTTCACTACTTTAGTGTTTCTAGGCGTGTCTACAAGAATCCAAACATCATTGATTTGTATGGATTTCATTTCCTCATTCATCGCTACTATCCATTTTGACTTTTCTGGATCAAGCATTGCGGATCGATATTTAGCAGGTTCACCAAGATCCCCTACTTCCTCCTCATCATCCTCTATGTAAAGACATAGTTTGCTTTTCAGAAGGCAGGAAAGTTCCACTGAAATAATTACGGTTCTCTTAGACCTACGTAGAGGAATTAATTCCGGTGGAACTCCCAGACATTCTGGTCTACAGGAATTTCTTCGCTAGTATTTTCAGAAGGGAATGTATCTTCTTGAATTTCTTCAAGATCATAATTTCTCCCACTGAACTCTTGATTTACAAGATCATCTTCAAGGAAGTCTCCATACCTAGAAACAATAACCTTGTTCTCAGGCGGATAATAGAAGTAGTAACCCATAGTTTCCTTAGGGTATCCTACAAAGATACATTTCACAGAGCGTTGTTGGAGTTTATCTCCAGAGTCACGTTTCACATACGCTTCACAACCCCAGATTTTTAAATAAGAAAAATATGGCGTTTTGCCATGCCATAGTTCGTACGGTGTCTTATCAACCTTCTTTGTGGGAACCATATTCAGAATGCGAACAACAAATTCTAGGGCATAATCCCAAAAGGATAATGGTAAAGTTGTAAGATTAAACATAGATCGCACCATATCTAATACTGTACGATTTCTCCTTTCGGATACACCATTTTGTTGTGGAGTATATGGAGAAGTAAGCTTCTGAACTATTCCATTCTCACTCAAATAATCTTTAAACTCTTGACTTAAATATTCACCACCTCTATCAGAACGAAGAGCTTTAATCTTCTTTCCTAGTTGCAACTCTACTTCTGCTTTAAACGTCTTGAATGTTTCAAAAACCTCATGTTTATGCTTAAGTAAATAAACATATCCATAACGGCTCATCCGTAAACGTTAAGAAGTAGCTAGCACCTTTCCTTGACACATGTCTAAGTGGTTCACACACATCCGTATGTATCAAACCAAGTAGTTCAGTAGCCCTTTCAATATTGCTATTAAAAGGTTTCTTGGTCATCTTTCCAGAGAAACAAGACTCACATTTATCAAATGATTCATCATTGATATTTTTCAAAAGACCATCACGTTGAAGCTTTTGAATGCGTGTCTTCCCAATATGGTCAAGCCTACAATGCTAAAGATAAGAAGAGTTCTTGTCTAACTTTCTCTTCTTATTCATGCTAAAAACAGAATTATTATTACTCTTGGAATTATTATCATGCATGTTAATTTCAAACACACCATTTACAGAAATTGCATTAAAATAGAATAAACCATCTTTGAAAAAAGAAATTCCATTATTATCAATAGTGTGAATAAATCCAAGATCCAACAAACAAGAAAAGGAAATAACACCCCTAACAATTGAAGGTGCATAATGAAAAATGTTTAAAATTAGTACTAGACACGAAGGTAAATCTAAATTAAACATTCATATAGCTTCAACATCTGCTTATGCTCCATTGCCCACTTGCATAAATAAGTTACCTGAAGGTGCTGCAGCGCCTAGCTCAGCCTTCTTCTTATGTTCTTGCAACTCATGGAGGTAGAGAGGGCAATTCCTCTTCTAGTGTCCAGTGACCTTGCAATGTGACAAGTCTCATCCTTTTGAGATTGATTCTTCTTGACAAAGTTCTGCTTTGGTTTTGAAGGAGTCGCAACATGTTTGCCCTTATCAACCTTGCCTTTGCCTTTCTGCTTCTTGTTCACTTGCGGTTTTGGCTTATTGACTCTACCCTTTTGTACATAAAGTACTTGAGGAGTAGCAGTGTGTGCCTTGTCCTTTAACCCCTTTTCATAGTCAATGAGCATTGCATGCAAATCATTAACTGTCTTCCCCGTGCAATGCATATTATAGTTTCGAACGAAATCACTAAAGTCCTTGTTAAGGGACCTATTGATCAAGTTGATAGCCATATTATGATCATAGGGATGTCCTAGTGCAATGAGCTGTTCCATGTAACCTCTTATTTCCATGTAGTGGGCACTTACAGACTTTCCAGGGCCTTGCTTGCAACTATGTAGAGCATCAACCAAATCATGGATCTCTACAGCGTGTGGCTTTTCATACACAGCCTTGAGTTCATCAAGCATTTGCTTAGGTGGAAGTAGTTCATACTTCTGTTGAAGTGGAGAAGCAATTTTCCCTAACATCACAGCAGCCACATCTTGGTGCTTCTTAACGTTAGCAGCGTGTTGAAGCCTTTCCGCATCAGATGCTCCTTCGGCAAGATCCTCCGGAAAAGGAGTAGTCAAGATATCAATAGTACCCGCTACCCTCAGAACAATTCTTAGAGAGAGATACCAATCATTGAAGTTTGGGCCAGTAAGTTCAGAACGATCAAAGAAAGCTTTGAAAGGCGAACTCAATGTCATATTGTTTTTAGGTTGAGCCATTTCTACAGAAATAAGTTCAAATATTAGTATTTTCGATAATACCATTCAAGAAAATAAAATTACCCCGGTAAATAAAACCATAATATTTTCCTTGAAACAAGAATCCACATTGACATAAACTCATCACATCAGTTGATCTGCTAGTGACAAATGCATTCAACATGGTAACTTGTCGAACAAATAATTGACAAACAAATTTGCAATTTCTAGATATGTTAGGGATTTACATTGCCAAAATTTTTTGCATTGTAAACATGTTTCATCCCTACTTTACGCCTTAAGTTTCCAGTTCTCACTGAGTAACTAAAGTCGACTAATCTAAAGAACGTAAAACATTCATTGCGAATTCTCATTCTATGAACATTTTCTTTCCATCACAACACCGCCCCAAATCTCATATTACGATAATTGTGACTTCAAGTGTTCGTCAATTAGATGGCATAAGACTTAAATTTTAGGGTATAGATTTTTGGTGTCAAAATCATGTATGGAGAAGCATGCATATATCTCCATATCACAAGTTTAATAAAACCTTTAGTAAACTTTTTGGCGAGACTAAATAAAACATGACATATATTTACAAGTTGAGGTATTGGTTAAACCAATTAAAGATTTTACCCACAACTAAATTTACACTGTACTTTTTCTAGAACTCGGCTAAAGCACAAAGCAATAACCTTATTCATTGTGTTTCGGATGTAAATTAATGCGGTTAAATCAACCTTAAGGAATTAAGCAAATAACAACCGTAGGTAATTCCAACTTTGACGCACAGGCGAGCCAGGAATTTGGTCAGCGCTGAAGCATAACACCTCCTTCCTTAACCGGGTACATGACCAGCGGTGCGTTATACCCACTTTATAGTTTGTCAAAATTGAGTAGGCCGTTAAGTTATTATTGCAATTCCAATCAACACAAATCATATGTAATTTAGATCTCAAAACAATTCATTAATTTCGATAAGATTTAGTCAATATTATTTTCCTTAGAAAAAATTACCCTTGTTTACAATATACAATGTATAAAAACGCATGAAAACAAGTAGTACAAAAAAAAACTAAATCAAGTAGCCACATGCATAACAATTTATTCAAAGAACATGAAATCTAGGGTTTTTTATAAACATAAAAAGTCTTCCCTAATTTAAAAACTTTGAATCAAATAAAGCAAATAGCATACAAATTAATATGATCCGTGAAAAAACATGCACGTTCATCACGGATCTCCCACATTCTCTTAACAATTTAAATACTACGGATCGTAACCACACATGACATAACAATTAATTCATGCAAACATCTAAAGATAATTACCATGTAATTTTAGGGTTTAAAATTTTTTTTTTAATAATAAAAAATTTGGCTAGGCCGATTTTAATAAAAACAAAAAAACAAAACACTAATTTTAATAAAACCTAAAAACAACATGTAATTTTTAACATAAATCAATATTAGTTAAAAAATCTTTAGATCTCGATAATTATAACATGTTAAAACGGCACTCGATGCCACTAAAGGTTTATATGTAGTTCATAACAATTATTTAAAACCCTAAAACCCTAAACAAGATCAAAGCACACATAGCGGAAGCGATTTAACAAGATCATAATAATAAAACAATTATAATTAATCGAATTAGGGTTACATACCTTTATCCTAGAGAAGATCCACAAGATAACGGAACCAACACCAATTAGGGTTTACCACGAACACCACCAAGATATAGTCTAAAGTAAGACTATATTACGTTCTTGTACACACGTAATACAACGAGCTAACCGTGATTCTAGCACGAACATACCGAGCTTCAACGCTTGTGGAATATATACCCAACAACCCTAGAGAGGGGATAGGACTAGATAAATAGCTAAATCGAAAACCAACAAAAACCCCTAAGGGTGTGTGGGTTGTGATCGCAGGAAGGAAGAGAAGGGAGAGGGACAAAAAATTATGAAGGCCTTGGGGTGTTTATATAGGCTTGGCAATCCTTGGGCTCCAAGTAATAAACATGTATTAGGAAAGAAAATCTTTCCCTTTCCTCCCTCTCTCTTGGCCGACGGTCGCAAGCCCCCTAGGGGGTGTTTGTGTAATTTGTGTCTTCTTCTTTTTCCTTCTATTGTTTCCATAACGGTCGTTTATACTTAACTCTTATTTATTAACGATCGTTAGTTAAGCTTTGGTTTGATTTAATAAATATATAAAATATATATTTAATAAATAAATTAACCCTTTACGTAATGTGTGCAATCCTGTAATCCCGAGTTCGATCCTATCACACGACTATTAATTTTAAGTCCATAAACTTTCAGTATAATTAAAAGTTGAAGAGTTTAATACCTATTACAGTGACGATCAAATGTGTTGTCTAGCTCGGGACATTCTATATGATAATTGTGTGAGACCTACAGTTCCATTTCTCTTTCAAACTCAACATGTCGAGAACAAGAGATTGAGGTGTCTGTCATCATTTCTTGTTGAAACTCATCCGTCAACCCATCTTTGGTTACAGGTACACTGACAATCATAAAAGAAGAACACGTCAGTTCATATATCGATAATTTAGGAGTTCTAAAAACCACGAGCCATCAAACAAACCTTTTCTACAATGTGCACTAGCTGTCTTGACGGTATAATTAAATTTTTCGTAGGAATCTTGTTAACAAAATCCGAAATGCTTTTATGCCTTTGAGACGAACGAGCCTTTGTCAAACTAGCGATCTTCAATATTACTTCTAAAAAGGTTAACAAAATCATAATTATATATGAAAAGATCAATTAAAAACTATTTTCATATATGAAGGTTCAAAACTATTTAAAACAAATATCAAAATCATTCTCTACATTCGTAGCATAAAATATTCCAGAGTACATGGATCCATCTATGACATGGACTTCCACGGGATGTAAAATAATACATGAAGTTAAAAAAATAAGTCACTCACGCGATGGGTTATCATGTCACCCTTTGTCTCTAGTTGGATAGCCTAAGCAAAATTAAATTAGAATAATGAAAATGAAAGTTATTTTCAGACCTTGGTTAAGAAAAGTCTACTTGTTGTGGTCATGTGGTTGTATTTAGGGTTGTTATTAGGTCGGGTTATCGGGTTGAGTCATGTTTGATACAATCCTTTGTGATAATACTGTTAATAGGTAACAAACAATATCTCAAAAGACTTGATAAGTAGTAACCGGAAGCAAACAAGCAATTTTTAGCAAATCACTGCTCATAAGCAAAGCTAACTAAAACAGTGATATATGAGTCATACTTGTGTTTGGAACACTTTAGATTTAGTCGAGTTTGTTAGATGTTATGTGACCAAAAATATGTATGACACATAAAGATGATAACAAAAATGATATGTGATAAAAAAATCATGGATTAAAGATTACCTGATATGTTATAAAAATTATGGAGTAGACCCAAGAGAATGAATGTAAGGCTGAGAAGATGTCGGGAACAGTTCAACACTTTAACCTGTAACTAACCTCATTTCTCTGGTTACCTGAACCCTTCCTACCCGTTCAGAAAATTCACAGTCAACATTTGGTCGTTTAACGCTATCGCCAGCTCGTTGGTATCTCGAAAGGTAACCCGTTTACTGGCAAGAACACCTATTATAAAAAAACTAAACAAATTCCAATAAGGAAAATGTATTTACTGTGAAACGAACTTCGAATTGAGCTTCTTGGTTGTATCAGAATGTTTATTTAGTTTGTTGATGATATGAACCGGATCGATTAAGATAATAAAGATAGAGTAATCGACGTTTGAGAGGTCGAATAAGCTCTCCTAACTAACAAGAAACTAATAAACCGTAATGAACATAAACCATAATCATATGTTATTCTGCATAATTCATATTACAGACCTAATATCTATTTATAATAGAAGATAAACTTATTCATCAAGAAATAATAAAAAGAAAGTAAATAAGCTAATAAAATAAATATTAGTAGTTTTCTCTACCAGGATCTTATCACTACTCCACCCCGCAAAAACACCGTGTCCTCAAGGTGTTGTTATCTTGCCTTATGTGATTTCGGGATCCCAAGTTCTTCGATTTATCCCCATTGTGTGCTTCAAGAGCATGCACTAGGCTTGTTATATGTTCTGATATATGAGTTTGAGCTTTCCTATGCAGACATGTAATCCTTCATGTGAATCCGAACTTCTTCCAAATCCAGTACCACATGAGGTACCTAACTTCCCAAGTTTTCTGGTTGGTACACATGCAACCACAAAATTTTTCCAAAACAGCCTTGCCTTTACCTTTCTGTTAGGAATCCTATTTGACTGCAGCCCTAAAGAGTGGACTTGTCCTTCCTTATTAATCTCTTCCTTCACTGATTTTATCGATCCTTGAATCTTCTCAATCCACAATGAGCAACCTTGACGCGCCTGTCTTATAGATTCTGATATTTGTGTTAAAGATTCCATCACTTGAGAATGGTGCAATGAGAACGTGGATTGTAAATGTCCCACCATCTCTATGACATGAATTAACCCTTCGTCACGCCTTTGATTCCATTGATTCCATTCTTCACGCCTTTGATTCCATTCATGTCATTCTTGACACCTCTGGTTTCATTGATGCCATTCTTGACACGTTTGATCCCATCGATGCCATTCCCGCCACCTCTGTGCTTCCATTCCATAAACTTTTTTTCTAGTAAACAGTAACTCTGGCAATGAATAGTGTTTCTTGTGGTGAATAGTGATTATGATGAATAGTGTATGGATGAACAATTTTTTTTAAACCCTAGAATCAAAACAGCTCTGATACCAATTGATATGAAACGGATCGACTAGGATAATAAAGAAAAATAAAGATAGAGTATTGACGTTCGAGAGGTCGAATAAGCTCACTCAGTTAACTAAGAAAACAATAAATCATAATAAACCATATTCATATCTCTACATAATTCGTATTACAGACCTAATATCTATTTTTAATAGAAGATGAACTTATTCATCAAGAAATAATAAAAGGAAAGTAAATAAGCTAATAAAATAAATAATAGTAGTTGTCTCTGCCAGGATCATATCAATTTACTAGCAATGTTCTTCCACTCAGTAACGTAGTACGTATTATGTACTGATATAAAAATGTTAAAGTACATTGTTGATACAAAAGTTGGGTGGACCGAGCTTGACCCGAATTAGGCTTAATTCGGGGTCTTGTGGACTCCGGCTCTTGCACCAAGTGAAACTTGTTTTGAGGACCATGCGCACTAAACAGACACCGTTAGGCTTACTGTGGGTTTGTGACCCACGATTACGTGAGAGTAAGTAATCGATTTGAGTATAAAGTGTTTAGGGTATTGTGTGTATCATACCTTTGTGGAACCGTGGGGGTTCCTTTTATACTCGAGAGAGTCCAGGCTGGACTCCCTGTTCTTGTGGCCTAAGGAAGAGATAATGACTCAAAATAGCTTGATATTTATCATCTAACAAAGGTAAGTGTATATCCCTTTTCCTTAGGCGAATATAACTATAATATAGGTTATATTATGTCTGATCCTGTTGCGCTGGGACAAGGAACTGGCTAAGTAATCATCCCTATGTGCGACAGCGGCTTACCGGGCCTCCTGGGCTGCGCGCGCACACCGCACAAGCATTCAATCCATCCCTGATGGATACGGGTAGTACCCGTGAGTCGGACTATCTAGCCCCACTTGGGACTATACGTCATCATGTCCCCGAGTCTAGTGGTCGCAGGTTCCAACCGCGGCTACTAGACTACAAATTAACCAAAACAGTCGCATAGTCTAGGCATGAACAAAGATTTCAAACATTCCCGCCAAGGAGACATTCATCCCCCTTTTACCTAACCTCCTCGGTACCCGGGAAAACGCCTGCCACGTCATAGTTACCCCTTCAAATTCTACCGTTGGATCTAGCAAGTGGGTAACACGTGGCACATATCTACCCGTGAACAGTAAATCAGTAGGTCTATATATACTCATTACGCCTCCTTTTGACTATTTACAATCTACACAACTCTCAAACCTCCATTAACGCCTCCAACACATATCGTCATCACCATATCTCTATTAAGGTAATCCGCGTGACCACTTTATTTCATATTCCACACCATGGTGAAACAGCTATCCGTCATTACGTCAATCTTGACCATAGAGGAACTATACCAATTCACCTCCGACTTCTACATACCCAATTATCTGCACCCAGAAGTTCCTAACCCTCAACATAATATAAGGCAGGCACCAGTAGGGAAGATAGGGGTGTACACCCGGTTCTTTGATTACGGAAACCAGCGCATACCTATGTCGCGCTTCCTCCTTGGTGTGTTAATGCACTACAAGACCCATGTCTCCTAACTGCATTGCATAGGGGCGACCAAACTTTCGAATTTCAAAATAAACTGCCGTACCCTAGACATAGAACCTACTGTAGACCTTTTCCGCGTCTTCTACCAACGAAAATTAGCCAATGTTTGGGTATCGTTTTGCTAAGCGAAAGGGCGGGATGCAATGTTTCGACGGAAAAATAGACTCCCTTTGGGGCTGGAATGACAGATTCTTCTGGCTTGACGACGCCGCCTTCCCTTTTCACTTTCCCTTCTTAACCCCTGATACCTGGCCGCAACTCCTACAACACTAAAGATGCGGAGACTTTGAGCAATAATAAGTGTGAAGACACTTATCCTTTTACCACTTATTTCCAATAATAACAAGACCAAAACGTGTAATTTATGTCGTAAAAGTCGGAATTATGCGTGGTTTGTGTTTTTATTGTGTTTTAGGACCAAAAGACGCAAAAGGAAGAAAACATGGGTTATCACGGGCTTTTATCGAAGAAAAAGACTAAAGACGAAGTCGAAAGATCGAGAATGCAAAAAGAACGGAAGTCCAATGCCAATTCTGAAGATTTATCGAAGAAAAAGTCTAAAGACGGAAGTTTAATGAAGTCGAAGAACTCAAGTCTAATTATAGAAGAAAATTAAAAGACAAGTTCAACTAATATCGACTAATCCCGAGACGACGTCGAGAAAGACAAAGAAATTAAGTCGAGTCGAGACGAGAAGAAAGAAATAAGATAGCTTAAGCATGTAATCTCCCCACCTCCTATAAATACCTTCCTAATGTGTCATTAGGAGGGTGGTTAGGTGGTTAATTTTTAGTAGTAGTTTATTTTTCAAGTTTTTCTTAAGTTTTCTTCTCTCTAGTTTTCCAAGTTTATCAACTTTAATCTTGTAATCTTTTACTTTTAATCTTTAATCAATCAAGCTTATTTCCTTAATTCTCATTCTACCTTTCTTAATCTTTTACTTAATCTTGATAATCATGTAGTTTTATCTTAATCTTGTTGACGATTTGATTGTTTAGTTTATTCGGTTATGCTTATTAAATTGGTGATCTTAAAAGTTTTTATATAAAAAGTGTTTATTTCTTTAATCTTAATGCTTAATAGTTTTTAGAAATAAGTTGTTTTTAATAAGTTTAAGTTTTAATTAAAAGTGCTTTTTGATTTCTAGCTTATTTAGTGTTTTAAAAGTTTTAAAATATTGGCTTATTAGTTTTTCTTAAAAATCTTTTTGGTTAAAGTTTTGGTAAGTGCTTATTTTAGATTTTCTTATTGGTTTTAGTTTGATATACTCCGGGTTCTCATAATCCCTTTATTTCGAATATTGTCACAAACCCTCTTATTCAGGATAAGCTACACTCCCTTTTATTCCGGATAAGGAACATTTCAGTTATTCCGGATAAGTATCCGGAACATATTCCGGATAAGTTTTCGAAGTCCTTTTTCCAGGATAAGCATCTCAAGAACATTCCGGATAAGGGTTTTAAGCCTTTATTCCGGATAAGCAGTTGAAGTTACTTTTTCCGGATAGCCTTCACTTCTTCATTCCGGATAGTATTCCGGATAACGCCTACTTGCCAATTCCGAATAGCAGCCTTCTCAGTTTATTCCGGATAAGGATTAGAACAGTGATTCCGGATAAACCACAAGTGGATATTCCGGATAAGCATCTCATCATGGATTCCGGATAAGGATCCTGTTTAGTTATTCCGGACAAGTTATCATTAGTTTATTCTGGATAAGCAGTAGCTAGTTATTCCGGATAGTCAAACAAACGGGTATTCCAGATAAACATCACAAGTGAGTATTCCGGATAATCCACATTTCTTCATTCCGGACAAGAATCCGGATAGGATTCCGGATAAGGGTTTGTTTTTACAATTTTTGAATTTTACTTTTCCCGCCTTTTTACTTAGCTTATTCTAACTTGTCTTATTCTAGTTTAAATATTTAAAGTTTACATTTTTATAAGGTTTAATTAGTTACTTTTCAATTTTTAAAAGTCTTCATTTTTAATTTTAAATTTTAAAGCTTTCATCTTTATTTACTCAACGACATTTTCATTTTTAGTATAAAATAGATAACCAATCCTTTTTATTTTCCACCATGAACAATTGAGTCGCACTTTTAATCGGTAATCAATTCGAAAAGATCGGAATCAACGAACTTTGATACTTAGTGAAAATCTTTGTATTAAATGGCGCCGCTGCCGGCTCTTTTCGTTAAGATTAACGGTTTATAGTGAGAGACGCGTTGGATTTTGGTAACCGTTCATTTTTGAACATTTTTTTCCTTGCTTTAAAAATTTTCAAAAATCCTAAAAAATATAAAATTTTCAAAAAAAATAAAAAAAATAGAAAAACATAAAAAACCAAAAAAAAATTCTTGACTATTTTGTTTTTCCTTTTGTAGGTGTGTATGCGTACTCGTGCTCGTAAGAAGAAAGTAGCTCAAGCCGAAGTCATTACTCCACCAATTGTCACCATGGACAATCAACCAATGATCGAGCTTTTGCAATCGCATGTAGAGGGCAACACCGATGCTATTGTCATACCCGAGATTGGAGCCAACAACTTTGAGCTTAAATTTGGCTTCATTCAAATGGTCTCTGCTCAACCCTTCTTGGGGCGTTCAATTGATGATCCTCATGACCATATTAAAAGGTTTCTTCAACTCACTAATACAGTTAAGTATAATGGGGTTTCACAAGAGGTAATTCGCTTGCAACTTTTTCCTTTCTCCTTAGAGGGACAAGCCCGACATTAGCTTGATGAGGAACCGCCACAAAGTATTCTTACGTGGACGGATTTAGAGACCAAATTCATCAACTACTTTTTCCCACCCTCACGTACTACCGCTTTGCGTAATGAAATCATTACTTTTGAACAAAAGTACGGTGAGACATTTAGTGAATCTTAGGACCGTTTTAAGGAACTTTTAAGTGTCCACAACATGGTTTAACAAAAGTACATCAAATCAATACTTTTTACAATGGTTTAAGCATGAATGACCAAGATTCACTAAATAGTGCCTCGGGGGGTAACATTTTGGTTAAGTCTGCTAATGCCGCTTGGGATATTATTGAGAACAAGTCTAGAGTGCAAACCAAGAGTGTTCGGACCAATATGGCTAGTGCTAGCACTAATGAGAGCGACAAGAGAATTGATAAGCTTACTTCGCTTGTTGAATCACTTGCTCTCCAAGCCGCCAACAATACCAAAGCTATCACTGCCCAAGCTAGTGCTTTGACTCAATCATGTGAGATATGTGGGGGATCTCATTCATACACCGATTGTCCTTCGACTCATGACAATCCGGAAAATGTGTATGCCGCCAACGGTAACTTTGCTACAGGAAGCTATCAAGCACGTCCTCAAGGTGACCGCAATTTGCTCAGCTATCGCTCAAACAACTTTCTTTCACCACCCGGTTTTCCCCCTCAAAACCCAAACAACCTTAATCGCAACAATCAAAACCAACCACGTGCTCCAAATCAATTTCTAAACCAAAGAAACCCATATCCACCTCAAAGAAACAACCAATTTTACCAACAACCTGCTTATCAACCACCCGCCTACCATGCTCCCCCTCCCAACCAACCCACCGCATTACATCAAGACGTTGAAACTTACATGAGGACTAATGATGCGATAGTGCAGAATCTTTAAAGGGAAATGGCCAACATGAAAGCAGATATGGTGAAGCAAGGGAATGATCTTCGAGCTGATATGCGTAACACTTTGGCAAGTCAAACGAATGACTTTAGAAACATGATGGCTAGTTTCTTCCCAAGTAATCAAGCCTCTGGATCGGGTTCTCTTCCGAGTAACATCGTTGCTAATACAATAGGGGAGATGAAAGCAATCACCACTCGCAATGGAAAAGGTTTAAAGGAACCCGAGCTTCCTACACCTACACCGGTGATTGTGACAAAGGAAAACGAGTCTCCTTCTCTAACTCCTCCAACTTCTACTCCTCCAACTTCTACTTCTCCAACTCCACCACCTTCTATTTCTACCCCTCCACCACCCAAGGATGTGAGTGAGAATTCCATTCCAAAGCCTTCATCTCAACCCAATATACCTTATCCTTCGAGGTTGCGGAAAGAGAAATTGAAGAACAAGGATGATATTCAGGTTTCAAACTTTCCTAAAATGTTCAAACAACTGAATTTCAATATCTCCTTTGCTGAGGCTCTCGCTCACATGCCGAAATATGATAAAATGTTTAAAGATCTTCTCAGTGATAAGGAGAAACTTCTCGATATTTCTCAGACCTAACTTAATGAGAATTGCTCCGCAGTGCTCTTAAGGAAATTACCAACCAAACTTGGTGATCCGGGTCGTTTCTTGATTCCTTGCAACTTCCCTGGGGTAGTGAATTGTATGGCCCTAGCCGATCTAGGTGCTAGTATAAACTTAATGCCTTTAAGCATTTGGAAACAATTATCTCTACCCGAGCTAGTCCCCACACGAATGACTTTGGAATTAGCTAACCGTACGGTTGCTTATCCAGTGGGGATAGCCGAAGACGTCTTCGTTGGTGTCGACAAATTCACCTTTCCGGCGGATTTTGTTGTTGTTGACTATGAGATGGACCCCCGTGTTCCATTAATCGTTGGACGTCCATTCTTGATGACCGGTCGCACTCTCATTGATGTAGCCGCTGGCGAATTAATCATGAGAGTTGGTGACAATAAAATCGTCTTCAACATGGGAAAACTTTCTAAGCAACCTTCTGAAAACGAAAGTGTTAATTTCATTGACGTTCTTGATGAGGCTTGTGAAGAACATTTCAAAGACGCTTGTAAAAGTGGTTCTTCTTCTCTTTCCATTGTTGAGACCGTTGCCTCTATTGCTCCATCACTAACTCCATTTGGAGAAAGTGATTTCATCTTGAAAGAATTTGAAGCAACTTTGGGAGATGTGGACTTAAAATATGACGATTCACCCTCCAATTGGGATGAATACATTCGTACCATTGAGAAACTTCTCAATGAGGACCATATTTCTCCACCATCTCCTAAGGATATCTCTATCGATGAAACGAATTTGACTACGCCTTCCATCGAAAATCCTCTGGATTTAGAGCTTAAGGACCTACCGTCTCATCTCGAGTACGTTTTCCTTGAAGACAACAAGAAGTCACCCGTCATCATCGCTAAGGACTTGAAAGAGGAAGAAAAATCCCGACTTATCGCCGTGCTGAAGAATCATAAGAAAGCGATTGCTTGGAAAATCTCCGATATTCGTGGAATTGATCCTCACTTCTGCACACATAAAATTCTCATGGAGGACGACTTTAAACCCACTATTCAAAGCCAAAGAAGGGTGAATCCCAAGATCCATGACGTAATCAAAAAAGAGGTTATCAAACTTCTTGATGCGGGAATGATCTATCCTATCTCAGATTCACCATGGGTTAGTCCCGTCCATTGTGTGCCTAAGAAAGGCGGAATCACCGTTGTACCCAACGAAAACAACGAGTTGATTCCTACTCGTCTCGTTACAGGGTAGAGATTTTGTATAGACTATCGCAAACTCAATGATGCTACGAGAAAGGATCATTTTCCCCTTCCTTTCATGGACCAAATGCTTGAGCGTCTAGCGGGTAATGACTATTACTGCTTTTTAGACGGTTTCTCCGGGTATTTTCAAATTCCCATCGATCCCAAAGACCAAGAGAAAACCACATTCACTTGTCCTTATGGAACATTTTCTTATAAAAGAATGCCTTTCGGCTTATGCAATGCTCCTGGGACTTTCCAAAGGTGTATGATGGCTATCTTCCATGACATGGTTGAAGAAACTATGGAAGTCTTTATGGATGATTTCTCGGTTTATGGTGATTCTTTCTCTCATTGCCTTGCCAATTTGGAACGTATGCTTAAGCGGTGTGAAGACAATCGCCTTGTTCTAAATTGGGAAAAATGTCATTTCATGGTAAAAGAAGGCATTGTGCTTGGACATAAAATTTCAAAAGCCGATCTTGAAGTGGACCGTGCTAAAGTGGATGTCATAGCAAATTACCTCCACCTTCAACCGTGAAGGGTGTGAGAAGTTTCCTTGGTCATGCGGGCTTTTATCGTCGATTCATTCAAGATTTTTCTAAAATCGCTCGCCCGATGACCCACCTCTTGGAAAAAGATACTCCTTTCATCTTTTCCAAAGAGTGTCTTGAATCCTTCAATCTTCTTAAGGATAAGCTAACTAAGGCACCGGTCTTGGTTACCCCTAATTGGGAGCTACCTTTTGAGTTTATGTGTGATGCTAGCGACTTTGCTATTGGAGCGGTTTTGGGCCAAAGAGTGAACAAACACTTCCAACCAATCCATTACGCTAGCAAGACAATGACGGGGGCTCAATTGCATTATACCACTACCGAAAAAGAGCTTTTAGCTGTAGTGTATGCTTTTGAAAAATTCTGCCCCTATCTTGTCCTTTCTACCACCATCGTGTATACCGATCATTCCGCGTTGAAGTACTTGTTGACTAAGCAAGATTCTAAGCCAAGACTTGTTCGTTGGGTTTTGCTCCTTCAAGAATTTAAAATCGAAATTCGTGACAAGAAGGGTGCTGAAAACCTAGCCGCGGATCATCTAAGTAGACTTGAGGATCCTTATCAAGGGGATCATCCGAATCAAGAGATCAATGACTCTTTCCCCTTGAGGCCTTAATGTCTATAAATTCCAATCTTGATGACACTCTGTGGTTTGCGGACATTGCAAACTACTTAGCGGGTGGAATTCTCAAGGAAGGGTTAACGTCCCAACAAAAGAAAAAGTTCTTTAAAGATATTGAACATTATTTCTGGGACGACCCTTACCTCTTCAAACAATGTGCGGATCTTGTCATTCGTCAATGTGTTGATGGGCCGGCAGCGGTACAAATTCTTGACGCTTGCCATAAAGGACCCACCGGTGGTCACTTTGGTCCCAATTACACCGCAAAGAAAGTATTCGACTCTGGATTTTATTGGCCCACCATTTATCGTGACGCTCATGACATGGTTAAACATTATGATGCTTGCCAAAGACAAGGCAAGATCACACATAAAGATGAAATGCCTCAAAATTTCATACAAGACTGTGAAATCTTTGACGTATGGGGCATCGACTTTATGGGGCCATTTCCATCATCTAAAGGGAACAAGTACATCCTCGTAGCCGTTAACTACGTTTCTAAATGGGTTGAAGCTAAGGCTCTCCCTACGAACGACGCGAGGGTGGTTGTGAACTTTTTGAAGCAACTTTTTGCTCGATTCGGTGTTCCTTGTGCTATCATCAGTGACCACGGGACTCATTTTTGCAATGATTAATTTGCAAGAGTCATGGCTAAGTATGGTGTCAATCACCGTCTTTCCACCGCCTATCATCCCTAAACCAATGGTCAAGCCGAGATTTCCAACCGTGGATTGAAGCGAATTCTGGAGCGTACTGTGGGAGAGCATCGTGCCTCGTGGGCTGATAAGTTAGATGATGCTTTGTGGGCTTTCCGTACCGCTTATAAGACTCCGATTGGTTGTACACCTTATCGTCTTGTGTACAGGAAAGCATGTTACCTCCCTATCGAGCTGGAACATAAGGCTTATTGGGCCTTGAAGTGGGCTAACTTCGACATCAACAAAGTCGGTGATCTTCGGAAGATTCAACTCAACGAGCTTAATGAACTGAGGAATGAAGCTTACGAGAACTCACTGATCTACAAGGAGAAGACCAAGATCATCCGCGATGCAAGGATTAAGAACCGAGAGTTCCACGTTGGTGATCAAGTCTTACTTTTTAACTCTCGGTTGAAGATCTTCTCGGGCAAGTTGAAGAGCCGCTGGTCTGGTCTATTCATCGCCGCCAAAGTCTTTCCCTATGGCACCATTGAGCTATCTCAGCCAAATGGGCCCAATTTTAAGGTGAATGGCCAGCGCGTGAAGTTGTACTTTGGTGAGGACATCTATCATGAGATGATTTCATCCCTCACCACGTTTCCCATGAACTAGTTTTGGGTCGAGTCAGGCTCGTGACTCGGTGAACAAAAACAAGCGCTTCTCGGGAGGCAACCCGTGATCTATCCTTTACCGTTTTCATAATAAGTGTAGGGGGAGCCCCGTATGTGTTTGTTGTCTTGTTTCTTCTTCTGTGCAGGGATTAAAGCTTCAAAGATCCATTCTCGATGACTTTTGACGAACCGTGATCCCGTGTACCCGTCTTCCCGGTTCTATCCTAAACTGTCATGCTTCAATATTTCTGAAAAAAAAAAATTTGTTAATCCAAATTTAAGCAATTAATGTTCGTTTTTCCTCGACTCACTCGAATGTGATTTTCAATTATCGTATACGACGTAACTTTGTTTTTGGTAAATAATATTTTTGGTGTTTTATCTATTTAATATTAAAAACTAATAAAACAATTTAAATAAAACTAATCTAATTTAAAAATTAAGCTAATAAAAACTTTTAAATGAAATCTATTTTTAAAATAAAACTTTAAACCTAATTAATTTATAACTAAAAACTTTTTAATGTAAATCTAAAGAAATTTTAAACTAAATTTAATGACATAAAAGAAAACTATTTTTTTAATAAAAGTAAATGAAAACTAATTTAGAAATTATAAAAGTAATTTAAAATATTTTTCTATCTTTTTAAATTTTTGAAAAGAAAATAAAAACGGAATTAAAAAAACTAATTTAAATCTTTTTAATTAAAATTAAACTTAATCTAAAACTAATTTTTAATCAAAACTGCCTACTACGAATTAAACTTATTTTAATCTAATGTTGCATAATTCAACAAGAAAAAGTGGATAGATGAGATGGTTGGGTTGTTGGGCTAGTGAACTAGAGGTCAAAAGGTCGAACCCTACTGGAGACGTATTTTTGGCTAATATTATTTTTTTACTTTTTGAACTTTTGTAACAAATTGAACCAAACACAACCAAACAAGCCCATAGCAGATAAGCAACTAAAATCTAATCAGATTAAAAATAAGCACCAAAAATAAGAAACCCATAAAACAAATTTAACTGATAATCTAGAATAAAAAACTGAATAAGCAGATTAATCAATAAGCTAAAATCAATAAGCAAAGCAAATAGAAAAGCTAAAAAATAAGAAAATGAGAAAACCAAATAAGCTATAAAAACTAACACAAGTTATCACTAAACAAGAATCAAAATAAATAAGCAGACCGAAGTAAGCCACAAGTCTTAGTACTCAAATTAACACTACTCGATCAAATAACAAGACTAATCAGCAGACTCGAAACTCAGCAGGTCCTAACACTAAATAAACCGAGATAAACTGGCAAACTAACACCGAAAATAAGCAAAAACGTAAATAGAAACTATAAACTAGCTAAACCAAATAACAATCTAAATGAAACAATAATAATATCATAAGCAGAATGAAACAATTTTAATCTACTAATCTTGAAACTAAAAACTTAAACAAGAAAATTAAAAGGAGAGAATATTAAAACCCGATGTTGAATTCGTTGAGGAGAAGTAACGCGCCGAGCGTACTTGTGAACCGAAGCTACATATCATCTCCGAATATCATCGACATCGTTAACATCATCTCGACTTCAAATACTCTCGAATCCAAACAGTGCTCTCGAACAAATTAACTTCGAACAAGATTAAAAGTAACATATAAATCTCCAGTGGGGAGATTTACTTCCACTTTCTCTTTATATATATATATTTATATATATATATATATATATATATATATATATATATATATATATATATATATATATATATATATATATATATATATATATATATATATATATATATATATATATATATATATATATATATATATATATATATATATATATATATATATATATATATCAACGCTAACAGTAAAAAAAAAGATTAAAGCAGATTAAAAATTTCTTCGACAGAAAATTAAATTGAGGCACCAAAATAAATTGACAGAAATTAAGACTAAAATTTATAAAAAGGTACTTTTCATTAATAATAAAAATATTACAATAACTGAAATTGAAAAATTACAATATTAATTCTAAGACTAATTTACTGAAAATTAAACCTAATTAAATCTACTCCTAATTAATTAAAATAAACTGAAAGAAAAATAAAGAAAAGCTTGATATTGAATACAAGTTGTGTGGGGTTTTATAGGCAACCCCAAATGCCTTCTTCTTAGCTTCATCTTTAAGCATTTAATCTTGGCCGCGTATTCTTCTCTCTCTCTTTTTCATCTCATCAAACGGCTGTCATTAATTTTGCCCACGGATTGCCACGTTGGAGGGAATGAGGACCACCTTGTGATTGATCCAAAAAACTTGGGGGTTTTAAGTGGATTCGTGTGAATTACACGAATTTGGTGAAACCCCCAAATTTCGTTGGGTGAAATTGGTGTATTGGGAGATTAGGGTTTGATGGGTAAAAAATATGGTGGTGCGTCTGTTTGAGAGAGAGGTGAAAAAAAAGAATAGCTTTGTTATTATCAACACAAATGAGGAGTGGGGTAAAGTAATAAAAATTCGTTTTATTTATTTGGGTATCCGTGTGTGTGGGTAAGTAAAAGTGAGGGGGTATGATAGGGTGTGGGGAGGTGTAGAGTAAGGATGATTGTGGGGAGTGAAAAGGAGGTTAATTGTGTGCGTGAGGTGTAGGGGAGAGTTGTAAAGGTTTTTATTTATTTAGTATGTGGGGTGGAACGTGTAAGGTGAGGGTGTGAGTGGAGAGTTTACAACTTTGACCAACCGACCCCTTTATTCATTTGGGCTTTGACCCGTTTTTTTTTTACTAGCAAAAATATATGTCCTCCGTTTTAATTTGTTAAGTAAATGGGTTTGGCCCATTTATCACACAAGTCCCATCCGTCTTAAAACTTTAAACACCAAATGGGCTTTTGGGCCCATTAACCAAATGTGGGACCCACTTGGCTCGAATATCTTCAAAAAGTTAAATCCGTTAAAACTCGAACTTGAATTCGGCTTCTTTGAACATTTCTTCAAACTCGTGTTGGTTTAACCAGTTTTCATGATAGTCGGCACACTTTTGGTCTTTTGACTTTGTCTTCGTCTTATTCTTGGACTTTTCTTCAACATTTGACCGTGAAATCCCGTGTTTTCTCTCCTTTTGATTATTTGTACCTATTTAAACACAAAAACACAAAACCACGCGTAATTTCGACTTTAACGATATAAAACACATGATTAGGTCTTGTTTTCCCTTGATTTTAGTGGCAAAAGGATAAGTGTTTACACACTTATTAAATCCCCTACACTTGACCATTGCAATGACCCATGCAATGCATTATTTTAAAGCATAAGATTACATTTCTCTCATAATCAATCCATCTCGGCCTTGATTAAGATATACTAATACTACTGTGATGAAAAGATAAGAATTTAAAAGGAGACAAAAGTTTAACTTGGAAATTATTTGATGGAAGAAACTCGTAAAGAAATCTAAGACTTAAATTAGGGCTTTGGTGTCATGAATATTAATCACCCTCAAGTTTCACGTTCCCCATACCAAGCTTAAAAACGAGATCATTGTTTACCATAAGTTAGCACAACTAACACTTACTCATGTGGTTTAATTAATCGCTTAGACCCCCTTATTCCTACGGTGTATCTCTGGTATTTTATTTTTGTCTTGAATGATCACGAGGATGCATTTTTGACTTATTTCGATAATTTATTAAGGCCGAAAATAAAGTGGGACGATTTAATCAATAGTTAGCTAAAGGACAAAATCTTTTAAAACGGCTTCTCGAAACCTCATAAAGTTCATATCTTGGCATAACTCGTTTCACGATTTGAGACCTTTCTCGGACCGATATTTGGCTTGAACTTCAAACTTTAAATCTTGAGAGACGATCTTGAAATTATGGTCTTCTCTTCATTTTGGTATACATCTTCATAAGGAGTGAAAGATGCTTCAAACGTTGACCACGACTTCTTCATTTATCCTCTTCTTTATTTAGGATTTTGATATACAACGATCCGCCTCCTTTTCGGACTTGGATCTATTTATCCTCATACCTTGTTAGGGTCTTTTTGGATAGACTTCTCCATGATCTTTAGGGGAGTAATTGCTTCTCGTCGTGTGTCTTGATCCTTCATATTGATTTGGATTAATGATCTTCACACCATCTAGGATCTTTAGCAAAAAAAGTGAATCCTCATGCCTTGTTAGGGCCTTTTTGGACTCGGGTATCCTCATGCCTTGTTAGGGCCTTTTTGGATATGCCAATCTTCGCGTCCCGCTTCAATAAGTTATGCCTTGGCTATGAACTCTAATTAATACCGAGCAACTTTTAAACGATCTTGTGCTAGAAGCTAAGTAACTTTTCAAATCGTACAACCTTATTTATTGCAAATATATTTATTAACAAGTGATGGGAGAAAAAGCTCATAACTAACTCACATAAGTTAATGAAAGAATACCAAACTTATAATTAACTCTATCATCTCTCGTTCTCCACAATTTAAAATCTCAAGGAATGAGATTTGTGGATGCTTAGCCTAATAAACCAATTAAGGTCCATATGGTTAAGGATACTAGCTAGAGTAAACTTAGATAAGTAAACTCGGGTTGAGTCAAAATATTCACGACGGGCCTAATATATCAAAGATATCAAAACTTGTTAAAACCATTTTATTTCTTTATTTATTATTTTGACTCTATTTTTAAAATGGAAAATAAAAATAAGATGCGATGACAAAAGAAAATAAATGAAAAATACTACAAGGCCAAAATAGATCAAAAATTTGAAAAACGTTGAAAATTTTTAAAAATTTTCCGGTTAAAATGGGGTCAAATTCATGGTAAAGACCACTAAAATTTCAATAGAAATCCCCCCTACACTTAAGATAAACATTGCCCTCAATGTTTAAGCATGTGGGAGAATAAACTCCCCTACACTTAGGACATTGAGTGCGTTGTTTAAATCGAGCTAAGGAAAGGACAACTAAAGTGATTACATTTATTCGTTTTAAGATAGAATCACAATAGCAAAAACTTATCGAAGGAACCGGGTACACGGGTAACACGGGAACACGGGTCACGTCAAAAGTACCAAAAGTGGATCATCAAAGCACATGTACCTACACATTCACAACACACAAAACAAACAACCTACACGGCTCCCCTACACATATTGTAGAAAATAAATAAAAGATAGATCAACGGGTTGCCTCCCGAGAAGCGCTTGTTTTTGTTAACCGAGTCACGAGCCTGACTCGACCCCTAATTAAATGGTCCATGGGGAAGCCTCGAATGTAATACCGGGATCAAAAATCTTGTCCTCGGTCCCGGATGAACATAATAAATGATAGGCAGGAGGATAAGTCATAGAAGGTAAAAAGGTCCGCTCAACATACGAGAAGTATGTGAGGTCGTGATCCACGGGAGGTGGGGTGGGTAAAGGAGACAAATTGTCATCCCCCAAAGACAATGGATGGTCACTATTCGGAAAAGCCGTAAAGGTATCAATCATAGAATGGTCAATGTCACCTCCCGGGTCAAAGCAATCATCCTCATGAACGTGAATCTCTTCGATTTCTTCATCATAGATAGGCTCGTCAAACAAAGGTTTATCGTTCCCTTCATTGAGGATTTTAGAAATTCTCTCGAAAAGATCACGATCAAGTACGAAACCATCATTCATTTGTGGGAATTGTTGATAAGTTAAATCCTCACGAATGTGGTGAACGTAATTCTCATTAGAGGAGTGTTGATTAGGTAACTCCTCGAGAATTGGATGAGAATCGATGGTAGAATCAAAAGTAATCGGCGAAGAGGCAAATGTGAATTTATCAAAATCCGAGTTCTCAAAATCAATATCAATATCAAGTTTTAAAACACCATTTGCCTTCTCATCAATACCATGATCACAATTAAGCTCATGCGAGAAATCCAATAACACGGGATCATAAAAAGCATCCTCGTGATGGAATTTCTCGATACTCGGGGTATAAAAGTCATCACTAAGGAGTAAAGAATCCGATAAATCATTAGTATCATGGTTTTCAAAAGTCGGTCTTGGTAAAATAGGCGAATCATCCTCATCCGATCCCGAGGAATAATTAAAAATGTAGTCGGAATCACAAGATAACTCATCCCTATCTACAAACTCCTTAGGTGTAGGACAACTTTTGGGTTCTTCTTCTATGCACTCATTATAAAGTTCTTCACACTCCTCAAAAATTGGTTTATCAAAACATGTCCCGCTAAGAGGATTTGAAGAAAGCATAAAGTCATTTGAAGGGGTAGGTGAAGGAGGCATAAAATAAATGGGGTTATCAATGGGTAATGGAGGCTCAAGAATAATCTCGGGATTTTCCTCAATAGGAGAGCTAATTGTATCCGTGGGTGTCAACACCGGAGGGTGCGTAAAACTCATGATAATCTCCGGGCCTTGTCTCTCCTTTATTGGCGGATAGATGGAAGGATCCACAGTGGGAACATCACTACTAGTAGTGGTGTTAGCCTCAATATCATCACTCAAAGACGGCTCAATATCAAATTGATCTCGATAGGTTTCTAAAATGAGCATGAATTTCCTATCGTTGGACTCTTGCATTTGTCTAGTAAATTCTTGCATTTCTTCCATGATTTTCTCATGTTCGGTCAATTTTTGTAGAATCAAGTCCATTTGAGGGTTGTGCATGTCCATTTGATTAAAGTTTTGAAAATTGCCGTCATGTGGAAAACCTTCATTATTTGAAAACCCTTGATTTTGAAATTCCCCATAAAACCGTTGATCATATTGTGGTGGGTCACTATTTGTAGGAAGACTAGGGGAGCCAAAATAAGTATTAGTATCATAACACATACTTTCCTCATTATTATAAATATCCTCATAAGTTTTGTCACAATTAAAATAAGCATGAGGCCCACCACAAGTCGAACACTTCTCGGACATAATCTTATAACGCTCTTCTTGCAATATTTCCCAAATCGGACGATTATCCATGGTAGTGTCGAAAGAAAATGAAATAACAATAATTATTATGCTGCGTAATATATTATAATAAAAGAAAATTCTTTTTGTATTTTTTTAGAAAAATATATATATATATATATATATATATATATATATATATATATATATATATATAAGAAAAATCGAAAGAAACCGAACTAATAAAATTAACACTAATACGTAATATTTTTGGTGTAATACTTTTAGGAAAAAGTATTACTTTTGATTTTTTAATTTTTTGGTGCAATTCTTAGGAAAGAAATTGCTTTTGTGATTTTTTAATTTTTTTGTATTTTTAAGTATTGATTTTTTTGTATTTTTGATTTTTTTGTGCAAGAAAACGTAACGTTCAAAGAGAACGGATCCCAAAATCCAAACGTCTTCACGAAAAATCGTCAATCGTACGAGCGAAGCGGCAGCGGCGCCATTTTGAAAAAAAGATTTTGTTAATCCAAATTTAAGCAATTAATGTTCGTTTTTCCTCGACTCACTCGAATGTGACTTTCAGTTATCGTATACGACTTAACTTTGTTTTTGGTAAATAATATTTTTGGTGTTTTATCTATTTAATATTAAAAACTAATAAAACAATTTAAATAAAACTAATCTAATTTATAAATTAAGCTAATAAAAACTTTTAAATGAAATCTATTTTTAAAATAAAACTTTAAACCTAATTAATTTTAAACTAAAAACTTTTTAATGTAAATCTAAAGAAATTTTAAACTAAATTTAATGACATAAAAGAAAACTATTTTTTTTTAATAAAAGTAAATGAAAACTAATTTAGAATTTATAAAAGTAATTTAAAATATTTTTCTATCTTTTTAAATTTTTGAAAAGCAAATAAAAACGGAATTAAAAAAAATCTAATTTAAATCTTTTTAATTAAAATTAAACTTAATCTAAAACTAATTTTTAATCAAAACTGCCTACTACGAATTAAACTTATTTTAATCTAATGTTGCATAATTCAACAAGAAAAAGTGGATAGATGAGATGGTTGGGTTGTTGGGCTAGTGAACTAGAGGTCCAGAGGTCGAACCCTACTGGAGACGTATTTTTGGCTAATATTATTTTTTTACTTTTTGAACTTTTGTAACAAATTGAACCAAACACAACTAAACAAGCCCATAACAGATAAGCAACTAAAATCTAATCAGATTAAAAATAAGCACCAAAAATAAGAAACCCATAAAACAAATTTAACTGATAATCTAGAATAAAAAACTGAATAAGCAGATTAATCAATAAGCAAAGCAAATAGAAAAGCTAAAAAATAAGAAAATGAGAAAACCAAATAAGCTATAAAAACTAACACAAGTTATCACTGAACAAGAATCAAAATAAATAAGCAGACCGAAGTAAGCCACAAGTCCTAGTACTCAAATTAACACTACTCGATTCAAATAACAAGACTAATCAGCAGACTCGAAACTCAGCAGGTCCTAACACTAAATAAACCGAGATAAACTGGCATACTAACACCGAAAATAAGCAAAAACGTAAATAGAAACTATAAACTAGCTAAACCAAATAACAATCTAAATGAAACAATAATAATATCATAAGCAGAATGAAACAATTTTAATCTACTAATCTTGAAACTAAAAACTTAAACAAGAAAATTAAAAGGAGAGAATATTAAAACCCGATGTTAAATTCGTTGAGGAGAAGTAACGCGCTGAGCGTACTTGTGAACCGAAGCTACATATCATCTCCGAATATCATCGACATCGTTAACATCATCTCAACTTCAAATACTCTCGAATCCAAACAGTGCTCTCGAACAAATTAACTTCGAACAAGATTAAAAGTAACATATAAATCTCCAATGGGGAGATTTACTTCCACTTTCTCTTTATATATATATATATATATATATATATATATATATATATATATATATATATATATATATATATATATATATATATATATATATATATATATATATATATATATATATATATATATATATATATTTCAACGCTAACAGTAAAAAAAAGATTAAAGCAGATTAAAAATTTCTTCGACAGAAAATTAAATTGAGGCACCAAAATAAATTGACAGAAATTAAGACTAAAATTTATAAAAAGGTACTTTTCATTAATAATAAAAATATTACAATAACTGAAATTGAAAAATTACAATATTAATTCTAAGACTAATTTACTGAAAATTAAACCTAATTAAATCTACTCCTAATTAATTAAAATAAACTGAAAGAAAAATAAAGAAAAGCTTGATATTCAATACAAGTTGTGTGGGGTTTTATAGGAAACCCCAAATGCCTTCTTCTTAGCTTCATCTTTAAGCATTTAATCTTGGCCGCATATTCTTCTCTCTCTCTTTTTCATCTCATCAAACGGCTGTCATTAATTTTGCCCACGGATTGCCACGTTGGAGGGAATGAGGACCACCTTGTGATTGATCCAAAAAACTTGGGGGTTTTAAGTGGATTCGTGTGAATTACACGAATTTGGTGAAACCCCGAAATTTCGTTGGGTGAAATTGGTGTATTGGGAGATTAGGGTTTGATAAAGTTGGGTAAAAAATATGGTGGTGCGTCTGTTTGAGAGAGAGGTGAAAAAAAGAATAGCTGTGTTATTATCAACAAAAATGAGGAGTGGGGTAAAGTAATAAAAATGCGTTTTATTTTTGGGTATCCGTGTGTGTGGGTAAGTAAAAGTGAGGGGGTATGATAGGGTGTGGGGAGGTGTAGAGTAAGGATGATTGTGGGGAGTGAAAAGGAGGTTAATTGTGTGCGTGAGGTGTTGGGGAGAGTTGTAAAGGTTTTTATTTATTTAGTATGTGGGGTGGAACGTGTAATCACTATAGTTGCCCTTCCCTTATCAAGATTTAAACAACGTGCACAATGTCCTAAGTGTAGGGGAGTTTACTCCCACATGCTTAAACATTAAGGACAATGTTTATATCAAGTGTAGGGGGGACTTCTATCAAAGTAAGTGGTCTTTTCCATGAATTTGTCCTCATTTTAACTAGAAAATTTGATTTTTCGACATTTTTCAAAATTTTTAATCTATTTTGGCCTAGTAGTATAGTAGTATTTCCCTTTGTTATCATTATTTTCTTTCTTTGCTAAAATAAAGTGGTTTTAAATTTTTCAAAGTCGTGAATATTTTGACTCAACCCGAGTTTACTTATCTAAGTTTACTCTAGCTAGTATCCTTAACGTGTTTAAGTCAAGTTTTGCTAGGCTTTTATATAGGGAACTTTAAAACGTGAAAGTCTTAACTCTCACGGGTTAAGAACAAGAACTTTTCGCAAGTTCCTATAATTGATCCTAGAGAGTTGTTTATCAAGTGAACTTTAAAATGCGATTTCTAAACTTGAAAAAGTCTAAGAGTTTGCAAGATCCTATAGATGACTCGAAAACCCAAAACTTTGATTTAATTGGCTAAGCATCCACGAGTCTCATTCCTTGAGATTTTAAATTGTGGAGAACGAGAGATGATAGAGTCAATTATAAGTTTGGTGTTCTTTCGTTAATTTATGTGAGTTGATTATAAGCCTATTCTCCCATCGCTTTCTAATAAATTTATCTGCAATAAATAAGGTTGTACGATTTGAAAAGTTACTTAGCTTCTAGCACAAGATCGTTTAAAAGTTGCTCGGTATTAATTAGAGTTTATAGCTAAGGCATAACTTATTGAAGCGGGATGCACAGATTGGCGAGTCCGAAAAGGCCCTAACAAGGCATGAGGGCTACATTTTGTTGCTAAATATCCAAAAGTGATGTGAAGAATCATTTATCGAAAATCAATATGAAGGATTGAGACACACGACGAAAAGCAAGTACTCCCCAAAAGATCATGGAGAAGTCTATCCGAAAAGACCCTAGCAAGGTATGAGGATAAATAGATCCAAGTCCTAAAAGGAGGCGGATCGTTGTATATCAAAGTCCAAAATAAAGATTGGAGAAAAATGAAGAAGTCGTGGTCCAAATATGAAGAATCTCTCAAAACTTCAAGTGAAGAAATTCCTATTATGAAGAGAAGACCATAATTTCAAGAACGTCTCTCAAAGATTTGAAGTATGAAGTCGCTGCCAAATATCGGTCCGAGAAAGGTCTCAAATAGTGAAGCGAGTTATGCCAAGATATGAACTTTATGAGGTCCCGAGAAGCAGTTTTAAAATATTTTTTCCTTTAGCTAACTATTGATTAAATCGTCCCACTTTGTTTTCAGCTTAAATAACTATCGAAATAAGTCAAACAATGCATCCTCGTGATCATTCAAGACAACAATAAAATATAAGAGATACACCTAGGAATAAGGGAGTCTAAGTGAATAATTGGGCCACATGAGTTCGTGTTAGTTTGCTAACTTATAATAACAATGATCTCGTTTTTAAGCTTGGTATGGGGAACGTGAAACTTGAGAATGATGAACATTCATGAAAACCTAAAACCCCAATGTAAGTCTTTGATTTCTTTACTTGTTTTGTTCTTATAGCTTCCTTAGTGTTTAGCATTTAATAAAGGCCAAGATGGGTTATCTATGATGAAAAATGTAAACCGTGCTTTGAAATTAGTGCATTGCATGAGGACATTGCAATGGTCAAGTGTAGGGGATTTAATAAGTGTGAAAACACTTATCCTTTTACCACTTATTTCCAATAATAACAAGACCAAAACGTGTATTTTATGTCGTAAAAGTCGGAATTATGCGTGGTTTGTGTTTTTATTGTGTTTTAGGACCAAAGGACGCAAAAGGAAGAAAACATGGGTTATCTGGGCTTTTATCGAAGACAAAGACTAAAGACGAAGTCGAAAGATCGAGAATGTAAAAAGAACGGAAGTCCAATGCCAATTCTGAAGATTTATCGAAGAAAAAGTCTAAAGATGGAAGTTTAATGAAGTCGAAGAACTCAAGTCTAATTATAGAAGAAAATTTTAAGATAAGTTCAACTAATATCGACTAATCCCGAGACGACGTCGAGAAAGACAAAGAAATTAAGTCGAGTCGAGACGAGAAGAAAGAAATAAGATAGCTTAAGCATGTAATCTTCCCACCTCCTATAAATACCCTCCTAATGTGTCATTAGGAGGGTGGTTAGGTGGTTAATTTTTAGTAGTAGTTTATTTTTCAAGTTTTTCTTTAGTTTTCTTCTCTCTAGTTTTCCAAGTTTATCAACTTTAATCTTGTAATCTTTTACTTTTAATCTTTAATCAATCAAGCTTATTTCCTAAATTCTCATTCTATCTTTCTTAATCTTTTACTTAAATCTTGATAATCATGTAGTTTTATCTTTATCTTGTTGATGATTTTATTGTTTAGTTTATTCGGTTATGCTTATTAAATTGGTGATCTTAAAAGTTTTTATATAAAAAGTGCTTATTTCTTTAATTTTAATGCTTAATAGTTTTTAGAAATAAGTTTTTAATAAGTTTAAGTTTTAATTAAAAGTGCTTTTTGATTTCTAGCTTATTTAGTGTTTTAAAAGTTTTAAAATTTTGGCTTATTAGTTTTTCTTAAAAATCTTTTTGGTTAAAGTTTTGGTAAGTGCTTATTTTAGATTTGCTTATTGGTTTTAGTTTGATATACTCTGGTTTCTCATAATCCCTTTATTCCGAATATTGTCACAAACCCTCTTATTCAGGATAAGCTACATTCCCTTTTATTCCGGATAAGAAACATTTCAGTTATTCCGGATAAGTATCCGGAACATATTCCGGATAAGTTTTCGAAGTCCTTTTTCCCGGATAAGCATCCCAAGAACATTCCGGATAAGGGTTTTAAGCCTTTATTCCGGATAAGCAGTTGAAGTTACTTTTTCCGGATAACCTTCACTTCTTCATTCCGGATAGTATTCCGGATGACGCCTACTTGCCAATTCCGAATAGCAACCTTCTCAGTTTATTCCGGATAAGGATTAGAACAGTGATTCCGGATAAACCACAAGTGGATATTCCGGATAAGCATCTCATCATGGATTCCGGATAAGGATCCTGTTTAGTTAAACCGGACAAGTTATCATTAGTTTATTCCGGATAAGCAGCAGCTAGTTATTCCGGATAGTCAAACAAACGGGTATTCCGGATAAACATCACAAGTGAGTATTCCGGATAATCCACATTTTTTCATTCCGGACAAGAATCCGGATAGGATTCCGGATAAGGGTTTGTTTTTACAATTTTTGAATTTTACTTTTCCCGCCTTTTTACTTACCTTATTCTAACTTGTCTTATTCTAGTTTAAATATTTAAAGTTTACATTTTTATAAGGTTTAATTAGTTACTTTTCAGTTTTTAAAAGTCTTCATTTTTAGTTTTAAATTTTAAAGCTTTCATCTTTATTTACTCAACGACATTTTCATTTTTAGTTTAAAATAGATAACCAATCCTTTTTATTTTCCACCAAGAACAATTGAGTCGCACTTTTAATCGGTAATCAATTCGAAAAGATCGGAATCAACGAACTTTGATACTTACTGAAAATCTTTGTATTAAGCAACAATCGCATTCTTGTACAACCCTATCCGGAGAGTGTGTTAGTAACTCTTGGCCTAATCCGCGCAGTCATCTGTGGCACGCATAGGGTACCAATGTTCCACACCCGGAGTGGCCAGGTTTAGTGGTCCTTCCCACCTTCATCATAACATTCTGTAAGTACCATTTTATATAAAAAAACTAAAATGTATTTCCCTGTTGTCTGTGTACTTCTTGCGCAGTTATGGACATTCTTGACCTTGTACGTGGCGCATTTCCGGAAGATTTGTTGGTCTACTCTCGCCCTGAGAAGGAAAATGAAGATTCACTCCACGACCGTGCACAAAGAAACACCATGGATCTGGAAATCGAGGAGACATCTGCCGTCCAAGAGAATAAAGACACAGGCGCAGACCAGCTCCCACCCCCTCCACCAGTACAACAGTTGGAACATCAACCACCAATACAACAGCAACCATCGCCCTTTCTCAGCTCCTCATTGTCTTCAGACAATCCCACTGAGGACGCTGAGAAAGCCACGGTAGGTTTTGAGGAAGAGGTCATTTCTTCACTAGGTAAAAGACAAAAAGCCCCCATCATCTCCACACAAATCCACGCGCACCGGGGCCGGCCCTCCTGGACAGGGGTGCACACAACCGAGGAAGAGTTCGAGGAGAACCTCGTGAAGACCTCCCATACACTCCTCCAGCCACCATCAACCTAAGGTAACCACCCTCCTATATATGGTGTCTGTTAGTCACACGTTTTTCTTTGTATATATGTTTTTCACTGTATATATGTTTTTCACCCACCTAACCATCATTCCTATGTAGCAGCGACGACCAAGAGAAGTCTTCTGCGAAGGCTGAGACTACGCCTTTCCCCCACAAGGAGACTTCATCAGCAGGGGGAAGTGTGTTACTCCAAGACCCTGTTTTTGTTCCCGACTAGGAACTGCCTGCATCCTCTGATTTGACAAGTACATTCGACTGCTCAAGTTTTTTTGACAACATCGTGCCACCCGGCTGAGTAGAGATTCTAGAAGGGATGAGTGACGCTGTCCTGGCCGATGAGGCTAGCTATCTAGCAGCGCAGCATGTGACATTGATGTCGCACCTCAAGAAAAGACACCTAGAGTTGTCCGCACTACGGAGGAAAGACTGAGGCAGTTTACCGAAGAGAAATCCCTCGCTTTCGGAGACATGCAAGAAAAAATGGACCAAGAGGTTGGAGAAAAGATGCAGCCCTTCTCCATTCTTATCCGCCGCTCTCGACGAAGAGCGCGCCCAACTCAGCCAACTAAAGGCCTCCAACCAGATTGCTATGTGGGCCTTTGAGAAGGGAAAGAATAGATTCGTGGCTGATGTTGACGCGCTGGGTGCTAGGGTGAAGGAGGACGTAAGCGACCTCATCGGCCAATTGAAGAGACTGAGCATCGAGCTAGATGAAGATCTGTACCCTCGCCTAATGAAGGAAGTAGCCGAGAAGCGGTGGCTAGTGCCCCATGGTTTGCGCTTAGCCGCGATGGGTGCCTTGGAAGACCTCACCTTGCGATCTTCATTCTCCAAGTCTGTCATAGCTGCAGTTAACGAAGGCACTTAGAGAGGTTTGGTGGCAGTACATAAGGCAAAGCTACTGACCAAAGAACTAGCAGAGGTATCCTTTTATGATCCGAATGCTGATTCCAAACTTACAACTGCCTTGAAAGATATGAGCGCTTGTCCCCTGCCATCATTTGGTCTAGAGGATGAGGACCACGAGGTGCCCCTTTAAGTCGTGATGGAGGGACTTAAACTAGCGCGTCACAAGGCGGAGGGCGCAGAAGCATTCCCGGACTTCCATCTGAAACCGTCCATGGAGCAGCTGATGATTCCAATATTTACGTATCCCAGGGACGGACTTGACCCATTCAGAATTGAGAAGGAAGTCCCACTGTCCGAGGTGCTCGCAACCCATGAGAGTCGCGTTGCTGCCAAGAAGGTTTTGCTGAACATAGAGGCTGCACCTTCTGTTGGCGCGACCCATCTTGCCCCCTCCATTCCCGTGTTACCATTAACATTTCTAGAGTGGGACTCGCGCCTGTTGGGCCAGATGGAAAAAAGCCTGAGGGATCATCGCACCACTGCTTACTGCCCACCTTTGTTGAAACTAAAGAGGTCCTCCTCCGAGACCCATTTGCTCTCCAACCGCCTTAGTGATTTGTAAATATTTTTTATTTGCTATGCACAAATGTTTGCCCTTGTAATAAACACTATCCTCTTTTGTTATGAAAAGTATATTTAATGTTTATAGCGCAATTTCACATAATAAGTTAATGTAAACTTATAAATGGTCCATATGGGTTCGAGAAGCTCATTATGTGCGGTGTACCGCTACTACCATAAGGACGGTCAGGTGAGGCTGACCAATTGTTAGGTGCGCACAAGTGTGTCTTAACAGTCTTAGAGTTTACTGGATGCATAACTTGCTACGACGTCATTAATAGCAAGGGGCTTAACAAGGATACACGATCCATGGTCGATAGGGTTGCATCCCACTTATTCGATGAGTCTAATTGGTAGGGTAGACTCATTCCTCTTATTTCTCCTGGAAATGTTGTGCACGCGTGCGCCAGTAGGCAATACATATAATAAAAAAGAAAGTATGTATGACATAGAGAAATTTTCTCAGAACATGTCGTGGAACTAGCTAGGGACCACGACGGTTTTATTAACACTTGCAAGATTTTAAATACATAAAATTAAAGAAAAAACAATACATTCACTTAAGAAGTTCGCTCTTAAAGGTAGCACTTATTTAGATGGCATATGTTCCAAGGCCTTTGTAGGTAGCGGCCATCCATGTCACTTAGCCGATACGCACCATTCCCGAGTGCATCTGTCACTATGTAAGGTCCCTCCCACTTAGGCCTAAGTTTTCCTATATTCTCCGCGCGACTAGCCGCGTTTGAACGATATACGAAGTCACCCGACCTAAAGGAGGTCTTTCGCACCCTCGCGTCATAGTAACCTTTCATTTTTTCTTTTGATTTAGCTTCGCGGATTGCTGCCAACTCTCTTCGCTCGTCGATTATGTCTAGGTTTAATCGCAGCTCCTCGTCATTTGTGACCATGTCTACTTCTACTGTGCGGAGTGTTTGCAATCCAATCTCAGCTAGGATGACTGCCTCCGTACCGTATGTTAAGGCAAAAGGGGTATCCCCATAGCTGTCTTGATCATCGTGTGATGCGCACATAGGAAATGCGACAACTCATCGACCCACTTCTTGTTATGTTCCCCCAATCGCGCTTTTATGTCGTCCCCCAGACTCCAGTTTGCTCTTTTTAGGGTTGCCGTGGTATCGGCCTATGCACCTGGCAGTCATTGCATTTGTTGATGAGCATTCGCGCGTCCGTGTGCATGGTTGGCCAGTAATACCCATTGTGTAATGTTCTTGCTACCACGGACCTTGGTCCTGCGTACATGTCGCACGACCCCTCGTAGATTTCACTGATGACGTACTGCGCTTGGCGCGACCCTACACATCTTAGCCATGGCTGAAGAAATGATCGTTTGTAAAGAATCCCGTCTCTGACTTCAAATTGCCTCGAACGTCTTCGTATTCGCCGCACTTCGACTTCGTCATGCGGGAGGGAATCTTTCGTCAAATAATCCACAATCGGTGTCATCCATGTAGGACCTTCTTCCTCTACTATCGAGGTCACCTCTTGCTATTTTATTGACTTTTCCTTAAGGATCTCCACCATGACCTGCTTTGATAGGTGCGCAAAGCTGGTGGAGGCTATTTTGCTAAGTGCGTCTGCTTTCTTGTTCTCCCCCTGGGTACTTGGTGTATTTTGAACTTATTGAACCCTTCAATCAGTGCTTTGGATTTTTGTAAGTATTGCACCATATTATCTTCTTTCGCCTCATATTCGCCAAGTATATGGTTTGCTACCAGTTGAGAATCTACGTTTGCTTCGAGATTGCGCACACCCATTCGTGCTGCAATTCTTAGCCCTGCTATTAGCGCCTCATACTCTGCCTCATTATTTGTGGATGTGAACTCAAAACGTAATGCGTATGTGAATTCCATTCCCTCGGGGTAGGTGAGTATGAGTCCCGCGCCTGAGCCATTAGTGCAAGAGGACCCATCCGTGAACAAGATCCACGGGGATTGGTCTTCTTCCTTTTGATCTAGCCCCTGAGCGCCTTCTTCTGGTTTTTCAATGATGAAATCTGCCAAAATTTGTCCTTTTACTGCATTGCGCGGTCTGTAGGTAATACTGTGTTCCCTTAGTAGAACACTCCACTTTTGGAATCTGCCTGCGACCTCTGGTTTTGATATTACCTGTTTATTGGTTGATCCGTTATCACCACTATTGGGTGCGCTTGGAAATATCTACGCAATCTTTTTGCTACAAACACTAGTGCGAGTACCAATTTCTACATTGGTCTATAATTTAGCTCCGAGCTTTGTAACGCTCTACTTATGAAGTACACTGGTGTTTGCACATTTTCTCTATCCGTCATTAGCACCGCACTGATCGCTCCATGTGTCGCAGACAAATACATTATCAGCTCTTTTTTATGTCGTGGCGCGACTAACATAGGGAGCGAAGCTAAACGTGTTTTTAATTCCTCGAAGGCATTTTCCGCTTCCTTCGTCCAATTGAAGTCCCCTTTCTTAATGCACTTTTTGAGTGTTTTAAATAAAGGGAGCGACTTCTCCGCTGATTTGGACAGGAACCTGTTCAGCCCTACGAGTTTCCCATTTAGCGACTGCACTTCCTTTTTCGTTTTTGGGCTTTGGAGTTGTATGACCGCGCCTGTTTTTTCCGGACTGGGTTTGATGCCATTGGGATCAATCATGTATCCTAGGAACATGCCTTCTGTCGCCCCAAAAGTGCATTTCTTTGGGTTTAACTTCATGTTTATCCTCCTGAGTGTTGAGAATGTTTCCTCTATATCCCGGATAAGCTCGCTTTCCGTGTGACTTTTTATTACCAAATCATTGACATACACCTCCAAATTTTTCCCTATTTGGCCTTCAAATGCTTTATCAACCAGCCGTTGGTAAGTAGCCCCCGCGTTCTTGAGTCCAAATGGCATTTTTGTGTAACAGTACACACCCTGGCTGGTGTGGAATGCTATTTTTTCCTCATCTTCCTCTGCCATTTGTATATGGTGGTATCTCTTGTACGCGTCGAGGAAGCATTTGAAGGGGTACCCACAAACCGATTCTACCTTCCAATCTATTTCTGGGAGTGGATAGCAATCTTGGGGGCAAGCTTTATTGAGGTCTGTGAAATCAACGCACATGCGCCAACTACGATCATGTTTCTTCACCATTACTGGGCTAGCGAGCCAGTCATGATAGTAAACTTCCATTATGATTCACGCGTCTACCAGCTTTTTTACCTCATCCAGTATCACCTTGTTGCGTTCTGGGGCATGTCCTCTTTTCTTTTGCCTAACCCGAGGGTATCCTTCGCGGATTTGAAGCTTGTGTTTGGATATTCACCTTGGTACCCCTGTCATATCTTTGGGTTCCCATGCGAAGACGTCTAGGTTACTCTTCAAAAGTCGACACATGTCCGTCTTTCGTTTGTCAGACAATGCTCCTCCGATTGTTATCTCTTGATCTGGATATTGCGGATGCACTGCTACCTTTAAGTTTGGTGGTGAGTTTACCTTCGGTTCCGTTGTGATCCGAGGAGGTTCTATGATCGCGTTGCACTCTGGGGGTGTTACCGCCGTTTTGAAGATTGTTACGATCCCTCCATGCACTGGGAATTTTATCATGCCATGAGCCGTGGAAGGTACCGCTGGCATTGCTAGTATAGCTGGTTACCCTATAATCCCATTATATTGCGATGGCGATCGTATGATCAAGAAGTTCATCGAGACTTTCGTCGAGTGCTCATCGTTTCCCACTTTCACTACTAGCTTTAGTTGGCCCAAAGGCTATACCGCTTCTCCACTAAACCCGATGAGCGGGGAGGTTACAGGCATCATTTGGCTCTTCACTTCTGTGCTAAGCTTCAGAAAGCAGTGCTCGTACATTATTTCTGCTGATGAACCTCCATCCACATACATCCGATGTATGCTATGCTCACCAATGCTTACTTCTATGACTAACGGGCCTTCTGTGATGTTCCTCGTGCCGAGTGGGGGGAAGGAAATGTCTTTTTCCTTCGAGAATTTTTGGCTCACCTTTTGCTTGGTCCTTCGCTGCCATGATTCCACCATGTAAATAGTTGTGTTAGCGATTTTTTGTCTTTCGTCTTTCGCGGTTTCCTTGACAAGGTTTTTCAGCTTGCCTTCCTTTACCATATTTTCGATATATTTTTACAGCTGAATACATTCATTTGTATCATGCCCCCTTTCATCATGGTATTCGCAATATCTATTACCGATGCGCTTTTTGATCGGGGTGGTCATTGGTGTTGGCCTTGGAAAATTCGCACCTTCTGATACGAGGATTTCTCTTGGAGTTAACTAAGGGGGGGTGAACCTGAAGTCGTTAGCTCTCCCCTCTCTTCTCCTTCCTAGGTAATCAAGACCCCTAGGCTTACCTTGCCTGCTGAGCCCTTTAATGGGCGCGTTGACAGATCTGTGCCCATAAGTGTTAGTGTTACTTCTGAAGCAGTTGATTCCCCTTGTATGAAGGATCTTACCCAATTAGTACTCCATCGAAGGTTTTGGGCGTTTTTTCATTCAGCTTCTTTATCAGATCACTGTTTCGTAGACCCGCCATGAAGCAAGTATTGGGAATAAAATTAGCTAAGTCTCTTAGACGCTGACAAAGGGATTTCAGACGCTGACAAGAAGAATTGAGGCGCTGACAGGTGAGACGCTGATAAGAATTATCAACGCGTTGACAAGAAGAATCTTAACACAAAGACAAGGACTAAATCTGCCAATGATGAATTCTTCAAGTTGGTGGACAAAATATGAAGATAAGAATTCATAATATATTCTTAAATGTTTAAAAGATTTAGTCAATAAGTTATTTGAGTATGTTTATCTTATGTCTCTTCCTAAAATAGTTGATCTTAGCTTTTTATACAAGGCTCCTTAAACCTATAAAAGGAGGCCTTAGGGTTAGACATAAGACACATCTCACATACACCTCTTCCACATATCTCATAACGCTTTCATTGTAATCTTTCATTGTTATTATTAATCAAAGTGAAAGTTTGGTATTCATATATTATGTTTGTTCTTCGTTTTGAGTATTAGTTTCCGCATAATACTTAGATTGTCGGATAAACAAAGTTTCTCTACGTGTTATACTTGATTTAATCTCGATAACACAAAGCTAAATCGATCTAAGTTTGGGATCAACAAGTGGTATCAGAGCTTGTTGAGAAACTTTGATTTGAAGAACGAAATCTAATATCGTAAGGTGAACCAGGCTAAGGGAGAAGGTGAAGAAGAATCTGATGATGTTTTCAGTTAAGGCCACGTCTACTTCAAGTTCCACAAGTTAAAATTCTTCTTCATGTTCTGATAATAAGGTATGTGATGACTCTTCTTGTAGGTTAAATACTGAAAGACTTAATAAATAAGTTTTAAGATTGTTAGGAGATGTGAGTACTGAGAGATGCAAATTGTCTAACTATCAACTTGCTCTTACTCAAACTGAAAAGACTGTAGCTGAGTATAAGAAAATGGAGTTTGACCTAAAAGATAAAATAAATATCTTAAAACATGATTTAAATGCTAGTACTGATATTAGAAACATCATGGAAAGGGTCAATGCTGAATTACAGGCTAAGTTAGATGAGGCTATTAAGAATAAGGATAATGTAGACCTTAAAATTCAGAGATTTGATAAGGCCTCACAAACCCTAGGAGAATGTGTTAGTAAACAAAGGGATTCTAGGGACATGACTAGGATTGGGATGAAAGAGTATGCTGGTGTTCCACCACCAGCTGGGGACTTCTATGGTGTCCAAAGAAAGGACTTATCTTGGACTGGTTTACCAGAACTCTAAGAAGAGGAATTTATTCCTCCACCTAGAGTCCTTTCCCCAGTTGAGGAATATCAACAAAAGGTTATTGACCTAGAAGAGTGGAAGAAGGCCAACCCCACTTTGTTTGTTAAGGGTGGGATGGTTACTGAGAGTCCATTTGTGCCTACACCCATTGAGAGTCCAGTAGTATCTACACCTATCACTGTGACCAATCCCATCACTAGAAAAGCTATTAATCTTGGCTCCCCAATTAAGAAACAACCTAGTGTTAAATATGCTAAAATTATAGGAAACCTAGGTCACTCAAAAGCTAAGCAAGTGTTAATGGGACAGGGTATTATCAGTCTAAGCCTAAGTTTGTGTCCAAAAAGGCTTGTTACTCATGTGGGAGCTTCTCACATTTGGCCTATAATTGTGTCAGTAGATACAATTCATTTGCTAACAATAGGTCATCCAATGTCAACCATAGACCTTTTGTCCACACTAGACCACAGGCTACTAGACCAGCTCCTTTCTTCTCTAAGGCAGCTAATACCCATGGACAAAGGCCCTTTCAAAAGACCAACACTTGGTCAAACAGGCAGTATGTTCCTGTAACAAACCCTAATTTGGGCGCTGACAAGAACAAATTCAGCGTTGATAAGAAAAAAATCAACGCTGACAGGAACAAGTTCAACGCTGACAGGAACAAATGCAACGCTGACAGCTCCAAGTGTTGTATGAGACCTTATTTTAGACCATATAAACAAAGATACTTGGTTAATAAGGTTCAAGGGTCTAAAGCATCATCCCACTTAACATGGAAACCTAAACAAGAGCAAAACTCCAATTTTAATGGTATTTCAATGACTTGCAATAGATTTAAATATCTTGAGAAGGTCATTACTAGTCTCATTGGAATAAATTGGGTGTTTAGGTCACAAAGGGATGAACAGGGATTTATGGTAAAGAATAAGACCACTCTATTTGAACAACTAGATAGATCCAAGTCTGACAAGGCTTGGATCTCCAAAGAAAACTAATTTGTTTTCTTTTTGAGCAACCTATCCAAAAGCAGGTTAATGATCCAGGATATTGGGATAGTGGATGCTCAAGGAACATGCATTGTTGGTCTTTCCACTGTTATTATTTTTCTCTACTGACATGTTATCTCTACCCATTATTATAGAAAAGGGTAGCCTCTGTTGGTGTGTTTTTGTGGTGTTTGTCTAACTATGCAGGAATGTGGAGCTACATTTGGATGGATACAGAGTTGCAAACTTTTTTTATGATGGTTGGCATGTTTACATTCTTATCTTGAGATAAAATTTTGCTTCTTCACATATAATGATTTGTATGCTTCTGTTAAGGGGCGGTAAACCTTTAGGTTTTGGGTACTCTTAGAGCACTCTTGCATAATTCTAGATTGTGTCCACTGGTGAGTACGATTTAGTTTTCTAATTCGTGAGGCATTGTAGCATGCAAAGTTGATATATTGTGCATGCTGCCAAGACATTTGACCTAGATTTGGGTTTGGTCGGTTGGGAGACTTTGGGTATATGTTTGGGTTACTTGGGGAGTTGCAAAGGTTTTATACGAGTTAACTTTCTCTTTGGGGCATTTGTGAACAAAGGACTCTAGAGTTCATGTGTGTCTATCATGCTTTTGCATGAGTGTATGCATGAACAATGTTTGTCACTCTTGCTTATTAGAGACTAGTTAATTTCCTTAGGATTATTTTCTTTGTTTATGTTCTAACTAAAGTTTTCCATTCACAAGTCCATTTTATGTTATGACATCTTAGCTGGTGTCATTGATAAACTTCTTTATAGTCCCAAAATGTTTCATCACCCTTTCATTTTTCAAATTTTTGGATATCTGGAAGCCTAATGATCATTGAGATGTTTTTCCTAGTGACTTACATCTAGTAGAAGCAGAGATCACTTTCACAACGGTGTATAGTGTTATGGAGATGGCTGAGACTATTGGCACTAGCTTTAATGCAGGACAAGTCAGTCTTATCATCAGTAAGTCTATCCCCATGTCCTATGAATCAACATTGAGGATTCATTTCCCGAATATGGATGAGGAAAGTATGAAACCATTGACATTAATGGAATTGACGAAAATCTGTATTAGCTTGTAAAAGCATAATATAGAAATGGTACAAATTGTCAAGGATCACTGTTTTGAACTGATAGACTTGTTATTTTGGAAGCTGATGCAAGGAGGACGTTCTTGGTTCCGTCCTTGTATATTGATCTTGGATAGGAGTCTTAAAAAGGGGAGGAGCAATCGAATTTGAGTAACAAAAGTAATAAAGAAAGCTCCAAAGACTCTACAGGTGCTGAAGATGATTAAGACCAAGAGAAGGCTGACTATACAAGTGATTTGAGTGATTGACTTTTCAAGATTTATTATTACTCAAATTCAGGGATCAGTATATTTGTAAGAATCCTCTCTGTATGTTCTATTTTATTCAGAAACTTGATTACTAGAGTAGATATCAAGTTTAGGGGAGGATTGTTGGGAATAAAATTAGCTAAGTCTCTCAGACGCTAACAAAGGGATTTCAGATGCTGACAAGAAGAATTGAGGCGCTGACAGGTGAGACGTTGATAAGAATTATCAAGGCGTTGACAAGAAGAATCTTAACACAAAGACAAGGACTAAATCTGCCAATGATGAATTCTTCAAGCTGGTGGACAAAATATGAAGATAAGAATTCAGAATATATTCTTAAATGTTTAAAAGATTTAGTCAAGAAGTTATTTGAGTATGTTTATCTTATGTCTCTTCCTAAAATAGTTGATCTTAGCTTTTTGTACAAGGCTCCTTAAACCTATGAAAGGAGGCCTTAGGGTTAGACATAAGACACTTCTCACATACACCTCTTCAACATATCTCATAACATTTTCATTGTAATCTTTCATTGTTATTATTAATCAAAGTGAAAGTTTGGTATTTATATATTCTGTTTGTTCTTCGTTCTGAGTATTAGTTTCCGCATAATACTTAGATTGTCGAATACACAAAGTTTATCTACGTGTTATACTTGATTTAATCTCGAAAACACAAAGCTAAATCGATCTAAGTTTGGGATCAACAACAAGATCCTTTCAAAATCTGTGGGCACTCTTTTATCTGAAGACACTTGCTCTTGAAACGTTCCAGGAAGTCCTCCAGGTATTCGCGCTGGTTCTGCTTGACTCTGGCTAGTGATACCGCACTCCTATCATGTCTTTTCTGTTGCACATAGTTTCTTTTGAATGCTTTCCGCAACACTTCATATTCGTTGATTGTTCGAGGCGGGAGTCTGTCGAACCATATCCGCGCGTTACCTACGAGTGTGGAGTTGAACATGTTGCACCATACGGGTTCTGGCCATTGTTCAATACTTGTCTGGGATTCAAAGACTTATAAGTGGTCTTCTGGATCTGAAGTGCCATCATAAGTTTTCACGTTTGATGGCATGCGGTGCTTTATTGTATCCTCGTAATACTGTATGCGCCTTGTAAAAGCGTTTTTTTCTTGCTCTTCTCCATGGTTGCGAGAAACTTTGGTCATTCGAGGAGTAACTTTCGCGCACGTGTTTTTCTGGGAGGTTATCACCTGATCTTGACATGTTGCTTTCGAAGGTTTCCACGCATTTCACGTACTTCGCTTCTTTTATTTTCTTCTCGTGTTTAGCAACCAATGGGATGAGGGTTTGTAGGTTACTGGCTACGTACTCCTCCATTATACGCGCCTCCGTAGCAACGACTTCCTCTCTCTCCTCATGGAGCATCCTTCTTTTTTGTTTATTAGGAGGAGGCTAAGTTGACTCTCGTTTCGCACCTTCTTCTCCCACAGCGGGTAGGGGGTTGGGAACAGTCCGCCTGTTCTTATGATTGGTGGGTTGTTTACATCCCGAGTGTTTGCTTAGCTGGTAGATCCAGGAGTAACATTCGCGGACGTGATACGACCATCTACCGTTGAGGATCCTTGACGGCCTTCCTTTATGTCGCTTTTCGTCATTTATCTAAAGCTTAGTGTAGGGGCTCACGGATGGCGCCAACTTGTTGATACAAAAGTTGGATGGACCGAGCTTGACCCGAATTAGGCTTAATTCGGTGTCTTGTGGACTCCGGCTCTTGCACCAAGTGAAACTTGTTTTGAGGATCCTGCACACTAAACAGACACCGTTAGGCTTACCGTGGGTTTGTGACCCACGATTAGACTCCGGCGTGAGAGTAAGTGATACAAGATTTTTACTAGTTAAAAAGTTCATTTTTCTCGGTATCTTATCGAATTGATCTCTGATTAAAAGTGTGACTCAGTCGTTCTTGGTGGACAAAATAAAGATTGTTTATCTATTTCTAATTGAAAAGTAAATGGAATTCTATCGTTACTAAAATAAAAGAAACAAATAAAAGAACATATATGAAAACAACTATAAGAACAAATATTAAAACAAATGCTAAAAGGAAACAATTAATAAAAATAAAAGTAAAAATAAAAATAAACTTTCGAATTAAAAATAAAACTTACTTAATGAAAAAGAAGGAAATTGGACTATATGGCTACTTTAAAAACAAACGAGACAAATATTAAAGCGGGCACTAAATAAAAGTTAAAACTTAAACTTTTCGAAAAAATACTAATACTAAAATTTGCGGAAAAATATAACTAAAAATAAATGACTTTCAAACTAAAAATTAAAACAACTTTCGGATAAAACTAGACGACGAACGGAACAAGTGCTACTTAATGGGAGACATGTTCCCTTAAGGGGAACAATAGTTTTGGCGGGAAAATAGAAGCTAGGAAGCTAGCTAGCATGTCAAATCTATATAATGTTATCCGGGTTCTGAGTTTTTCCAACTATCCGGGTTTTGTTTTTCTAAAGCTTATCCGGGTTTCGATATAATATGTTTATCCGGGTTTCACAGTAATATGCTTATCCGGGTTTCACAATAATATGCTTATCCGGGTTATGGCTTACATCCTTATCCGGAATACCAATTGATGCTACTATCCGGAATATGAAGAAAAGTTCTTATCCGGGAAACTAGGGTTTTGAAAACCCGGATAAGAGAAAAATTAAGCAAGAACCAAAAATAAGCTAAAAACTAATAAGCACTTAACCAAAACTTTAACCAAAAAGATTTTAAGAAAAAGCAAATAAGCCACATTTTAAAAATTTTAAAAACACAAAATAAACTAAATATTAAAAATCAACTTTTTATAAAAATATTAATCTACCAAATCAACTTATTTAAAAATAATAAAAACATAAAAAAATAAGCAATAAGCACTCTAATCTAAAACATCAAACACACCAAGAACATGATTAAACAATACATGATTATGAAATAAAAACAAAAGGTTTAAAAACAAGAAAAGTAAAATGAAAATATTAATAAAAATCTTGAAATTAAAATGAAAGTTAAAGATTCAAGATTACAAGATTAAAGGTTAAAGCTTAAGAACATGAAATAAATCTAGAGAGAGAAAGTGAATTACACTACTCCTACTCCTATTCTAATCTACCTACTCCTATGTCTAACACCCTCAAATGAAATGAGAGGTCTTCTATATATAGGAGAGGAGAGGTGGGTGGTGTGAGGTGCTTCTTTCTTTTTCTTTGTCTTCTCGTCTTTTAATTTCTTCGAATTTCTCGACGTTGTCTCGGGATTTGTCGATATAAAATGAACTCGTCTTCTAATTTTCTTCATTTATTAGACTTGGTTCTTCGACTTCGTTAAACTTCCATCTTTAGTCTTTTTCTTCGATAAATCTTCAGAATAAACCTTTGACTTCTGTTCTTTTTGCACTTTTGATCTTTTGATTTCATCTTTTGTCTTTTTCTTCGATAAAAGCCCGTGAAAGCCCGTGTTTTCTTCCTTTTTCATCTTTTGGCCCTAAAACACAACAAAAACACAAACCACACATAATTTCGACATTTACGACATTAAATACATGTTTTGGTCTTGTTTTTAATTGTTTTAAGTGGTAAAAGGATGGGTGTTTTCACACCTATCAGTAAGTCATCGATTTGAGTATAAAGTGTTTAGGGTATTGTGTGTATCGTACCTTTGTGGAACCGTGGGGGTTCCTTTTATACTCGAGAGAGTCCAGGCTGGACTCCCTGTTCTTGTGGCCTAAGGAAGAGATAATGACTCAAAATAACTTGATCTTTATCATCTAACTAAGGTAAGTGTATATCCCTTTTCCTTAGGCGAATATAATTATAATATAGGTTATATTCTGTCTGATCTTGTCGCGTTGCGACAAGGACATGGCTAAGTAATCATCCCTATGTGCGACAACGGCTTACCGAGCCTCCTGGGCTGCGCGCCCGCACCGCACAAGCATTAAATCCATCCCTGATGGATATGGGTAGTACCCTGAGTCGGACTATCCAGCCCGACTAGGGACTATACGTCATCATACATTACATACAAAGAAGTGGCTATTATGTCTAATGTATGCTAACTCCTATCGGGTCTTATCGGGTTGACTCGATAACAAAAAGTGTCACCCAAACCGACAACCCGAATAGGTTTTTTCACCCGATTTAACCCGACCCAATAATCTTAAACGGGTTTGGGTTTAGGTCAACCCGAGCCTACTGACAACCCTAGTTGTATCCATTAATAATGTGTGTATTCAGGCAAAAAATTCTACCTGATTTACCATTTGTTAGTCTTTCTTAAAAACCATGTCAGTAACTTATACACTATGATAACATTAGTAAAATAAATGAAACACTAGTATGATGAATTCATAAACAGATAAATCTAGAGCTTTATACCTTTGAGACCACTTTTCTAATAATCCCTATCACTTAACAATATGTGTATGTAGTTTCATTTGCGTGACTAATTTTTTTAAGGAGCTAACTATACGAATTTATAATATCAACTTTCTATCTAAAAGTATCATACCATTTCACAACCTTAACACACTAGTAGTAACACATAAAACGACACAAAATTTCAAGACTTCAATTAATCTCTTATATAATATGCGCCTAATTATGTCATCTTAATACGCCTATATAAAGTGCGAAAATTATACATCATATATTAATGTTTCGAACTAAGCTCTTTAGCCGGTTTTGATAGCAAAAGCAGAAACGAAGGCTTAGACTCCAGTAAAGGTTTGCAATAGAGATAGAATAGATCGACTACTTAAAATTTATGGTGCGTCAAGCAACTAAAACTCCATGTCATCTGGCATCAGCTACAATAAAAAAAGGAAATAATTAGAGGCAATAACATAGTCCCTATGAGTGATAACACTACGTTTGTATATCAAGGCTTTTGGTTTAAGCTTTATTTATACTAGATAAAACAAAAGTCTCCCAATCTTTCATCTCGGTTGTTTAAAACAATTAGACATTAGTCTTCTAAAACTATTATACTTTAAATTGTAATAGTTAGTTCAAGAACTAACTTGTTACGAGTATCAATTGCAGTAGAAAGAATGTTTTAATCTATTATAACTTTGGTCTTACATGAACCCTAACACCTAAAATAAGCCAAACAAAAAATTGAACAATAAACACCTCAAACCGATAATTATATAGAAGAGAAAACTGATAAATAACCTGATTTAGGGATACACGAACTTGAAATCAGAAACCAATGGAACTAATCAAAGTCTAATTAAGGGGTTACTAAGAACCCTATATTCATGCTACAAGAAACTACCTTGTAATGAGCACATTCGAGTTTACTTAAACATGTCCAATTGAAGATATAATACAATCAAGTACCTAATTTGGGGAAAATGGACTTGAAATCAGAGTGTATATTATGAATGAAGATGGCCAATAACAAGCGTCTTGATTTTTGGTGACTAACATAGATTGGATTTTTGTTTGAGACCAGTATGAAAGAGCATATGAGATAAGTCTCTAGATAAGGTAGCAGTATAGAATAGAAAAGATAAAAACTTTAAGGCGTGTTTAGTTTTTTGGAAAATAAGGGCGATCAATTGGAGTTTTTGGGAAAAAATAAGGCGGGGTAAGTGAAAAATAATTTTGTGGGAAATCGGGGGTATTTTACCCACGATGTTCCCACGGACTTATTATTTTCGTGGGAAATCTGTGGGAAAATTACTCACGGCTCTCCCACGGATATTTTTGTGGGAAATGTTAGCCTCAAAATATTGAGTCAAACAAGAATGTTCGGTCATAAGGTTATTATGTATTATTCTTAGAACGTTGTAATAGATAGTAGAATATTCGAGAATCACGAGCTTGATAAAATAGCTAATAGTCCATGTTTAAGGCTATATAGTTAATGGATCAAGCCCGATGCATAAACTAATAGTCCATTAAGCTACATGTAAGCTTGGACTATAAATACCCACCTCCTAGCATGTTAGGAGGTAGTTGACTCATTTTTCATTTCTAATCTAATATCACCTTGTTTTCTCCACCTTCTCTCTCCTTTCTCTCTCTCCTTTCTTTCTCTACTTTCTCTCTCTAGATCTTATTTCTTTTTTATCTATTTTTCTTCTTTATTTCTTAGATCTATCATCATCAATCATGATAAAACAATTGGTATCATTCGCCACGGGGTAAATTGGTGATTTGCTTGTGATTTTATATAATTTCATGGGTTTTGTATTGATCTACCACTCGTGTTTCAAGATTTTTTTTTTGTGTTTTGTGGTCAAAATCGTTATAGGAACACCTACATAGTTGTGGTATGGATTTGGTCACTTTGGATCGTCCAAAAACACGAAATTTTGGGGCGCTTGGTTCATTTTTGGCAAAAAAAACATGTTTTTTTACCGTTTTGCGGAATCTTTACCTTGTAATCTTGCAATATTAAGGGTTAAGAGATTGCGTTTTTGCGAGATCTATGAGTTATTGCGGAATCTTTGATATTCCGAGATCTGTGTTCGAGTTATTTCGGAATCTGAGTTATTGCGGAATCTGGGTTATTGCGGAATCTGAGTTACTGCAGAATCTGAGTTATTGCGGAATCTGAATTATTGGGGAATCTGCGTTACTGCGGAATCTGCGTTACTGCGGAATCTGTGTTACTGCGGAATCTGCGTTTACGGAATCTGAGTTATTACGAAATCTGATTTATTGTGGAATCTTGAATATTACATGATTATAATTACGAGATTGAGTTTTTCCGAGATCTTTGAGTTTCGCAATATTTGATTTTTCCGAGATCCTTGAACATTGCGAGATCCCTTTATTCCGAAATCCCATTATTCCGAGATCTTATCAACAGATTATTCCGAGATCTTTTACTGAAGATTATTCCGAGATTATTTTTTGCGAGATTTTCGTTCGAGTCATTTTTAGACTTAGCCAGTATCTAGACTAGTTTCGGAATATCGTTTACAAAAAAAAAGAGTTAAAATTTTTTAGGTCAAGTAAATTCAAATTTTTAATACCGAATACGAAGATAATAAAAGAAAATGTTCTTGAATTTGAAAGATAAATTCTGTCAGAAATGTTTGATGATTTGAAATACGTTGAGTCTCTTGAAAAATAAATTAATGAACTTCAAACTAACAAATCAGAGTTTTCAAACGAATATATCTACTCTTAGAAGAATGTCTCTCCAAAGATATTTGGTGTGTTACTCTTAAATCATGTGCTGATATAGATGAATATTCTGATGTTGCATGCAAATATTATGATAAGACCAAAGAGTGTGAACGACTTGAAACTAAGCTTTCGAAACGTAAAGAGCATGTTGATAAAAAGGATTTTACGTTACTTCAACACCGATGTGATTTCCTTCAAAAACATTGACATTCTCTTGAACTTGCGTTGCAGAAAGATGTCGGTAGTTTTTCACATGATAATAATTCGCAAGAAAAACTTTCCAGAATGTTTCGAGAAATGAATGAAAAGAGTTTGGAACTTACGGACTTAATAGCTTAGTTACAAGAAAGGGACTTAGCGATAGCAGAGTTGAAGAAACTCGTTGCTAAGATGGGTGGGAAAATTATGGAACCTAGCGTTAAGAAACCTGTTGTAAGACAACCCAATGCGTATAAAATGACTAAACCCTCTGTCTTGGGAAAACCATCTGTTTTCTCAATTCATTTGTAAATCTGGGTTTTCCCCCAAGACAGATGGGAAGGATAGGTTACCACATATTAGTCTCACAACGGATAATCGAGCACAAAGCATTAAGAACACAAATGTGATCAAACCAGGGTTGTATAGATTGGCCACTAAACCCACGCACAACAAAGAAAGTCCATCGCCTCAGACTTCTAGAAACACTAATAGACGTGTGTCTTTTACTACAGGAGTAGTCCCCACTACTAGTGTTATCCGGCCTCAGCTTAAGAGCACTCGAATGAATGAAAAGGTTTGGCAAAACAAGAGTCAAGGGAAGATGAATAAAGTAGAAGACCACCCTAGGAATTTGAATGTTTCTAAGAATAAAATGTCTATAATCGCATGTAATGACGATTTGAATGATTCAACTTTGAATGCTTTGAAAGTTAAGTTTGTTTGTGTGAAATGTGGAAAATGTGCTAATGCTAATCATGCTATGTGTGTTTCGAATAATGTCAAAGGCGTAGATACTAGAACTAAGAAGCAAATTGTGATGCCTATTAGTGCTAGTAAACCCAAACGCAAAGTGAACCATTCTGGTGCAACCCCCCCCCCCCCTAAGAAAACTAATGCATCGGACTTCACTACTGAGAACACTAGAAGCAGAATTAGGGATTTATATGACTCTATTAGCAAGTCTTGGAAATGGTGGTTTGGTAATCAATGTCCTCCAAGATATAAAAGGGTGCCTAAGGTTAGGAAAGATGACGTGTCAACGAGCGTTAGTGTGCCTTTAAGTGTTGCAACTAGGGAAACTAATGATTTGGAAATCACAACTAACATGGAATCCAATTTAGCATATTCTCCATCGTGTTCTAATTCTTCTGCAGGTGATCAAAATAATTCTCTTCATACTGGACTCCGGGTACACCAAGCACATGACGGGGAATCTCAAGCTTCTAATTAACTTCGTGGAGAAGTTCATGGGTACGGTCCGATTCGGAAATGATCAATTTGCACCGATCCTAGGATATGGAGATTTGGTTCAGGGGAATATCACGATAAAAAGAGTATACTACGTCAAAGGGCTCAATCAGAATCTTTTCTCGGTTGGTCAATTCTGTGATGCGAATTTAGAGGTTGCAATTCAAAAGAAGACATGTTTTGTTCGTGATTATGATGGGAATGATTTACTCACCGGTTCACGGGGTACAGATCTTTACACAATTTCACTTCAAGATACAACTTCTACAACTCCAATTTGCTTCACGGCTAAAGCTTCAACGACTAAAGCATGGTTATGGCATCAACGTCTATCTCATCTAAATTTTGATACCATCAACTTGCTTTCCAAGAAAGATATGGTGCGAGGCCTTCTAAGCTTGAAATTCATCAAATATCATCTTTGGTCTTCTTGTGAGCTTTGTAAAGCTAAACGAAGTAGCTTCAAGATAAAGACTTCACCAAGCTCTACAGGACGATTAGATCTTCTTCATATGGATTTGTGTGGTCCTATGCGTGTTCAAACTATTAATGGGAAGAAATACATTCTAGTTATTGTCGATGACTACTCAAGGTAAACGTGGACTTTCTTCTTGAGATCCAAGGATGAAACACCCAAAGTTCTCATCAACTTCCTTAAAATGATACAATGTAGTCTTCAAGCTCAAGTAAAAGTGGTACATACTGACAGAGGCACGTAATTCTTGAATTCAACTCTGAAGAATTATTTTGAAGTCGAAGGGATTAAACATGAAACATCAATTGCTAGAACACCTGAACAAAATAGCGTTGTTGAAAGACGAAATCGTACTTTGGTTGAGGTTGCTCGAACATTATTATCCGCTTCAAAACTACCACTATTATTCTGGGCCGAAGCCGTGTCAACCGCATGCTACACAGAAACCCGTTCCTTAATTATTCCAATACACGAAAAGACAGCGTACCACATAATTCATGATCGCAAACCTTCACTCAAACACCTTCACGTTTTTGGATGTACGTGTTATATTATCTGAGATGGTGAAAATCTAGATAAGATGAAAAAGAAAGGTGATGCATGTATTCTAGTGGGATATGCAACTAAGTCTAAGGGATATAGAGTTTACAACAAGAGAACAAAATTGATAGTCAAAACTATACATGTCAGATTCGATGAATTGTAAGAAATGGCAATTGAACAAAACAGTTTAAGTCCCGATCCACAACGACAAAATACTTTTGTGTACAACCACACGGAACTCGGAACTCAAGACCACGGCAATGAACTGTCAAGTTCAAAGCTGGTTCAACACAGTGTTCCAAGAGCTGATATGACAGTGGACACGACAATTAAAGAGTTGGAAATGTTATATGGACCAATGAATGATGAATATTTCACGGGGGAGAAACATGTTGTATCGAAGTCTTCCGCTATCACTCATGATAAGAATGATGATACTGATCATCGTCAACAAAAGGATACAACTTCATCTACTTCAACACGCGTTGTTGGAAATACGTTTTTATAGTTAGAAATGATCGTTCACTCCAACAATATAGTTACGGGCTCGTAGTATATTCAAATGTAATAGTTTAAGAAAGCCCGACCCATGAGCATGTTCATGGGCCGGAGGCCCAAGTCCTTTCATGGACTTGGGTACATAAACCCTCTCCTTCGATGGAGAGGGTGTTGGTTGTTTCACTTTTCATATTAATAAAATACATAGTTTCTCTCACTTTCTCTCTCTAGTTTTTCTCTCTAGAAACAACAACCACACTTGTTAGATCATAGATTATCACTATTCTACAATTGGTATCAAGAGCCATGGGGTGACATAAGGTTTTTTGTTGTGTTAGTTTTGGTTTTGTGATATTTTATTCAAGATTTACCCGTGGTATAAATTTTTTCGTGTTCTTCACCTTAAATCTTTCTTAAAGTTACCTTCATAGTTATGGTAGGGATTTCTGCTATTAATTTTGGTGATAAACACGTAAAAATTGGAACTTTTGGCTTGATTTTGGAGTAAAAACGCGAAAAAACAGTTTTTGATCGTTTTTAGTTTAATTTCGGAATATATGGTATATTCCGGATTTGTCTTATTTTGAATCTCGTATTCCCGATTTACGAAAGTTTGTTATTCCGAAATTATAGATTTCGAAATCTTGGGTGATACATATTCTGAATTCTTGTTATTCTTGGTATTACAGAATTTAATCTAGTATATTCCCAAATCTTGTGTGGAACGTATTCTGAAATCTGGTGACTTAAAGATTTCGGAATCTGGTGTAGTCATATTCCGAATTTACATCTTCTTTTATTCCGAAATTAAAGATTCCGGAATCTGGTGGTTTCACATTCCAAATTTTTGGATTCAGTATCCTTATTCCGAAATTTTGGATTGTGTTATATTCCAGATATAATTCACAATCTGTATTCCGGAATTACTCACCATATTCCGGATTTCATTATTCAATATTTTGGATTACATACACTTATTCCGAAATCTGTTCAAGACATATATTCCAAAATCTGTTCAAGACATCTATTCCGAAATCTTCTCAAGATATTGATTCCGAAATTATTACTTGGATATTCAGGATTTGGACTTGGTAATTTTGGAAGAATTTTACATCAACACGCAACAAATTTCACAACTTTATTTCATTACTCGATCAAAAGATAATCTTTCTTCAAGTGATCAAAAATGAATCCTCATTCATTTATGCCGATGATGACATCGCTTACTGATCTTTCTATCATCTCGGGTACCGATATCCATCCACCGTTGCTTATCAAAGAGCTATTTGAAGCATGGCAGGGTCGCATGATGTCATATATTATTGGTAGACCCAGTGGGAGGCTTATGGTCAAATCAATTACTATTACTACAAATGACGTGACTCGGCCAAGAGAATTTTCCGAGTTAACACATACTAACCAACTAATTGCCGATGTGGATGATAATGTTGTTCAGACTATTTTTCAAGCTCTTCCACCCGACATTTATCGAATGGTAAGTAAACACAAGATAGCAAAGGAACTTTGGGATCGTTTGACGGTTTTGATACAAGGACTTCACTTTCTAAGCAGGAACAAGAGTGTCAACTTTATGATTTGTTTGATAGGTTCACTTACATTTCAGGGGAAACTCTTCATGACTACTATTGGTGATTCACTACATTGATGAATGATTTGAACGTGTATAATCTAACGATTTCTCAATTGCAGATCAATATCAAGTTTCTGAATACGTTGCCTATAGAGTGGAGCCAATATGTCACTGACGTTAAATTGATATGGGATTTGCACAAGTTAAATTCAGATCAACTATATCCTTTCTTGCAACAACACGAGAAGCACGTGCTCATGAAACGTATGTCTCAAGGAACTTATCCCGAACCATTGGCGTTAATGGCGAATCATCCAACTTTGTCATATAACAACACTCCTTATGCTATGGGACAAAAATCATATCACCAGCCCGCGTATCAAACTCCAAGCTATCCACAGTATTCGATATTACCACAACCACCTACCTCATATCAACAACAATATCAGCTCCTAGCACCATCATCACAAAGAGACTCACATCCATCACCTTATTCTCATTAACTATACTCTTCTTACCAATCACCGACAAATCCTGCTATCACCTTTCTGGCACCTGCAGCATGTCAGACAAGTTACTCACAACATGTCAGTACTCCTTCAAGTGTATATACAGCTCTACCAGCACCAGTTTTGTACTATGATGATGAGGTACCAATTCTCAAATTCAAAAAAGGTGATAATCCTACTGAAGTGTTAGCCGCCATGTCTGCCTATCTCACTCAAACGTTGAACAAACGAGGAAACAAAGGACCAACTCCAACAAATAATCAGTTGAGGAACTCTTCTAACTCTCGTCAAGAAGCTACTATTCAAGACGGCAGAGTCATGGTTCAACTAATTCAGGGGAACCAAGTTCATCAAATACAGGTGTACGCACGTATAACACTGATTCAAGGGGAAATACTATTGGCAAGGTGAAGATGATCATATGCTACAACTGCAAGGGGAAGGACACATGGCTAGGGAGTGTAAGCAACCCAAAAGGAGAAGGGATGCTTCGTGGTTTAAGGAAAATATTTTATTGGTAAATGCTCAAGCACATGGTCGAGAGCTCGATGGGGAGGAATTAGTGTTTCTTGCGGATCCGGGAGTTGCATAACATGAGGGACTCACAACAGCTTTCACTCAAAATGCAGTGTATCAAGCTAATGATCTCGATGCATACGACTCAGACAGTGATGACTTCAATACCGCCAAAGCAGCTCTTATGGCAAATCTCTCGCTTTATGGATCTGACCAAATATGTGAGGTACCTAACAATACCAATGATACTAGTATTGCACCACATCAAGTTGGGCAAGAGTCTCAGTATCCTGAAGAGCCTCCGGTAGTGAGTAACTCAAACGAGGAGACAAATAATGATAGAAATATCAATGTAAGTCCCCAGACTTTGAGTGAAATACAACCGGGAGCTATTTCGCATATGAATTCCCCTGCTCAATAAGATTTGGTAATGGTTCCAGCAACTTTGCTTGGACAAATGAATACTACGGTCCTTGAAACCCTAGGTGTAAATCAGACTTTATCTGCCGAGCTTGCTTTGTACAAGGAAAAGGTTCAAACCTTGGAGTTAACTCCTTCGACCAATAGTCTGACCAATTCCGAATTTGATAACTTTCGACAGGTTCAAATGGGTCATTTACAAGAGATTGAAACTTTAAGAGCAAATCTTTCAAAAGAAATTAAAGAGAAAGAGTCAGTCATCACTAATTTTCAAAAACTTAAAACGGATTTCGAAATTCTCAAGTGTAAAAATGTTGAAACGGAAATTAATGCGTCTAATCAAATTTAAAAGATTGATAATTTGCTTTTGAAACAATACTTTGCCTCACACTTAGTACATTTATTCAATTCATCTTTTAAGGAATTTAACTTATCGCGTCTACAAGACCTTCCACCTAACCCGGGTTATGCATAGCAAGCTCTTAGCAACAACCCAAGACTTTACGATGCAACCAAATTAGGAAAGGTATTAGATCCGATTGTTATTTCGGATGACCCTGAGTATATGTCATTAGTTGTAGAGAATCTGTCACAAATGCTTTTGAAACATCCTAAGTTTGATTATGATAAACTTAACCAAGAGTATGCAAAGAAGGATTTTAGAACTCGTTTTAACATACAAAAGGAATTTACCAATACACCAAATTACGTGTCTACAAAAGAGAACCCTAGTACATTTCCTACACTTGTCAACACGGATGAACCTAAGGAAATTCCAAAGGTTCTTCCACCGGTAAGTACAGTGATGTTAAGCTTGGAAGAGATTCAACGATACGTTACCAGGTTTGACAAGGTCATTATGGAATGTACGACCTCAACGGCTCAAACCGACGGAGAATGGGCTTTCGAACATATGAAAGCGGTGTTTAAGGCTAAGATTGTTCCGTTGGTAGACAATCTTAAAGCGGGATTTATATCTCTCGGTGACAATCTTAATTTTGAAATGAAGTAAGTTCAAAAAGTTTTCTATGAAATGGATGACGCTTATGAGCAACATTTAATTGAGAAAGAAAAGATTTTGTCCGAATATGACCGATTGTTAGAACAAGTGGTGTCTCTCAATGTGATGACTGTTGTGATTATTACTTGTGCTAATGAGATTAAATCTGTTGTGAATAAATGTGATGATGTGCATGATCTCTCTATGAATATTGTTGAGACTGTAAATACTATAGATAATCATTCTTGTCACGAATCTAACGCTGAATTTTTAAAGCTTCAAGATTCTTATAATTCACTTTCAAAATGTTTTGACGAGCTTCAACAACATTGTATATCTCTTGAATAGAACAACAATCTAAAAACGAAACTCTTTTAATAATGAAGGATTGTGAAAACAATGTTGAGACGAGTGACAAGATGATTCAGGTGGTTCAGGCATTAGAAGAAGAGATTATGAGACTTAAGAGAGAGGTATCATCAGTAGAATCTATGAAATTGGAACTAGAGGCCGCAGAGATGAAAAACCATGCCTTGGAAAATAAATTCATTCCTATTTTCAGGGAGCTTGAACGAGCAAAACAGGGATGTTCGCAACTTTATGGTTCACTAGAAGAACGCTTCGCTTTTAATGCGGCACAGCAACAGTCATATGTTGACCAATTGAACCAAAAGGCTGCGGAAATCTTTGATTTAAATATCCAGCTCATAGACAAAAACATGGTTTTAGCTGAGTTAAAAGAGACACTTCAACTCAAAGGACAAGAAGTAGTTGATAACGCAGCTATAATCTCTGCACCGTCCTCTAGTGCTCCACAAACCAACCAAGTGGTGATTCACAAGAACCCGTCCCATAAGAACAACCCGGATACATATGCTGATTATATGAAGAATGCAATTAAGCATGTACATCTTGTTAGGGATATCTTAGATGATATTTATGAGCTATATCCCTCAAAAATTCACTATTACTCTGCTCATGCATACATTGAGATGGTACAATACTGATTAGCATATCTGAATTACATCAGACAACCGGGTTCTGCACCACTTAAACAACCACCCATTGCCATAACTCCATTCAATAAGACTCCAGGAGCTAAACCGTCGTTAACTTTAGGTATAACCAACAAGGCTAACTCAAAATCTGCCACTAATGTTCCCTTGCCTTCTACAGGAGTAAATATTTCTACTAAGGCTAAAGGATCTCAAGTCAAGAAAGATAGGATCAAGCCTTCCCCTCGTAGGACAACTAAGAAGAAAGTAGAAGTTCACCCTAGGAATGTTATTTCAGATTTGAATAAAAAGAATCATGTAGCTAAGACAAAAAGCTTTGGATTTGTGCAGCAGCCTAAGCAAATTGTGAATTCTAATTTGAGATGTTGGAATTGTAATGAATGCATGTTTTCTCAGCGTCATGATTTATGTCTTGTTGACCATGTTAATAAAATGTATGCCATTAGGAACAACCTTTAATGGAAACCAACGGGGAGGAAACTCACCCAAGTTGGATGGAAATGGAAACCCACTGGTAGGACCTTTATTGCTAATGGAACTACGTACCCTTTAACTAGGATCACTTCCACTAACGTTAGGTCTCAGCCCCCTTTAACTAGGAGCACTAGCACTTAAGTATGGAAACCGCGCCCTTTAACTAGGTCAGCCCCCACTACTTTGCTTACCAGTGAAGAAGTACCTCAGGAGATTAAACAACTAGAAACTAAGACGAAAACTAGGAAGAAAATTTGGAAATCTAAGAAACCTTATGATAGCAAATCTAAAATGAGGAACAACTAGATTCCGATACATTGCCTTTGTCTGATGAAATTTTTAGGTGGTCAAATCATCCTCTGGTACTTGGACTCTGGGTGCTCTAAGCACATGATCGGAGACCGCTCTCAGCTCAGAAATTTTGCAAGCAAGTTTCTAGGAACGGTGAAGTTTGGTAACGACCATATTGCAAAAATCATGGGTTACGGTAAATATTAGATTGGTAATGTTACGATTTCGAGGGTATATTATGTGGAAGGATTCGGTCGTAATCTATTCTCAGTGGGACAATTTTGCGATTCAAACCTTGAGGTTGCTTTTCGACAACATACTTGCTTCATTCATGATTTGGCAGGAAATGATTTGTTAAAAGGTTCTCGAGGGGATAATCTCTACACGTTGTCTATTCAAAACATGATGGCCGCTTCTCCCGTATGTCTTCTCTCCAAAGCATCAAAGACTAAGTCATGGTTATGGCACTGACGTTTATCTCATCTTAATTTTGATGTTATTAATCACTTGGCTAAAAACGAACTTGTTCGTGGTCTTCCAAAGCTTAAATTTCACAAGGATCATTTATGCTCTGCGTGTTCATTGGGGAAAAGCACCAAGAAATCTTACAAACCTAAAGTTGAAGACACCAACCAGGAACCACTGCATCTTTTGCATATGGATCTTTGCGGGCCAATGCGTACGGCTAGTGTGAGTGGTAGAAAATACATCCTCATCATGGTAGATGATTTTTCAAGGTTTACATTGGTTAAGTTCTTAGTGACCAAGGATCAAGCACCCGCATATATTATTACATTTCTTAAGATGATCCAAGTACGTCTTAATGCTACTGTTCGCCGCATTTGAACCGATAACGGTACTGAGTTTGTTAATCAGACTCTCCGTAATTACTATGAAGAGGTTGGCATTTCACATGAAACATCAGTTTCACGCACTCCACAACAAAACGGTTTCATGAAGAGATGTAATCGTACACTTATGGAGGCTGCTAGAACTATGTTAATTTACGCGAATGCTCCTTTATTCTTATGGGCTGAAGCAGTGGCAACCGCATGTTATAACCAAAACCGCTCTATTATTCGTAAGCGCTGTGGAAAAACACCATATGAGCTTCTTCATGTACATAAACCCGATATTTCATTTCTTCATGTGTTTGGTGCACTTTGTTATCCAAATACTAATAGTGAGAATTTGGGCAAACTTCAACCGAAGGCTGATATAGGAATTTTCATTGCTACTCGCCCGCAAAGAAAGCTTACCGAATTTATAACTGTCGTCTTGGCAAGATAATAGAAACTTTGGATGTCGATTTTGATGAGCTGACAACAATGGCTTCTGAGCAACGCAGCTCTGAACTCGTGCTTCATGAGATGGGAATCGACACTATTAGTTCCAGATTAGTTCCCAACAATCCTACTTCTCCATCATTTATACCACCTACAAGGCCCGAGTGGGATGAGTTATTTAAACCTATGCTTGATGAATTCTTTGATCCTCCAAAATATGAAGCTCCAACACATGTAGTGATAGCTACGATTCCTGAAGTTTTTGCTCAAGATAATGGAGCTCAATCTGATACATCCACGATCACCATTGAACCGGATGTACCATCCCCCAACAATTCTCAAATTACACATGAATATACACCGCCACTCGTTCCTAATGATGTTTAAGAGGATAACAATGATCACGATTTGGAATTTTCTCACATCCAAGAGCTTCCATACTTTGGTTTACCGATACCTGACCCTACTGGGGCGTCTACCTCAAGGGAAGCCCCTACTATTCTTTACTCCAGACCACCAAGGATCGAAACTCACAACACAGAGTGGACAAAGGATCACCCAATCCAAAATATCATTGGTGACATCGATCGACCAGTCTCTACGCGCCATCAATTACAAGAGCACGCATTATATTGTTACTTTGATGCGTTTTTTCCGAGAAGGAACCTAAAACATGGCAACAAGCGATGACACAATCGTCTTGAATTGAAGCCACGCAAGAGGAACTTAATGAATTCCAACGACTTGAAGTATGGGAATTAGTTCCTTTACCCGAAAATGTTAAAATTCTTACTCTGTTGTGGGTATATAAGGTCAAACTCGATGAGATGGGTGGAATTTTAAAGAAAAAAGCTAGATTGGTTGCTCGTGGTTACAAACAAGCATTGGGTATTGACTTTGAAGAATCCTTTGCTCCTGTTACACGATTAGAGGCCATAGACTATTCCTTGCTTATGTTGCTCACATGAACATGATCGTCTACCAAATGGATGTTAAGACGACACTTCTTAAAGGTGAACTAAGGGAAGAAGTCTATGTCAGTCAGCCGAATGGATTTGTCAACTCCTAGTATCCTAATCATGTGTACAAGCTTAAGAAGGCTCTTTATGAGTTGAAACAAGCTCCACACGCGTGGTACGATCTCCTATCGTTTTATCTCATCTCGAAAGGCTTCTCCAAAGGCAAAGTGGATCCGACACTATTCATTCTCAAGGAAGGAAACGACATGATATTGTTACAAATTTATGTTGACGGTATAATATTTGCTGCCACTACCCAAAAATTATCTGACCGTTTTGAGAAAATAATGTCCACACGTTTTAAGATGTCAATGATGGGAAAATTTTCATTTTTCTTAGGGTTAAAAATTTCTTAGAATCCCAGAGGCATCTTCATTAATCAATCCAAATATGCTCTTGAATCTTTGAAAAAATATCATTTTGAAAACTGTGACCCCGTGGATACTCCAATGGTGGAGAGATCCAAGTTAGATGAAGATAGGGATGGGATTGTTGTCGATCCAAACTTTACCGTGGAATGATCGGCACCCTTCTCTATCTGACTGCTAGCAGGCCTGATTTGCAATTTGCTATATGCATGTGTGCCCGGTATCAGGCTCGGCCTACCAAAAAGCACTTACATGTTGTGAAAAGAATCTTTCAGTACCTTAAAGGAACACTTCATCGTGGTATATGGTATCCTAAGGACTCCTCTATTGAACTAATATCATATGCAGATGCAGATCACGCTGGGTGTCAAGATACTCGACGTAGCACCTCAGGAAGTGTGCAACTACTTGGAGATCGTTTGATAAGTTAGAAATCCAAAAGGCAGAAAAGCGATGCGATATCAAGTAGGGAGGTTTAATACATTGCCATGTTTGGTTGTTGTGCTCAAGTTCTTTGGATGAGATCACAATTGACTGACTACGGTCTTGGATTCAACAAAATACTAATATACTGCGACAACAAAAGCGCCATTGCCCTTTGTTGCAACTACGTTCAACACTCCCGGGCGAAGCATATTGACATACGCTACCATTTTATCAAAGAGCAAGGGGAGAATGAAGTAATCAAGATGTATTTTGTCAACACTGAGTATCAGCTGGCGGATATGTTTACAAAGGCTCTAGATCGAGGACGTATCGAGTTTTTGATCGACAAGCTGGGCATGAAATCATTCTCACCGGCGACTCTTCAGGAGTTAGCAGAAGCATCTACGGAATAGTGGTGGTAAACTATTCTCGAGTATCCCTTTTATCGTGGTCATGTATACATTGTATATATTTAAACACCAAAAATAAAAATACAAAAATATAAAACCATAAAAAATATAAATCCAAGAAAATCCAAAAATATTTTTCCTTTTCAAAACGGACATGTCTTTTAGTACGATAATATTTACGGCCTTAGAAATGTCGATTAAAATTGACACGGCGCCATAAATAGAGTTCGTATAAAAGTTGTACATATTTTAAAACATGCCCATATGGCTTGTAGTTATTTCAGACTGCAACCCGCTTTTCGCATTAAAGTCACGTACTTTTTGGAAAACGTTGGCTCACAACGGGAATTACTTTTCTCGGGTATGGTTTACTTTAAAATCAAACAAGGGATCTAGTATACTTTATAACTTGGTCTACACAAATTTGTTTACGCTTCAGTGCATTTATTTTTTTAAATAAGAGAAATCTTATTGCCACCAGAATTGTTTCTTTAAATCATTAAACGGAAAATGTCTTCATCGATATTTGACTCTTCAAACAACGACTACAACTCTTTAAATAGAAAACGGGTCATTGTTTAAGGGGGAGAAAATATCAAATCGTCTTTGTCATTAAAAATATGTCATCAAAAGTCTCTTCAGAAAAACAAACGGTTAAATGTTCTATGTCGTGTATTTTTCGTGCTAGTAGATATTGGATATGATGTAGACCGTCTTGTGCGTTTGATTGGAGATTAGAGATATATTGCATTATAGAATGACGGGTTAAGAGTGTTAATGGTGTTAAAGGGTGTTAAGAATATTAACGGGTGTTTAAACAAAATTATTTGAAACAAATGTTAAAAAGAAAGAAATTCAGGGGTCTGAGTTGCAATTACTTGGAAAGTTTGTGGAAACCTTGGTTTCTTGATCTTTGAAGCTACTAGGAATGATCATTGTTCATATGATTATACAATCAAAGTGGAATTAGAACAACAATCATTAACAAGGTGTTTAGGCACGAATAACATGAATTAAAACAATAGGGATGTTCATTATATTAATAACAAACATCCACTAGACGTGTATACATTGAATCCCACGTCTAGTCGACACACACTTTAGGTTTACATTGTGAATGAAAGTTATGAATAAAACCTAAGACCCTTGTTCCTTTTATAGTGGAAGGAACAGAATCTACAAGAGATAAAATCAAATAAACATCTAAATCTTCTATTTAGATAAACTATATATTGTGTATATCATAAATAATATACTCAATCTATTCCCTAAATAGATTTTCCATCAATCTTTAAACATCCATCAGCGTTTGACCTTGTTGACGGCGTTTGACTTCTGTCAACGCTTAAGTTACTCTTGTCAACGTCTGATTTACTCTTGACAACGCTTGAACAAATGTCTTCATGTTTTCTTTGATTTGAGTTTCTGCCACATCAACTTTTTGACCCAACAATCTTCCCCTAGTTGATAGTGGCAAAACTCTATGTGTATCTCTTGTAAGTTGTACATGATCTTCAAATTGCTTCCCCTCAAGTATAGCATGTATTTCTTCCCCTCTTTTTCACATCAACAGGAAAGTAAACAATGTATGCAATGTTGAAGATTCTCCAAATGTAGCTCTGTGTAATGATCTTGAAGAACAATAAATAAAGTATTCTTGATGTAGAAGTAGAATAACCCAACCTTGTGTTCCATGTCTTGTACTATCCACGTGATAAAGAACTTATACCTTTAGCATTATAAGCAGACCTCGATCTCTTGTCAATATTCTCATCCTTTGTGAGACACTGAGCACGATAATGTAACTCCTTCAAGTGTTATGACAAGTCTTTATCACTAACCATGTAAAGCACGAACAAGTTACCTTTAAAGTCGCAAGTGCATGACTTTAAGATATGATAGAACACAAACTAGCAAAAATCTTCTTCAATCATCAAACTTACCATAAGAATTCTTCCCCTTAAGCTAACACCTTTTCATGACAAGTCAATATCTTCGTATGTAAAAGCTGTTAACGAATAACTCTTTCACAAGGCTATTCCGATTACATACTCCAATAAATAACTTCATGAATGGTTGCTAACTCACCTTAAAATCATTAATTCCTTTCAAAAGTATCCGAGCCATAAATATCAACATGATATTCTATATTAAACAGAGATTCCATGTACGTTCGTGTGTATAATCCTCCTTTTTGTGTGCTAAAAACGTACTAATTTTCTCAAACAGCAGCAATCATTGTGTTGTCCAATATCCTCTTCTGTCCAATATCTCTATCAGTTGTATTTTCCAATATCAGACAATACTTATCAGCGCTTGAAATACCATATATCGGACAACAATGTCAACCTATCAGCGTTGACTTATTCTGTCAGCGTCAAATTCCTCTTTGTCAGCGCTTAAATAACAAACGTCAGCGTCCAAGTGATTTCAAACAAATCTTGAATACCAATTTATTCTTTTAACCACGTGAAGAATAATAGTATTCCAAATATACTTAAGGCCTGGGACCACATCGGTTCATCATGAGAATTATCATCTACTTTATCTAGTAATATCACATCCAAAAATACTCCACGTGAGTATAGCAAATAATTGTGGAATCTTGCGTTCAAAAACATCAGTAACCCCTCGTGAATATTCAGGAGATAAACTCCCAAAATAATATCCTTTATTCAGCATGCTTTTGACTTTTCTTTGCTCACGTGATGTGTCTCTGGCAGCAGCTTTGATGACTTCCTTTTCTTTACATGAAAGTCCACACTTCTCGTAACAAGTCTTCATGTATAAACACTTGACCTTTAGATTATCCACATCTCTCCACATCTATTTTAACTATGTGAGAACACAATAATCGTGTGAACACAAAGGCTTTCCACCAATAGGGATGCAAGAACCATGTGAACACAATTGAAACCTTACGTCCCTTTGCTTGTACTCCTTGATCATGTGAACGCAATTGATATTGACCAATCATCTTGGATGCACCGTGTGAACACAACAAGAAGAACCAATCACGTCCTTTTTCCCTATTTAGATCTTGTTGAGAAACTTTTGATCTTTAAGTAACGCAAGAACCCTAAAACACCAAACCCTAAAAACCCTAAATCTCTCAAAAACCCTAAAAACATCATGTCTGGCACAAATCAGCCTTCTGCTTTGTTACAAAACAACTCCACAAACCCTAGTATCAAAATTCCCATGTTTGATGCCAGGAACTTTGAGCTTTGGAAGTCTAACTTTGAGCAGTATATAGCTATTCATGACTACACTCTTTGGGAGATTGTTGAATATGGGAACACATTCAACAAAGCTCAAAAGATTGCTGCTGCTATTGCCGCAAGGGTAGCTCTTCCTAATTGTCCTGAAGCTGATAAGAAGGAAAAGCCTGAAGATGGAAGAGCTGTATCTGTTGAAGATATAGCCAAGAAGAGGGTGGACATGAAAATCTTGAACATCATGAAACACGCCCTAGGTCATGAGAATCAGCACAAGTACAAACGCTTTGAGTCTGCAAAAGAGCTTTGGGAAGCTCTTGAAGTAGCACATGGTGGCAATGCTGACACAAAAGAAGAAAAGAAGAAGCAACTCTTGCATGAGTATGCTGTCTTTAAAGCTCAACCCAATGAGAATCTCAGCAGTGTGAGAAGTAGACTTCTTGACATCACAAGTCAACTTTCCTTCATGGGAACACAGATTGATGACCCTGAATTGAATGCTACTTTTCTCAAAAGCCTTGGTGATGTATGGAAGATTGAGACAAGATCCATTCTTGTCAATAACACCCACAAGACCTCCAGGTTTGATGACATCTTCAACAAACTAAGACTGTTGGAGAATGAATGGCTTTTGGATAGTGATAATAAATCTTCCAGTAGTAACATGGCCTTCTTCTCACAAAGTGAAGGCCAATTTGATTCCATGAACTTCTATGGACATCCAGCCACTGGATCTCAATGTGTCAGCGCTGGATGTGACTGGAGCTGGAACTTTATGGCTAAGGATGAGGAACTTCTATGGACATACAGATGTGTCAACGCTGGATCTCAGTCTGTCAGCGCTGGATCATATCCTGTCAACGCTTTATACTCAAGCGCTGACACACACAACTTTGGCGCTGATAGAATTAAGCCTGCTGGTTTAGATCTAGATACTGTGTGTGCATTCATTGCTTCTTTGCCCAGTGATTCAAGGATTACATATGAAGATCTTGAGCAGATAAGTGATGAGCAATTGGAAGAGATGGATATCAAGTGGACTATGGCTCTTGTAAGTTTAAGAGCAAACAGGTTTAATAAAAGGTTCAAGAAGAAAATGACCTTTAATGCTAAGGATGTTGCTGGATTTGACAAATCAAAGGTTGAGTGCTACAATTGTCATCGGATGGGGCACTTTATGAGGGAATGTAAATCTCCAAGAAGATCTGATACTGGTAAGCCTTCAAGCCAAATGGTTAAGAGCCAAGATCCCAAGGCCATGGTTGTTGTTCAACAAATTGATGGTGTTGGAGGATGGGACTGGAGCTGGAACTTTATGGCTAAGGATGAGGAAGAGGACAGAGCTTTGGTTGCTGAAGTTAAAGAAGAGTATGTTGAATATGCTCTCATGGCACACTCCTCCTCTTCATCAGATAATGAGGTATATGATGATGCTTTATGTTCTAAGGGTTGTCGTTTAAATACTGAAAAACTAAATCAAGAGATAGTAAAATTATTAGATGAGGCAAGTACTGAAAGATGCAAAGTATCTAATTATCAAATTGCTCTTACCCAAACAGAAAAGACAGTAGCTGAGTATAAGAAAATGGAGTTTGATTTAAAGGATCAAATAAATATCTTAAAACATGAGTTACATCAAAGTAAAGATATTCAAGATATAGTAAACAGGGTTAATCTTGATTTGATAGCTCAGTTAGAGGAGGCTAACAAACATAAAGATAATGTGAGTCTTAAAATCCAGAGATTTGATAAGGCCACACAATCCCTAGGAGAGTGTGTTAGTAAACAAAGAGACTCTAAGGACATGAGTGGGATTGGGATGAAAGATTATACTGGTGTTCCACCACCAGCTGGGGATTTCTATGGTGTCCAATCAAAGGACTTATCTTGGACTGGCTTGCCAGAACTTCAAGAGAAGGAATTTATTCCTCCACCTAGAGTGACTTCCCCAGTTGAGGAATACAAGCAAAAACTGACTGACCTAGATGAGTGGAAGAAAGCTAACCACACCTTGTTTGTTAAGGGAGGGTTGTTGTGTGAAAGTCCAAATGAGCCCACACCAATCTTGAGCCATAATATTGTGGAGTCCAATGATCCTACACCTATTAAAATCACACACCCTACCACTGGCAAAGCTGTTGACCTTGGCCCACAAACTGTTAGAAAACCTAGTGTCAAGTATGCAGAGATGTATAGGAATACTAGGTCACCAAAAAGCCAAGTTAGTAACTCTGGAACAGGCTTCTTTGCTTCTAGACCTAAGACTATGTCTAGAAAAGCTTGTTACACATGTGGTAGCTTCTCACATTTGGCTTACAGATGTGTCAACGCTTCCAATGTCAACGCTGATAGGAACCATTTCAGCGCTGACAAAAGTCAACATAGGTCAAACACTGTCAGACCCAATACCTTTGTGAACAAAAGTTCACAAGTTGTTAGACCAGCCCCATTCTTTTCTAGAGGGTCTAACACACAAGGCCTAAGACCTTTTCAAAAGTCAAACACTTGGTCCAATAGGCAATGGGTTCCTGTAGCAAACCCTAGGTTCAACGCTGATAAAGGCAATCGGGGCGCTGACAAGAACAATTTCAGCGCTGACAGACACACTGCCAAACCTAGGTATTTGCAACCACAGGGAAATAGGTCTAAAGCTTCTACTAGCTTAACATGGAGACCAAAACAAGACCAAAACTCTAATTCTACTGGTGTTTCTATGACATGCAACAGGTTTCATTATATTTCAAAAGCAATGTCAACACCAATTGGGGTTAACTGGGAATTTCATTCAAAAAGGGATGAAAATGGGGTTGTTATGAGAACCAAGTCTGTTCTTGTTGAACAACCAGATGAATCCAAGTCTTCCAAGGCTTGGGTTCCCAAAGAAAACTAATGTGTTTTCTTTATGTGCAGGGCATTCAGAAGAAGATCAATGATTATGGATACTGGGATAGTGGATGCTCAAGGCACATGACAGGAAAGGAAGACTATCTGACAAACTTCACTCCTATTCAAGATGGTGATAAGGTATACTTTGGAGGGGGCTACGGCACCATCACTGGAAAAGGAACCCTTGTCACCAACAATCTACGGTTTGAGAATGTCTTCTTGGTAAAAGAACTGGATTATAATTTGTTTAGTGTATCACAAGTGTGTGATAACAAAAAAAAGGTTCTTTTCACAGATACTGAGTGCTTGGTGTTAAGCAAAGATTATAAGCTCCCTGAGGAAAAATACATAGATTTTAGAACACCAAGGCATAAAGACATATATAATGTGAATCTTAATGGAATTAAGGTAAATAATAAAATGATGTCATGTCTTTATGCTAAAGCCTCAGTAGATGAAAGTAATCTTTGGCACAGGAGATTAGGGCACATAAACTTTAAGAATATCAATAGACTTGTGAGGCTTGGTTTAGTTGATGGTTTGCCTGAAAAGGCTTTCCACAATGACCACACTTGTGTTGCATGTCTTAAGGGCAAGCAGCACAAGGTCTCATTCAGGTCTAAACAGGTGCACTCTAGTTCTAAACCACTTCACTTATTGCATATGGACCTCTTTGGTCCAACTAATATAGAAAGTTTGAAGGGTAAATCATATTGTTTTGTTATCACTGATGATTTTTCCAGGTTTACATGGACTTTCTTTTTAGCCAAGAAAAGTGAAACTGCCCAAAGTCTGATTAATTTCATTACCCAAATTGAAAAGAAAAATGGTAATGAGGTCAAAATTATTAGAAGTGACAATGGGGGTGAGTTTAGAAATCAGTTGTTAGATGATTTTTGTGCCAAGAAAGGGATTATTAGGCAGTTTAGCATAGCTAGAACCCCACAGCAAAATGGGGTTGCTGAAAGGAAGAATAGAACCCTTATTGAAGCAGCCAGAACCATGTTGGCTGATGCCCACTTTCCTATAGCCTTTTGGGCTGAAGCTGTTAACACAGCTTGTTATGTTCAAAATAGGGCATTGGTCAACAAAATACATAATAAGACACCTTATGAGTTACTTTGGGGAAGGAAGCCAAATATTGGCTTTCTCAAGCCTTTTGGTTGTCATGTAGTTGTTTTAGAAACTAGTGAAGCCCTAGGTAAATTTGGTTCAAAAGGTGATGAAGGCTACTTCATGGGTTATTCAGTGCAGAGCAAAGGATATAGGGTTTACATTAAAAAGGAAAAACGTATACTTGAAAAAGTACATGTTAGGTTTTTAGAAAGTAAACCTAGTGATCCTGAAAGTGGTCCAAATTGGTTGTTTGACTTAGAACCTTTATCTAGAGCTTTAAATTATATGCCTGTTACTGATCCAGACATTGTGAAGGTAACTTCAAGTGTTTTGGAAAAGAGAATTGGTAATGTTTCAGGTATACAGGTTGCTAAGGAGGATGGACCACCAGCAGTTGAATCATCTCCCACACAAGAATATGTTACACTTCCTATATGGATAGATGAGTATTATGCTGCTGCTGCTGCTGCTAGAAAGGATAATGGTGGTTTTCAAATACCACCAAATACAAACATGCATGGTTCTTCAGGCGCTGACAAAGGGAAATCAAGCGCTGACAAGAGCAATTAAGACGCTGATGGATCAGACGCTGACACCAACAGTTCAAGCGTTGTTAGCCCAAGCGCTGACAAACAAGGATCAGACTTTGACAACACCTTTGCACATCTTTTCTCTTCCCATTTTGAACAAGGTGGACCTTCCAATGTCCATGAAGAGATTTCTGTTGATCAAGGAGAGTCTGATGAAGAAGATATTGGCAACATGGAGCGTGAAGTTGAGGACACCAGACTTTTTGAAGGAGGAGTTCTCACTTCCACAGCAAAGGATCACCCCTCATCTCAGATTATTGGTGATGTTATGGCTCCAGTTCAGACAAGAAGATCCCATCAAAGTCTTGGTGGATTTATTGCCAATATACACAAGAAGGATGATACCCCTCTTGTACAAGCATGTTTGTTTGCATGTTTTCTGTCACAAGAAGAACCCAAGAAGATTTTTGATGCTCTCAAAGAACCTAGTTGGGTGGAAGCAATGCAGGATGAGCTTCATCAATTTGCTATACAGGATGTTTGGGAGCTGGTTGATTGTCCTAGATATATGAGACCAATTGGGACAAGATGGGTTCTAAGGAACAAGAAGGATGAAAGAGGTATTGTGGTCAGAAACAAGGCACGTTTGGTAGCTCAAGGATATACACAAGAGGAAGGTATAGATTATGAAGAAGTTTTTGCTCCTGTTGCAAGAATTGAAGCTATAAGAATTTTCTTAGCTTATGCCTCTTGTATGAATTTTACTGTTTACCAAATGGATGTGAAGAGTGCTTTCCTCTATGGGACAATTGTTGAGGAGGTATACGTTATGCAACCTCCTGGTTTTGAAGATCCTGAAAATCCAGACAAGGTCTATAGAGTGAAGAAAGCAATGTATGGACTTCATCAGGCCCCAAGAGCATGGTATGGTACCTTGTCTACATATTTGGTGGACAATGGATTCAAGAGGGGCACCATAGATCAGACATTATTTACAAAGAATAAAGGAAAGGTTGAGTGATTTGAAGAATCAGATTGATTGGGACCTACCAGAAATCACCAGAATGTACCATGCTTGGGAAGACAAGGTTATGGACAACCCAGGGATGAGTTTGTCAGATCAAATTTGGGGGTTGGAAGTTCTTCTTAGGGTACAAGATGACATAAAGGTGATTTTGAGGTTTAATGCACAAGAGGTCAAGACTTGGCTCAAAAGAGATAGAAGGCAGTTGTACTATAAGTTGCTTAGATGCCATCAACCTAGATGGACATACAAGAAGCTGCTGGCTTTATCTTTTGAGGAGTTAGAGTATAGGGCACATCCTATTTGGAGGAATGTGCAAGAAAATAATGTCTACCAGTTTCTTTCAGAAGAAAGGAAACAAGAGCTTGCTGAGGAAATGCAGATTCAAAAGGAAATGAGGATTGCTCAAAGACCAGTGAAGAAAGGAGATCCTTTCCAATTTCCTAAAGATATGGATGTGTATTTTCCAACTGAAGGTGTCATAAGGAAGCATCTCAAGCTTTCTCCATTGGAAGCTTCAGATTTGGTTAATGTAGTACCTCTAGATGACAGAAATCCAATCATCAGTTTTGATGAAGATGAGTGTGGATTTTGGAAGATTGGCAGATTTGGAAAGGAGGTACATACTTTCACTTCAGTTATTTCTATCTTTGCAAGCATAGACAGAGAAGACTTGGTGCATCTATGGAGATTAATAGAGGCCAAGTATACAGCTGAAGCACCTACTTCAGCAAATGGAATAAGACTTTGGAACACATTTTTGACTTTGTGTGGTCCAAGAGAAGCAGATCCTGCCATATGGAAGGATCTTGAAGATGATCTCAGTAATCTTCATTGGAGGCTTTATTCTACTTGTGGTGTATTTCATTTGAGCTCTACAAAGTTTTCAGAGTATCTACTTGTGGATGCTGACTATTTCTTGTCCAAAGAAGTGTTGGAGAAGGTGCTAGAGACACCCTTGGAGATTGATTATACTAGTGACGTGGCCAAAGACTTGATTAGATATGTTTATCACCAACATAAGAAGTTTTTGCAAGATTCCTCCTAAGCCTTAAGTTTTTATTCAGAAACTTGATCATTGGAATAGATAAGTTTAGGGGAGGATTGTTGGGAATAAATTATGGGTCAGTTCACTAGACGCTGATAAGAAGAATGTCAACGCTGATAGGATGACATTAGACGCTGACAGCCAAGCGTTGACATTGAAGAAGTCAACGCTGACAGCCTTGAAGATTAGCACTGATGAAATATATCTTCATATGAATCTTTTGTTTATTTGTTTCTTTATTTATGTATGGTAAAGATAAGTATTAAAGATCAAAAGTTTCGCAAGTTAAACCTCTTTCATTGTAATCAAGTTCGATTATTCTAATACAAGTGAAAGTTTGTTTAACATCTTTGTGTTTTAGATCAAGTGTTAATTCCGCATAACACTTTGTTACTTTATTCATAAGCAAAGGTTTCTCTACGTGTAGTACTTGATCTAATCTTGTATACACAAAGCTGAATAATAGATCGTGTGAATGCCGGTGTACCATAACCATATGAATAAATAGGAAGTGATCGTGTGAATGCAATAGTTTTCCACCAATAAGAAAGCTTTAGTCGTGTGAACAGAAACATGCTTCGTGTGAATAGAATCTACTTTGTATCCAATTCGTTTTTGGCATCCATCAACTTTGCGAACAGAATCACATCATAATCAACTTTGCTCACAAAGTGTACCATCGCTACTATTCTTTTGATTTGTCTTTTGGAAACCAACGTGAATCAGCACATAATAGCAACAAGTATAAACAAATACCTTATCTCGCCTTCTTTTTCTGTTCTTAAACGATCTAGGGTTTATGACAAAACCTTTTTCTTGCTGCTATATCCCTCAAATCTTCAATTTTTCTGCTTTTAAATTGATTTAGGGTTTAAAGAAACCCTAATCATGATTTTATGTGAAAGCTTGAAAAACTGAAAATCACCTCATCAGCCAACTTTGACGCCTAATAACTTTTGCTTTGGGATAAAACTCGACAATCCCTCCGGTGGATGTTTAGATATATGTATAAAGAACATACGTATAAAATTTCGTGACGATCCAACGGTTCAATCAAAAGTTATGACCTTCTGAATACTGCTGCGCACACAAAAACGTCCAGAAAAACCCTAGACGGATTTTTCTTCTTTTCACCATACACGAACACCTTGTTGGTCCTAGCATCACGAGCCACGAGGCTCTGATACCAATTGTGGAAACCTTGGTTTCCGGATCTTTGAAGCTACTAGGAATGATCATTGTTCATATGATTATACAATCAAAGCGGAATTAGAACAACAATCATTAACAAGGTGTTTAGGCACGAATAACATGAATTAAAACAATAGGGATGTTCATTATATTAATAACAAACATCCACTAGACGTGTATACATTGAATCCCACGTCTAGTCGACACACACTTTAGGTTTACATTGTGAATGAAAGTTATGAATAAAACCTAAGACCCTTGTTCCTTTTATAGTGGAAGGAACAGAATCTACAAGAGATAAAATCAAATAAACATCTAAATATTCTATTTAGATAAACTATATATTGTGTATATCATAAATAATATACTCAATCTATTCCCTAAATAGATTTTTCCATCAATCTTTAAATATCCATCAGCGTTTGACCTTGTTGACGGTGTTTGACTTCTGTCAACGCTTAAGTTACTCTTGTCAACGTCTGATTTACTCTTGACAACGCTTGAACAAATGTCTTCATGTTTTCTTTGATTTTGAGTTTCTGCCACATCAACTTTTTGACCCAACAAAGTTATTGACTAAAGTCAAAACTACTCCCCCGTCTTCTTTTCTTTCTTTTTTGTTCAAAATGCACAAACACAAACCCCCTGGTGAACTCCATTGCCGCCATTGTCTTTTTTAACTCCACAAGCTTCATACCTCTCGTTTTACAACACAAATCAATAAGGTATAACAAGTTGTATTAATCCATTAATCTGTATTCCTTTATATTCGCATATGTCTCTCAATTAGTTAGGGTTTATAGAAAATTTTATGTTTTTGAAAAACTCAATTGATTTGGGGGACTGTTGGTAGGGATGAGATAAACATGGGGTATGATTTGTTTTGCCTGAAAAATCACAATAGAACTCGATTTAGGTCTTGTTTGCTGCGTGAATGATGAACAGTTAAGAGAATGGATTCAGGAATCCTAAAACCAAATATTCCGAAATCTAAAACATGTATCCCAAAATCTTTAGAACTAATCATTAAGAATTGGGAAAACATGTATCCCGAAATCATTACAAGCTTTACTCATAAACCTCTTGGAAAGAATGGATTCCGAATTCTTAGAGAGACGGATTCCGAAATCTAAAATAATAACAGAATCCGGAATCATTAAGCCTATTATCCGAAATCTTTGCTAAGTTTGGAATCCGGAATCTTTAAAACCAATTACTCCGAATTCTTAGATAAGACATGGATTCTGAAATATTAGATTAGTCCGGGATTCCAAAATCTAAAAAGACATGGATTCCGAAATCTTAAAGACATGGAATCTGAAATCTCTTAGACCAGGATTCCAAAATCTAAAAGACATGGATTGCGAAATCTTTTAGACCAGGATTCCGAAATCTTAAAGACATGGATTCCGAAATAATTTTAGACCAGGATCCCGAAATCTTTTAGACATAGATACCAAAATGTTTTAGATAATGGATTCCGAAATTTTAAAGATAATGTATTCCAAAATTACAAGGTAAAATAATTCAGAATATGTTAAAACACATATTCCAAAATCTTTTGCACAAATAGAGTCCGGAATCATGTATACATTCCGAATTCTTAACTTGTGATTTTTTTGGGATATGATTGTTTTGTAATATTACGTATTATTCTTCATGGGATTTTAAGTGTTTGTTGATTTGTACTATGTAATCTTCTAATTGTTGTGATATGCTTTTGTCATGCTTTAAGATTTACGTGTATAATGATATATTTTTGTGTGTATCTGTTGGGAATAAATTATAGCCAATCTACTTGAACGCTGACAAGAGTAAAACAAGTGTTGACAGGAGCAAAACAAACGCTGACAGCTCAAGCGTTGACAAGATAAAGTCAAGCGTTGATACATTGAAGACAAGCACTGATGGGAAGATATACTCTACGCGTTTATTATATTCTAGATTACTTCTAGTAAAGATAGGAACAACAATGTACTTTTTATATTTATCTTTACCTAGAATAGCTGATACGTAGATTATTGTACAAGGCTTCTTATGTCTATAAAAGAAGACCTTTAGGTTAATGTTTCATATAAGTTTTCATTCGTAAACTACTTCCATTGTAAGCAAGTTTGATATCATTAATCAAAGTGAAAGTTTGTTTATATCTTGTGTGTGCTTGTTTAAGTGTTAATTCCGCATAACACTTAGATTATTATAAACATATACAAAGGTTTCTCTAAGTGTATTACTTGATCTAATCTCGTATACATAAAGCTAAATCGATCTAAGTTTGGGATCAACAAGTGGTATCAGAGCTTGTTGAGGAACTTTTGATCTTAAAGAACACAAGAACCCTAAAAATCACCAAAACCCTAATTTTCTCAAAAACCCTAACAACATCATGTCAACTTTAGAAATAACCTCCTCCTCACCTTTACCAAACATCAAGATTCCCATGCTTGATGCAACCAACTTTGAATTGTGGAAATTCAACTTTGAGCAATATCTAGGGATCTATGATTACACACTCTGGGAGATCATTCAATATGGAAACACATTCGATAAAGCCCAAAAGATTGCTGATGCTATTTCTCAAAGATCAGCTGTTGCTGGATGTTCTGAAGAAGATAAGAAAGAAAAACCTGAAGATGATAGAGTTGTGTCTGCTGAAGACATAGCAAAGAAAAGGGTTGACATGAAAACCCTAAATATTCTAAAAGTCTCTTTGGGACAAGAGAACCAGCATAAATACAGAGGTTATGATTCTGCTAAAGACCTTTGGGCAGGTCTTGAAGTTGCATATGGTGGCAATGCAGATACCAGGGAAGAAAAGAAGAAACAACTCATGCATGATTATGTTGTTTTCAAAGATCAACCCAATGAGAAGCTGAGTAGTGTGAGAAGCAGATTGCTTGACATTACAAGCAAATTGTCCTTCATTGGGACACAACTTGGTGATGTTGACATTAATGCTACCTTTCTTAAAAGTCTTGGTGAGGCGTGGAAGATTGAGGCAAGATCTATTCTTGCCAATAATACTTACAAAAGTTCCACGTTTGATGACATTTACAACAAACTGAGGCTGTTGGAAGATGAAACTCTTTTAGAGCATGGAAACAATTCTACCAACAGTAACATGTCCTTCTTCTCTCATAGTGAAGGTCAATTCAATCAGAAGGACTCTTACATGCATCCAGTTACTGGATCATCATGTGTCAGCGCTGGAACAAGTCCTGTCAACGTCTCCTTTTCAGACGCTGACACATTCAAATGTGACTCACCAAGAGTTAAACCTGCTGGTTTGGATTTGGATACTGTATGTGCTTATATTGCTTCTTTGCCCAATGGTTCAGTGATTACATATGAGGACCTTGAGCAGATAAGTGATGAGCACTTGGAAGAGATGGACATTAAGTGGAACATGGCTCTTGCTAGTATAAGAGCAAACAGGTGGAACAGAAGGTTTAAGAAGAAGATGACCTTCAATGCAAAAGACACAACTGGATTTGATAAATCCAAAGTTGAGTGCTACAACTGCCATCGTATAGGGCACTTCATGAGGGAATGCAGATCTCCTAGAAGATCTGATGCTGGTAAACCCTCAAGTCAAATTGTTAAAGCTCATGATCCTAAAGCCATGGTTGCAGTTCAAGGAATTGATGGTATGGGATGGGATTGGAGCTATCTGGCTAAGGATGTGGAAGAGGATAAAGCTTTGGTTGCTGAAATTGAAGAAGAAGAGCATGTTGAATATGTTCTCATGGCACACTCCTCCTCTTCATCTGATAATGAGGTATACAATGATGCTTTTTGTAGTAAAGGTTGTAGGTTAAACACTGAGAAACTTAACAAAGAGGTGTTAAGATTATTAAGTGATGTGAGTGCTGAAAAGTGCAAACTGTCTAATTACCAACTAGCTCTCACTCAAACTGAGAAGACAGTTTCTGAATACAAGAAAATGGAATTTGACTTAAAAGATAAAATAAATATCTTAAAACATGAGTTAAATGCTAGTATGGATATTAGAAACATTATGGAAAGGGTTAATGGTGAGTTACAGGCTAAATTAGATGAAGCCATTAAAAACAAAGATAATGTTGGCCTTAAAATCCAGAGATTTGATAAGGCAACACAAACCCTAGGAGAATGTGTGGGAAAACAAAGGGATCCTAAGGACATGACTGGGATTGGGATGAAAGACTACTCTGTGGTTCCACCACCAGCTGGTGACTTCTATGGTGTCCAACAAAAGGACCTATCTTGGACTGTTTTGTCAGAACTCCAAGAGGAGGAATTCATTCCCCCACCAAGAGTTGTCACCCCAGTTGAAGAGTATCATCAAAAGTTGACTGACCTGAATGAATGGAAGAAAGCTAACCCTACATTATTTGTTAAGGGTGGCTTTCTATGTGAAAGTCCTAATGAGTCAACTCCCATTAAAGTTACAAACCCAATCACTGGTAAAGCTGTTGACCTAGGCTCAAACACTGTTAGAAAACCTAGCATTAAGTATGCAGAGATGTATAGGAATACTAGGTCACCCAAGAGCCAAGTTAGCAATAATGGAACAGGCTTCTTCTCTTCTAGACCTAGGGTTGTGTCTAGAAAAGCTTGTTACACTTGTGGTAGCTTTTCACATTTGGCATATAAGTGTGTCAACGCTCCCAAAGTCAGCGCTGACAGGAACAAATTCAGCGCTGACAGGAACAAAGTCAACGTTGTTAGGAAGTCAAACGTTGTCAGGCTCAAACCTTGTGTGCAGCAAAGTCCACAAGTGATTAGACTTGCCCCATTCTTTACTAGAGGGTCTAACACTCATGGACAAAGACCATTTCAAAAGACAAATACTTGGTCTAATAGGCAATGGGTTTCTGTAGCAAACCCTAGATTCAACGCTGACAAGGGTAATTGCAGCGTTGACAAGACCAATTCCAACGCTGACAGAAACGTGTCCATACCTAAATATTTGCAACCACAGGGTAAGGGGTCTAAAGCTTCTTCAAGCTTAACATGGAGACCCAAGAAATATCAAAACCCTAATGATAATGGGATTTCAATGACCTGCAACAGATTTAATAACATTTCAAAGGTCATTACAAAACCTATTGGGGTTAACTGGGTATTTCATCCTAAGAAGGATGAAAATGGGGTTGTTGTGAGAACTAAGTCTGTTCTTATTGAACAACCAGATGAATCCAAGTCTTATAAGGCTTGGGTTCCCAAAGAAAACTAATTTGTTTTCTTTATGTGCAGGGCATTCAAAAACAGGTCAATGATTATGGATATTGGGACAGTGGATGCTCAAGGCACATGACAGGGAAGGAAGACTATCTAACGAACTTCACTCCCATAAAGGATGGTGATATGGTCTACTTTAGAGGCGGATATGGTACTATCACAGGCAAAGGAACCCTTCTCACCAAGAACTTGCGTTTTGAAAACGTATTTTTGGTAAAAGAACTTGATTACAATCTTTTTAGTGTATCACAAGTTTGTGATAACAAAAATAAAGTTCTGTTTACTGATACTGAGTGTTTGGTGTTAAGCAAGGATTATAAGATCCCTGATGAGACATATATTGAATATAGAACACCTAGGCATAAAGACATATACAATGTGAATCTGAATGGGATTAGAATGAATAACAATATGTCTTGTTTTTATGCTAAAGCTTCAGTAGATGAGAGTAATTTGTGGCACAGGAGACTAGGGCACATAAATTTTAAGAATATAAATAAGCTTGTGAGACTTGGCTTGGTTGATGGTTTGCCTTAGAAGGCCTTCCACAATGACCACTCTTGTGTTGCATGTCTTAAAGGCAAGCAGCACAAGGTCTCATTCAAGTCCAAACAGGTGCACTCTAGTACTAGACCTCTTCATTTGCTTCAAATGGATCTCTTTGGTCCTACCAATATAGAAAGTTTGAATGGTAAGTCATATTGCTTTGTTATCACAGATGACTTTTCTAGGTTTACTTGGACATTCTTTCTAGCTATGAAGAGTGACACAGCTGATATTCTAATTGATTTTATCACTCAGATTGAGAAGAAGTCTGGCAATGAAGTTAAAATGCTTAGGAGTGATAATGATGGTGAATTTAGGAATAAAAAGTTAGATGATTTCTGTGCCAGGAAAGGAATTACTAGGCAATTTAGTGTTGCCAGAACCCCACAGCAAAATGGGGTTGCTGAGAGGAAAAATAGAACCCTATCTGAAGCTGCCAGAACAATGTTGGCTAATGCTCATTTTCCTATAGCCTTTTGGGCTGAGGCTGTTAATACAGCTTGTTATGTTCAAAATAGAGCATTGGTTAACAAAATTCAGAACAAAACACCTTATGAGTTACTTTGGGGAAGAAAACCTAATATTGGTTTTCTCAGACCTTTTGGTTGTCATGTAGTAGTCTTAGATACTAGTGATGCCTTAGGTAAATTTAGTGCAAAAGGTGATGAAGGCTACTTCATGAGGTATTCAGTGCAGAGCAAGGGATATATGGTTTATCTTAAAGAGGAAAAACGTATACTTGAAAAAGTACATGTTAGGTTTTTAGAGAATAAACCTAGTGATCCTGAAAGTGGTCCTAATTGGTTGTTTGACTTGGAACCTTTATCTATAGCTTTAAATTATATGCCTGTCACTAATCCAGACATTGTGAAGGTAACTTCAAATGTTGTGGAAGAACAAGTTTTTGATGTTTCAGGTACACAGGTTCATGAAAAGGTTAGATCACAAGCAGAAACGTCATCTCCTATACAAGAATATGTTACAATTCCCATTTGGACAGATGCCTTTGCTGCTGCTGCTGCTGGTAAAGATAATGGTGGTCCTCAAGTACCACCAGATACAAACATGCATGGTCCTTTAGGCGCTGACAAAGGCAAATCTAGTGCTGACAAGACCAATTCAGACGTTGATGGCTCAGACGTTGACAACAATAGTTCAAGCGTTGTTAGCCCAAGCGCTGACAAACAAAGTTCAGGCATTGACAACACTTCTGCACATCTTTTCTCTTCCATTTTTGAACAAGGTGAACCTTCCAATATATATGAAGAGGTTCATCCTCATGTTGATGAAAGAGAGTCTGATGAAGAAGATATTGGCAACATGGAGAATGAGGTTGAGGACACCAGACTTTTTGAAGGAGGAGTTCTCACTTCCACTATGAAGAATCACCCCACTTCTCAAATCATTGGTGATATTATGACTCCAGTTCATACTAGAAGATCTCATCAAGGTCTTGGTGGGTTATTGCCAATATTCACAAGAAGGTTGATACCCCTCTTGTGCAAGCATGTTTGTTTGCCTGTTTTCTGTCACAACAGGAACCCAAGAAAATATTTGATGCCCTCAAAGAACCAAGTTGGGTGGAAGCAATGCAGGATGAGCTTCACCAATTTTCAATTTAGGATGTTTGGGAGCTGGTTGATTGTCCCAGATATGTCAGACCTATAGGGACAAGATGGGTTCTAATAAACAAGAGAGATGAAAGAGGAATTGTGGTAAGAAATAAGGCAAGGTTAGTGGCTCAGGGATATACACAAGAGGAGGGGGTAGATTATGAGGAGGTCTTTGTACCAGTTGCAAGGATTAAAGCTATAAGGATCTTTTTAGCCTATGCATCCTGCACGGGCTTCACTGTCTATCAAATGGATGTCAAGAGGGCCTTCCTCTATGGAACTATTGTTGAGGAGGTATATGTGATGCAACCTCCTGGTTTTAAGGATCCAGAGAATCCAGACAAGGTGTATATAGTCAATAAGGCTATGTATGGACTTCATCAAGCCCCAAGAGCATGGTATGGTACTTTGTCTACTTACTTAGTGGACAGTGGATTCTAAAGGGGCACCATAGATCAGACACTATTTACAAAGAAGAAAGGTAAGGATGTGTTGCTTGTTCAGGTCTATGTTGATGACATCATTTTTGGGTCTACTGATCCAAAGATGAGTGAGGATTTCTCCAAGCTTATGACAGACAAATTCAAGATGAGTGTTATGGGGGAGATGAACTTCTTTCTTGGTTTACAAGTTCAGTAGAAAGAAGATGGTATCTTCATCTCCCAGGATAAATATGTGGCTCAGATCTTGAAGAAGTTTGGCTTTTCTCCACATGAAAAGAGGGCTACTACTCCTATGGATAGAGAACACCCTTGGGGAAAGATTGGAGATGGGAAAGATGTTGATGTCAGGCACTATAGATCCATGATTGGATCCTTGATGTATCTTACAGCCTCCAGACCTGACATCATGTTTGCTGTGTGTGCTTGTGCACGTCATCAAGTGACTCCCAAAGAATGTCACCTTTATGCTGTGAAGAGGATCTTTAGGTACCTGAGATGCTATCCTAGTCTTGGTTTATGGTACCCAAAGGATTCACCATTGGAGCTGATTGCATATTCAGACAGTGACTATGGAGGTGATAAGTTTGATAGGAAATCCACAACTGGTGGATGTCAGTTTCTTGGGAGCAGGTTGATATCTTGGCAATGCAAGAAACAAACAGTGGTGGCTAATTCTACAACTGAGGCTGAGTATGTAGCTGCAGCTGCTTGTTGTGGATAAGTTTTGTTGATTCAGAACCAGCTGTTGGACTATGGGTATAATTTCATGCATACCAAGATATTTGTTGACAATAACAGCACTTTATGCATCATTAAGAATCCTGTACATCATTCTAAAACTGAACACATAGAAATTAGACACCATTTTATAAGAGATTGTTTTGAAAAGGGTTTAATACAACCAGATAGGGTTGACATAGAAGGAAATGTGTCAGATTTACTAACTAAACCTTTTGATGCTGGGAGGTTTCAATACTTGGTAACAAGTATTGGAATGATCAATCTCACATAATATGTGTTTTGGAGTCTTTTTGTAAAAGTATGTACAAGATGATGCATTGTTATTAGTCTTTTTGAGGATTTGGATTTTCCACTATATTTTTCTAACACTGACAAAGGTTGCTTGAACGCTGATAAGTGTTTTTGTGACGTTGTCAGCAATATATTTGTCTAACGCTGACAAAGCTTCCCTCAACGCTGTCATGTGTTATCGGGACGTTGTCAGCAACAAATGTTAGTTTTGTGGTTTTCAATCTAAATGTGCAGGTGGTGTTAGCAGTATACCATTGGATATAGAGTTGCTTATGGATCATTGGAGAAGCATTTGGACAAGTTTTTATTTATAGATGATGGTTGGAATTTTTAATTCCTATCTTGACATAAATTTTTATGTTCATGCATATTTTTAGCAACTTATGTATCATTGTTTAAGGGGAGGTTTTAGGAACCTTTAGGATGATTGGGTATCCATATGATACTCTTATCACAATTCTAGATTGTGTCCACAGGTGAGTATGAGTTAGTTTTACTAAATCATGAGGCACTGTAGCATGCAAAGTTGATATACTATGCATGCTGCCAAGACATTTTTGGCCTAGAATTGGTTGTGGTCTGTTGGGGGACTTGGGAATAATTTTGTTATGGGATTTACCTGGGAGTAACAAGGAATTTTATAAGGTAACTTAGTTGTTAAGAGTTTTGGTTAGCAAGGGACACTAGAGGACTGTTATGTCTATCTTGTATAAGAAAGTGTGCATAACTGGACAGTGCTTGCCACCCTATAATAATTATCAGCTTTTTGGTTATCTTCTCTAGGATAAATTACTTTGTTAAGGTTATTTTTCATTTTTAAACATTTTTGTTTTTGGACGCTGACAAGTATATTTCCAAGCGTTGTTGTGACCAATTTAGACGCTGACATGGCTATGGCAAACGTTGACAAGATTATAGCCGTTGGGCGTTGATAGGTTATTTTTGACCGTTGACACTCAATGGGTCCTACCCAGTTGTTACTTTTTGACATATTTTTAGGCCGTAATTTTGGGAGCAGATAAACTTCATTTAATGCATGAGATAAAATTATTCTTTTTCAATATTTTCATGATTATGTTTTGAAAATACTTGCCTATTTTTGGGCCAATCACATGCATTTTCTTCTCCTATAAATTTGGCTCCTATTTTTAAACAGGGTACCTATAATTCTTGTCTAACACAATTTTCTCTTATCAAGTTCATCTTCATCACTCATTTTTAACAGCTTTCAACAATGGCACCAAAGTTTAAACCATCAGAATTGGAATTGGGGTTCAGAAGTCAACACAACATGATCGCGTATCTTGAAGCTGATGATACTCTGTTTCCTCAATACACACAAATGGTGGAGTATTTGAACGCATCTCCTTTTAGGTATGCTCTTTCTCATGCACCACTCATTCATGTCACACATATTAAACAGTTTTGGAACAATGTTAGTTCTTCAACAGTTAATAGAGTGACTGTTGGGTCTTAGAATCTAGACTCATCTGGGATATATAACAATGATTGTAATAAGCACAGCGGAACATAAAGAACACAATCAAAGTTATGAACAAGGCTTTCTTATTCATAAAATACTAATAAGCTACTACTACTCCTGGTGCCTAATAGGCTTGACACCAGGAGAACGCACACACACCTTTAGTTTACATTGTATATGAATGAATTAAATGACCATGTGTGCCTAACCCTCTTTATATAATAGAGGTACTAGGGTTACATCACAACCCTAGCTTACTATCAAAGCTACCTATTTATTATTAAGTCCTTCATCTTCTTTTGTCATATCAACTCAAGATATATAAGTCCCAACAATCTTCCCCTAGTTGATTTGACAAAACCAGTAAACACAAGCTTCCCCTGAAGCTAATATAGATGAAGGCTAAGCTTACCCTTGATCCATGCATTCTTCCCCTTTTTGTCACATCAACTCAAAAAGGATCGTCTTCCCCTTAAGAAATGCACGGCAAATCCAATAGGCTCCATGGAGAGATCACTGATGAAGAAAATCAAGTATAACAAATTTTATGAAGAAGTGAAATATCCCAAACTTGTGTCTTATATCATCTCAGTTTTTATTACATGGGACTGATAACCCCCACAACTATAAGCCAGCTGTTAGCTATAACAATATATTTAATCCAACGATAAGGTGTATTGCTCACCAACAGTTTTTGGTACATGGGAACTGGTAACCTTCACAACTATGAGCCAGGTGTAAGCTGTAACAATATATTTAGTCGAAAGACAAGGTGTATTGGTCACCTAATTGAGATATAACAAGTTTGTGAAAATCAACTCCAACATCAGATAAGCAATAAGCAACTGTCTTCGTCAAGAAACCGTAACTCACCAGTAGGAACCATAAGCTAACCATCTCTTGCATCTTAAACTCAGTAGTACAGATCATCCACTCATTCAGTGTGAAAAAGACATGCTTATTACAATAACATGTAATAAAATGTCTTTGTATAATTCTTGTAATCAATATATGCATGACGATCACATGCAACGGCCGATAGTCTCAGTGAGCTCTGACGGATCAACCAGAAACCACTCGATGCTTATGATCATGTTAATTTTGTGATGATCATATCATGAACTGTATGGTATCATATGCCCCCCAAATATTTGTAAAAGAGCGTGTAACTATTCCAATCAAGAATTATAGCATAAACTGAACTTTTGAAGTAACCATATACCTCTTCATTGTGCAAGATCACCAGTAGGAACGACCAGGAGGAAACGACCAGGAGGAACCAACTAGGAGGAACCGACCAGTAGAAACTGTCCAGGAGGAACCGACCAGTAGCAAGAAATAGCCAACCAGGAGCATCACAAAAACCGCTCTTTTTTTGTCATTTTTTTCATTTTTTTTTTCTTTCACAATCTGTCACTGTCGCCAAATTGTTGTTGATATCACTTTCAAACTTTTAGTGACACACTGACTGTCACTATTTCTGAGCTGTCACAAAAATCAAACAATGAAACCAACATGTTCGTTATGGATTACATCAGGCTCCTAGAGCTTGGTATGAGCGTCTTTCCACTTTCTTGTTGAAGAATGGTTATAAAAGGGGTACTATTGATAAAACACTATTTCTTCGGAGGAATACCAAGGACATTATTCTTGTTCAGGTCTAAGTGGACGACATTATCTTTGGTTCTACGAGGAAGGAATGGTGTGATGAGTTTGAACACTTAATGAAAGGCGAATTTCAGATGAGTGTGATGGGAGAACTTTCTTTCTTCCTTGGTCTTCAGGTCAAGCAACAATCGGATGGGATTTTCATCAGTCAAGACAAATATGTTCAAGAGATTCTTCAGAAATTTGACATGGATCCTCTTAGACCCGCAGCAACTCCTTATGAAGTTGCTAAAATCAAACTAAAGAATGAGCCAGACCCCCCGGTCAATGTTCACATGTACAGGTCTATGATTGGCTCCCTCATGTATTTGACTGCATCACGTCCGGATATCATGTTTGCAGTAAGTGCTTGTTCTAGACACCAGGTGACTCCAACGGTTTCGAACTTAAATGCAGTGAAGAAGATTTTCAAGTATATCAAGGCTCAACCTAAACTGGGCTTATGGTATCCTAGAGAATCACCTTTTGTTCTAGAAGCCTATAGTAATAGTGACTATGCTGGTGCTAATAATGACAGGAAGTATACTACTGGTGGTTGTCAGTTTTTGGGTCGTCGACTTATTTCATGGCAATGCAAGAAACAGACAATCGTAGCTACTTCTTCAACAGAAGCTGAATACGTTGCTGCTGCTAGTTGTTGTGGACAGGTTTTGTGGATCCAAAATCAGATGTTGGATTATGGTTTCAATTTTATGAACACCAAAATTTTTATTGACAATCAAAGCACTATTTGCATTGTGAAGAATCCTGTTTTTCACCAGCGAACGAAGCATATTGAAATTCGGCATCATTTTATACGGGATGCCAATGAGAAGAAGCTGATTCAGGTTCTTAAAGTTCATACGGATGATAATGTTGCTGATTTGCTGACTAAAGCATTTGATGGTCCTCGGTTTAACCACTTGGTGGTTCATATTGGGATGGTCAATCCTTGAGGTCTAGGGTTGAGGGGAGGCTAAGCCTAAGGGGAGGCTTTGTGTACATATTCTTAGGACAGACTAACGTATTGATAGAGTTTAACAACTTATTATATTGGTTCTGGTGGTGTGTGTTACTTCTGGTGGAGGATTTTGCTCCCTTCTGGTGGATATGGTCTTACATGACTGGCTTCTGGTCCTCATTGGTCAGCTTCTAGTCGTACTTGGTTGGCTTCTGGTGGTTCAAAATCCTTCCTTGTCAAGTGGTGATTGGCTTCTGGTACTAGTCTGGGACACTGTTCATTCCTTTTGTCCTTTGTTGACCACGTTTTGCTCCTGGTCTGACCATTGTGTGCTTTGACTTTTGGTCAACGCTCCCAATCCTGGTTTTCACATTTTTAATTAACTATGGTAAATTGGGAGTTGGTAATTATGTTATAAAGGGCAAGTGGTTACTATGCAATTATGTCTAAATTTGAAAGGGCAACCCCCTATTAATAGGGGTCAATGAACAGTTACTATTTTCCTTATTAATGGTCAACCTAACCTTTTGACTCACTCATTCCAATCAACACACACATAAAACCGCTCCTACTATCTCCACCCTAACAAAAATCATTCTTCCATCCATTAATCAAGATCCAATGGCTGCTCTTGCTTACCAACCTGCTCACAACCGAGTTGCTTATCTGGGTGATGGTCCACATCGTGAACATTTTGCTGACATTCTGGATTTCATTGAAGCTTCGAACCTAAGATTTGCGTTTACTGTATGTCCCACTATTTATGATAGTGTTATTCGTCAATTTTGGGCGTCTGCTCGTCTTGTGGTTGTTGTTGGTCGTCCACGTGCACTCCATGCTACCATAGATGGACGTTCATACGTGGTGACTGAGGCTTCTATTCGATCTTCTCTTCATCTTCAAGATGAGGGTGGTGTTGAGTCCATCCTCAATTCAGAGGTATTGGAGGGGATGGCTGCTTTAGGATACGAACATGGGGGGAAGTTTAACTTCCAGAAAAATAGGTTTTCCCCCCAGTGGAAGCTTCTGGTGCACTTTCTAATCCATTGTATGAGTCCCAAGTCTGGGAGTTGGGATGCTTTCCCTACTCCCTTGGCTACTGGTCTTATTTGCTTAGCCCAGGGTAGAGTTTTTAACTTTTCTCATTATCTATTTGAGGGGATGGTTAGTAATCTATCTAATGCTGGTTCTAGAAAGAAGTTTCTTATGTATCCTAGGTTTCTTCAGCAAATACTGGTTTGCATTCCTCGTGATAGGACTGAGCATGTGCCGTCTAAGCTTACTGCAAAAGTGTATTACAATATGGTCCATGGGTTTACTGGGGAGTGGCGGCCCCTGACTGAGGCCATGTTGGGACTGGCTCAGGGTCCTATGGGTGAGGAGGAGGAGGCTCCTGAGTTTGTTGTGATTGATGATGACCGTATGGAGGAGGAGGCTCCTACTGGTGGTCCTTCTCATGTGGTTGAGGAGGAGCTGGTTGAGGAGGTGGTGGTTGAAAAACAGTCCCCCTCCAAGGCTGGTCCTTCTTCAGCACCACACAAGTCTCCATTTGTGGAGACTCCACCTCCTAGTCCTGCTCCACACTCGGCTGATAAATATTTTGGTACTAGTACTCCACAGGTTGACCCATCTGTTGCTTCGGGCTCCCATGACGCTTTCCCTGACCCAAGTTCTCTTGGTGGGCAGGCGGAGGAGCCTACTACACTTATGTCTTTATTTTATCTTATGCGCAGGTATCATGAGAGGATGATTTCATTGGAAGCTGATTTGAACCAACACCAGAAACTTACTAGGGAGTTTGTTCTTCCTCTGGCTGATCGCATCAAAGCTTTGGAAACTCAGCAACGACGCCGAAAGAAGCATGTGATCCATTCAGATTCCGATGAGGAGGGTTCGGAGCGTGTTGAGGATGGTTTGACATTATTGGCAAAGGCTGCCTTTGCTGATAAAGTATATGATGATTTGTCGGTTCCTCCGACAGCCTCCAGTGTTCCTTCTCCTGGTGCTATTCCCACTCCTATGGATGGTGATTCTGGTCCTGCTACTGGTTCCAATGCTAGTCCCTCCCATGATTCGAAGGGCAAGGCCCCAATGACTGATGCTCCATCACCATCTCGCAAGCGTACCCGTCGACAGCTTGAGGAGGAAAGGCTAGGTGAGGAGGCTGCTCGTCGGATTCAAGCTGAGATTGATGAGGCTGAAAGGGCTGCAGAAGAGGAGCTTCGACAGCGGAGGCGTGAACAAGTTCAGCACGATGCAATGCATTGGAGTGATAGTGAGTGGATGCAGGTGTTGACTATTCTCACCAGGGATTATGCTCAGTTTACAGATCTTTTGGGTGACGATGTTGATGAGCATAACTGTATTCCGAGAGCGATGGTATTGATGCGCAAGCAACAGTTGGCCCTTGCTGCGCAGCTTCGTGAGCAGAGAAAGAACAGACCTTTATCAAGAACTGAACAGCGCAGGCAGATGCCACGTTATGTGAAGTACCAGTCCGCTGCTCATTTTAATGCTCCATGGACGTGGGACAGAGTTCGGGCTTTATCCTTTGATGAGCTCAAGGCACTTTATGAGTGTATGGTTAAGCGTCAGAGTCAACCAATTCCGGAAAGATTTATTTTACCATCCTCGTGGTGTGACCTCTTCTTCGCCTGCTGCTCCTACTGGTCCTTCCTCTGCTCCTACTCCTGGTTCTGCTGCTAGTCCATCCGGTTTTGTTGCTACTTCCGTTGGTACTTCTACTTCTCCTTTGGTTGCTCCTATGGGTTCTTCTGCTGGTCCTGCTACCACCACCACTCATGCTTCTACCACCACACCTGTTACCACCACCATCACACATGCTACCACCACCACCTTTGCTACTACAACCACCACAACTGTTACACCTGATCTGCCATCCCCATCACCACCGGTTCCTGGAACTCAACCAATTCCTACTTCTGATGCAGCTCCTATTGATCCATTGGGTGGGCCAACTCATGAGTCTACTTCTCCTACTCCCACTGCTGCTGCTGAGGTCAAGGTAAAGGTTGAACCCACGCCAAGTGATTCCACACCTAGACGTTCGCTTCGCCAGAAACAAGCTCGACGTGTTCGCCGTGGTAAGACAGTCCCTTATGAGAAGCGTGATCCTGAGAATTTTATTGATGCGGCTTCTGACAGTGATTCTGGCTTACCTTTGGGAAATGGGAACATTACTGGTTACACGGTTGGGCGTTCCACAACTCTTCCTGGTGGGGTATCCCATAGAATTAATTTGAGTGATGGGTCTGTGCGTTTGGCTTCGGGTTTGCAGGGTGTGTTATCTTGGGCTGATCGTATGGATCTTATGGCGTTATATGGATTTGTGGATTCTAGTATGCCTTTTGACCACATGGTTGTGTCTTCATGGCCTGGTATGTGTATCTGGGCTGATCTTAAGCTGATGTTGGATGCACCTCCTCATGCTCCTGTTTCGGGTATATGGAAGGATCAAATGCAATGGGTGATTCAGCGCTGGAAATTATATGCTGGATGTGGTGTCCATATGTTGGAATTAGAATCTGGTCATATGGTTTTTATGCTGACAGACATGGATTATCCTTTGACAATTTCTTCGATGGAGGCGATGTTGGCTAGTCATTTGCAAATTTCCAATGCTCCCTCGGGAAATGAGTCCTCTATGGCCACGGCATTGGTGAAAGGAATTCAGGCTCGTTTGATAGCAGATAAGAAGGCTGCTTCTGGTTTGTGATGTGATTAGGTTGTAAGTGTTTCTGTTTTGTATTTTTTGATCATTTGTTCTTATTATCATTCTTTTCACCAATATGTACAGTGATTGGTGAATTTTATTCTTTATAGTTAAAAAAAACTAAAAATATATTAAAAATTAGACTTACTTAAAACAATTTATAAAAAAAAACAAAAAAAACAAAAAAACAATATACTTTTTATATAATGTCTGCTTATACTTTTCACACATCTTGGATTTTATACTTGTGAGTATGATACCATTTGCTGCTTTACATTGTGGGTTCTGGTTACGAAATTGTCCTTGTGCTGGTTACTGGTTTCACTTGGTGTTGGACCTAGTCCACACAACAAATGGTTCTCAACTTACCATGTCTAATCGACAAGAAAAAGTTGATTCACCTTGAGGGTACGGCTCCTGGTGCGATTCTCAAATCCGTTGATGGTTGCCAGGTTACCCAAAACTGGATGGTTTTCACTTTCCATAGTCTTGGACTGAAAAGTGGCTAATCCAAGGGGGTACGGCTCTTGGTAAAGATCTTATCAAATCCGTTGATAGCTGTAATAGCTTGCTTAAAGCTATAGGGTTTTCAACTCACCGATGCTTTATTGCTGAGAGTTGGCGAGTCCAGAGGGGTACGGCTTCTGGTAAAGACGTATCAAATCCGTTGACGGCTGTGATGGTTTGCCTAAAATCATCAGGGTACTCCCACTCACCATTGATTCACGTTCTAAGAGTTGGGCTGGGTTCTAGTCTCCCAGGGTGATGCTTATTCCACCAGAACGACTGGCTAGCCCAAGAGCGAGCAGCTACTTGGTAAAGGCTCATCAAATCTGCTCATGTTGCTGAAAAGATTCAACATGATGTTGATTTGTTCCAAGCTTTGGAGAAGCTTCTAGTGTTTCATGTTGCGGCAGTTACTCTGATTCTTATCTTTCTAATGCTGCTCTTAGTTTTGCTGATTCAATCCTCGGGCTTCATTTGCACGTTTTCCAAGAAACTTGAACTCAACAGGTCAAATTCAAGTTTAGGGGAGGATTGTTAGGACCATTGTAATAGTTAAATGTAATAGGTAGACTAGGAGGTATGTAGTTCCTCCTGGTCCTAGTAGTAGTAGGAGCAAGTCCTGCTCCTGGTCCTAGTCGAAGTCAAACTTTATTGTTTACTTAATATTCTGTTAGGATATGCATGAGATATGTTAGGAAAGGATATGCATATCAGTTTTACACGTTTTGTTTAATGCTGTATTAGGGTTTCCTTGTAGTATAAAAGGAACCTTAGGCAGAAGGGTTAGACACCTTCACCAAACGTAATTCTAGTCATTATCAATATTAGAAATCCTTATAAAGGATCAAGTCTTTGTAGTTATTCTGTTCTTCTTTATTATATTTGTATTCTACATTCATATTGTGTATAGAGACTCTCTGTGGATTGACTTGTGATTACAGAAGTCATACACCGTTCCTGACAGGCAGCAAGATCTACATCTAGTAGACCCAACAGTGACTACATTAACTTCTATTGTTCATTGGAGACCTTGGGTGGTTACTGAGGCTTTGGTACGCCAAGCCTTGCATCTTGATGATACTGATGGTATAACCACCCTTCCCATTAGTGAAATAGAACAAGGACTAAGGGCTTTGGGTTATCCTTTTCCTGATGAAGGAACTTTAAATAAATATCATAAACAGGAGTTTCCCCCAGCCTGGAAGTATCTCATACATGTCATCCTTCAATGTTTGAGTCCCAAATGTACTGCACACAATGAGATCAATAGATCTATTGCCAGTGCTATTGTGTGCATTGCAACTGGGCAAAAATTTAATTATTCTAAAATGATTTTTGAGGGCATGTGTAAAAATAAGGGGAACAAAATGACTTTAGCTTATCCCCGATTTTTATAAATGGTTTTTGATGTTCAAGGATACTGCACAAGGGATCATAATGATTTTTATGAGATCCCTGTGCAAAAGAAAGCAATTTTTATGAAGATGAACTCACCCCCACATCGTGACCTACCCTTAAACCAAGCTATGATTGCTGTCATTGCAGCAACACAACCCCAACCAGACCCCCAACCTCAAATTGACCCAATACCTGAACCATTACCTTCACCTAAACATATGCAAATTGCCCAAGAATCCTTCAACGCTGACACGTTCAATGTTGTTGTTGATGTGCCTATTTCCAACGTTGACACACAACCTTCACAGACCCAAACACCCCTTAACCAACCCACATCCACCCAATCCACATCATCTTCTACACCCCCTGAATATAGGTTGATTAAACGCCAAAGGACTACTGGAGTGTTCTCCTCTGGTGGTCCTAGCCATGTAGCAGAGAGAACCACCACCACAAGTGTGGCTGGTGCCATGGATGAGGCTGGGACTATTGGTTCTGGCTTAGAAGCTGGCCAAGGCAGTCCCACCATCATTAAGTCCTCATCCATGCCCAATGAATCTGACTTGGGAGGTCAAATACCCATTTTAGAAGGGGCAGATTGGAACCAATGACCCTAATTGAATTGACGGCAGTCTACATGAGCTTGCAAAAGCAAAATGCAGACTTGGTACAAGTTGTCAGCACACAAGGCCTTGAAATCAAGCAATTGAGGGAGAGGATTGATATTTTGGAGACTGCTAGTGAAAGGAGAGGGGTGGAGGAATCTTCCAAAGGGGAGGAAGATCAAATAAATGTGAGTGATAAGGGCAGCCATGATGGTCAATCTTTGGATGTTGCTGAGGCCCTTACAAGTTTGAAGAAACAGACAGGTTTTGATACGTCCTTAGTCTCTCCTACAAACTTAAATTTATCATTTACAGCCTTGTTGGAGTAAATTGCAAAAGGCGCTGAGGCAGGAACTTTGGGCGTTGACAAGGAGAAGTTGAACGCTGACATGAGTATTTTGGGCACTAACACAGCAAAATTGGGCGTTGACAGACCTGCACATGAGGGTGATGTATCCCAGTCATCATCCATCGTTAAGGAGGTTTCTTCACAGGTATCACCATCTACCTTACCAACAATTGATCCATTAGATAAGCGTAAGGGCATTATGGTGGAAGAGGTTGTTCCAAAGAATGCAGCTCAAATTGAGTTTGATAGAAGGTTGGCTGCACAAATCATGGAACAAGATAGAAAGGAGGTGAAAGAGTCACCATTTGTTGTCACTTCAGAAGAGAAAGAAGGAAGTGATGAAGCTAGCTCAAACTTAAGTGTTATGATCATAGAACAGCCAGAAAGACTTTAGTATGGAGATGAGTTGGCCAAGGAGAAATTGAGAGAGTTGAAATTGCAGGTTGACTTTGATATGCCAGAGGTGGTTCAAATGTATCATGCTTGGGAAGAAAGATGTATGGAGAATCCACACTTGACCATTTCAGATCAGATATGGGGTTTGGAGATTCTTCTTAGAGTACAAAAGGATTGCCAGGTTATTTTGAAACACAAGGCAAGCAATATTCTCTCAGAGTTGAAAAGGGATAGAAGGGAGTTATACTGCATGTTGCTCAGATGTCATGGAGTAGGATGGACTTATCAAAAATTGAGGGCATTGACATTTGATGAGTTGGAATGCAAAGCTTATCCCATCTGGGTTAGAGTGCAGGAAGCAAACACTCTAAGACTTCTTTCTGATGAAAGAAAAGAAGAACTTGCAGAAGAAATGGAGCTCAAGAAGGCAATGTTTGTTCCCAGACCAGTGAAAAAGGGAGTTTCTCTTGAGTTTCCCAAAGATATGGATCCATTACATCCAAGTGAAGCTGTCATAAGAAAGAGCCTCAAGCTCTCACCATTAGAAGCTTCAGATATGGTACAAGTGTTACCATTAGATTCCAGAAATCCAATTGTGAGTTATGAAGAAGATGAATGTGGATTTTGGAAGATTGGCATGTATGGAAAAGAGGTGCACACTTTTACCACCCTTATATCTTTGTTTGCAAGTTTTGACAGAGAAGACTTGGTAGACCTATGGAGGTTGTTAGAGGCCAAGTATGAGGCTGAAGCACCAACTTCAGCCAATGGAATAAAACTGTGGTCCACATTCAAGAGAATGTGTGGACCAAAAGATGAGGATCCTGCTATTTGGAAGGATCTTGAAGATGACCTCAGTGGTCTTCAATGGAGATTGTATTCAGCTGCTGGTGTATATTATTTGAGTTCTACAAAGTTTGCTGAGTATCTACTTGTGGATGGTCAGTATTTCATATCCAAGGATATCTTGGAGAAGATGAAGAACACTCAGCTAGAAATTGATTATTCAAGTGATGTGGCAAAAGACTTGATCAGATTTATTTATTACCAATATGAGAAGGTTTGTAAGATTCCTCCTAGTCCTTAATGTTTATTCAGAAACTTGATCATAAGAGTGGATATCAAGTTTAGGGGAGGATTGTTGGGAATAAATTATAGCCAATCTACTTGAACGCTGACAAGAGTAAAACAAGCGTTGACAAGAGCAAAACAAACGCTGATAGCTCAAGCGTTGACAAGATAAAGTCAAGCGTTTATACATTGAAGACAAGCACTGATGGGAAGATATACTCTACGCGTTTATTGTATTCTAGATTACTTCTAGTAAAGATAGGAACAACAATGTATTTTCTATATTTATCTTTACCTAGAATAGCTGATACGTAGATTATTGTACAAGGCTTCTTATGTCTATAAAAGAAGACCTTTAGGTTAATGTTTCATATAAGTTTTCATTCGTAAACTACTTTCATTGTAAGCAAGTTTGATATCATTAATCAAAGTGAAAGTTTGTTTATATCTTGTGTGTGCTTGTTTAAGTGTTAATTCCGCATAACACTTAGATTATTATAAACATATACAAAGGTTTCTCTAAGTGTATTACTTGATCTAATCTCGTATACATAAAGCTAAATCGATCTAAGTTTGGGATCAACAGTATCAACTTGTATGTTTTATCGTAAGCAGCAATTATGTCTCGCACTAAAGAGGAACAACATAAAATCGACCTTGCACTCGCCCCAAAAGATAAACGTCTTAAGCTTACTGCAAACAATCTCAGATTGAAAGAAGATTTCACTCATTCACAGGCAGCATTCAAGGTGGCTATCGACATACTTGATCTCTCACCAATCAAAAATGCACTGAGGGCCACAACATCTGTTCTAGAAATCTATATTTATGAGTTCTGGGCAACGATTAAGGCCAATACATCCACAAAGTTCTCATTCAACATTAATCAACAGAAGAAGATATTTACTCTTAACCGGTTTCGGCAAATCTTTGGATTCACTCCTTTAGCCCAAGGGGAAAAGTATGTTCGCGATCCAGAAAAGGATGAAATTGTGGAATTGATTCAATCTCTTGGTTATGATTAAGAATTGCAACCCTTGTCTTCGTTTAACACTTCTAGGCTTGGACAACCGTGGAAAGCAATATTTAGCACACTCATCCGGTGTCTGACTGGAAAATCAAGAGGTGCAGACTCTCTGAGACTTTCTCAGGCTCGCATATTTTGGGGAATCTACAAGGGTCTGAACTTGGATTATGCTTCTCTACTATGGGAATAGTTTCATTATCAGGCATTCAGAAACACCAAGATGAAATCTGAACATCTTCAGTTTCCACGCTTTACAAAGCTTATTATCCATCACTTCATGGAAGTCGAAGAAGCAATAGATAGATGTGGAGGATTCTTAGACAATTCTGATGATGATGATTTTCTTTTGATACACATGAAACAAGAAGGATCCAAGAGTATATATCGAGGGATTCAGCTCTAGTTCCGGATAATCTATTGAATGAGGAAATCAAAAACAGCTTTGCATACAAGAAACTTCTTAAAGAAAATGTTGAACAAGCAAGAAAAGTAGTCGCTGGAGAGTTCGATGCACCAAAACCCAAGGGAAAAAGAAAGCTACATGAATTCTTAGAAGCTTATACACCCACAAAAGGCCAAGACAAAATAACAAAAACCGTAGCTATAAGTGAGAAAAAGGCTAAGGGAAAGAAGACACTTCTCAAGGATGAAGATACAGAAGAACAAGCTCTTTTGATTGAAAGACAACAAATGAAGCAGGTTTTCAAGCAAAGTAGAAAAGATACAGGAGGTAGTGGGTTAGGACAGAAGACAAAGTAAATCGAAGAATATGACATTGCTGAATTTGGAGAAACTGATTCTTACATCGACAAGCCACTTGATGAACAAGAAGATGAAAAACAACAAGATACAATTTTTGATGATGTTCAACCTGACCAAACAGAGATTGTTCATATGGAGACAGAGACCGGTGACACCAACAAGGAGACGAGTGTAACCACATCTACTTTAGTGTCGGATCCGGTAAATACATACTTAAACCTTACTGGTCTAGAATCAGATATTGCCACTGAAGTCACTAACACCGATCCTTCATCGAACCCGAACATGGTCAATGTTCCTGTAACTTTGGCCACGACATCGTTAATCAGCACCATTATGAAAACTCCTGTAACCACCTCGCTATCAACCATTCAACCTGTACCCTTTCCGTCACCTCCACCTGTCAATAAAGATTTCATGATACGAATAGAACAACGATTGAAAGTTCAAGAAGACGAGATTACTAAAGTCAAAGAGGATTTAGAGTCATCAAGGAAAGATCATGAAGAGGAACTCGCTCGACTCAGAGAAGATTTATCTCATTGTCAACAAGTCGAAGAGTCAACCAAGAAAGATCAAGAAGATAAGTTAGCTGAAATGAAAATGACACAAGATTGTCTTAAGGAGAAGAAACAGAAGTACAAAGAGCAGAAAAGGAATCTGGAAAAGTTAAATCAAACTTTCCTTGAATCAATAGATGATAAAGTCCAAGAATCTCTAAACAAGGCACTCCCAACAGTGCGAGATGAAATGAAGGAGCTTGCTGCCAGTAAGTTAATGATTCAGACCTCTAAAAATCCAAAGTCAAACTATAATATCGCTCAAAGGCTTACAGACTACGAGTTAAAGAAGCTATTACATGCTCGTATGGTACAAATAGGATCTTACAACCAAACGCCGAATCAAAAGGAACTACAAGGTTCTTAAGAAGGCTATGGATAAAGATACGACAATATTTGAGAAGCATGGCACCGTCATCCCATACAACAGTCTACAAAAAGATGAAGACGATGAAGAAGAGGGTGAATCAGACAAACCTAATGAATCTTCCGATAATGATGATGATGGAGACGATGACAATGACGGCGATGATAATGGTGATGATGACGGAGACGACGATGAAGATGATGACACTGATGACGATGCTGAGAAACACAACGATGATGAAAGTATGGATGAACGTAACAGTGAAGATGATGAGGATGATGAGGACAATAATGAGGAATAAGGGGACGAAGATGCAGAGAAAAAAGATAAAGATGAGGAAGCAGATGATGAGGATGTTGACAAAGACAAATCGAACGATAATGTGAATGATGAGGATGACGTTACCAACGATCAAGCCACTCCAGCAGCCGAGACATCTCCACAGGGAAAACGCACCAAAAGGCGTCATGACATCAATGCTACTCCAACATCCACATCCACTACAGCATCTACTTCAGCTCCAGTACCGAATCTACAGAACCAGTAATCTCTCCTAAACAGAAACGGGTTCAACACTCTACTGCTCAGCCTGTACATGATGTTTCAGAATCAGAACCAGTACCAGTACTAGATATTCTAGGAACTCCACATGTACCCGATGTTCCAGAATCTGAACCAGCACAGGCTATTCCAGAGTCTGAACCAGTTCATGACATACCTGAATCAAGTGATCCGACGTGGATTGATACAATTATTATAGATGATAATGCACCCGAGCAACCTTGGGTCATGGAAGCAGCTTCCATTCGTCCATTCACCAAATATGATGAACGTGATTTCTCCCAACTCCTCAGCAATCCCATCGACTTCTCTGGATATTGAGTTTACAACTATGGCACTGAGAACATAACCCCTGCAATGGTTATGCGAGTACTCAAATATCCCTACTTCATGGCCAATTCCAAGATCAGCAGATTGGAATGTGAGTACAATGCTAATGAGCTGCTGAAAACAATGAACACTCCTCAGAAAGAATGTCTTCACAAACCTGAAAAAGCTCCTCTCTCGACAGTAGAAGGTAATTCTCAAATTATACGTGAATTCTTTGTAAGCCCTGACCTTGAGTATTTGATTAATGGAGAAAACAAGTATGTGAAGTCATTAACTTTGGTCAAAGCTGCAAACTGGGGTTCAATACCATGGATTGAGGAAAAGTTTAATCGTCTCTGGATACAGAAAATAATTCCTACATATGATCACTATGTTGAATTGGGTGCATCGCATTGGGGTGAAACCATCCGATGAGCTTACAACTATGCATGTGGGTACATATCAAGCCCTCAAGTCGTATCTCAGCTTAGAATCAAAGCCACTCTAGGAGTGAGAATTGAACCTAAACTCGGTTATCATCATTTAACAGAGATCAGACTCAAAAGAGAAGACGACAAAACCTACACCATTATTGAAGGAGATTTTTTGGTTCTTCGTCTCGAAGACATTGAAGACATGCTGCTTTTGATGACTCAGGAGACGCTCAGACATTTGCACGCTGAAGAAGTCATTGCCTTGAATTCAGCTCTTTGAATGTACACACGTCGAATTGTAATCAAGAAACGAGTTGAAGATCTGCAAATTAGCGTGGAAAGCTATCGGAGGAAGTGGAATCTCACTCGTCCATACACTGAAGTTACTACTCAGCATAGTAAAAAATGTCCCTACACAGGTACAACAAACCCGGTTTCAGGTACCTTCTACTTTAATGTATCTGGACAAAATATGTTTATGACAGTCGTGGAACATCACAAATTTAGTGACGGGACTCTTGAACAAGTACGGGAAAATTTGTTGCATCTCAAAGCCGAAAAGAGGCTTCCCGAGGTTAAAGTAGCGTGGAACGCATGATACATAAAAAGTGCCAACTACATGATCAAGAAAATTGAAGAAAAGCTGAGGGAAAGACGTTTAATGAGAAGCTTAGAAATATCCGTTGGTGGTAGCCCGTATGGAGCTCACCACAGGCTAATGGAACGATCCATTTAACATGATGATCGTACTATATCAGGTCAACTCCATACACTTATTGTGAATATGTATATATGTGCATATTAGGCTTTTGTGGTATGTTGTAGTGTAAAAGTATGATACTTTTCAAGAATTTCTCACGAGATTCTAAATCTTTCAAAATATATCATACTCGAGCACTACAACTAACTCTCATTAGATTGAGGGGGAGTATTAATATGTTCTATGGCCAACAAACGATTTCATTTTTACCCAAAGCCCAGTAAATCCATTAATATCCAAAATATTAAGGGTTAACATTTTGGATAAGGGGAGAAAATGGGATTAAAGAGACTTGTAACCATACATGGCTAAAAATGAAAAAGATTTAATGGAAAATCCAACTTAATATGTGTTTTGAACATGTTAAGGGGAGCATTTTGATGTCAAAAACACTAAAGGTACAAAACATTTGATATTTATATCACAAGTACCTTAGTGAGTTGATAGGTGTGAAAACACCCATCCTTTTTACCATTTAATTACAATAATAACCGAGCCAAAACGTGTATTTTATGTCATTTATGTCGGAATTATGCGTGGTTTGTGTTTTTGTTGTGATTGAGGACGAAAAGGTGAAAAGTGGAGAAAACACGGGATTTTACGGGCTTTTATCAAAGAAAAAGACGAAAGATGAAGTCGAAAGATCAAGAGTGGAAAAAGAACGGAAGTCTAAGACCAATTCTGAAGATTTATCGAAGAAAAAGTCAAAAGACGGAAGTTTACTTAAAAGCCGAAGAACTCAAGTCTAATTTATTGAAGATTATAAGACGAGTTTGAAGAAATCCTAAGAAAAAGTCCAAGTATTAATAAGATTAACAAAAGATTAAGAAGATCAAGGACCTAAGCTTGTAAATAAGAGAAAGAAGGAGAAGCTTCCACCTTAAGCTTTCCCCTCCTATAAATAGTTTAGGATCTCATTTTGTAAAGGTTGTTGGAGGCTTGACAAGCCTCCCTTCCACCATCTTCAATTTCTTGTTCTTTACTTTTATGCATCTTAATCTCCATGTAACACACTTTTAATTTTCTTTTAATTCCAAGTGAGTTTCCATTTAATTGATGTTAATCTTTACTTTATTGTTAATCTCCTTCTTCCTTTCTTGCTTGATTTGTTCTTAATCTTTGAGTTCATGTTCTTGAGTTTTTATGATTTTAATCAAGTGGGTTTTGATTGATTTTGCTTTGTTTGTTAGTTTTAATGATTTGTTTTGATTGATTATTGTTAGTTGATGTTTATTGGTTGTTTTGGTTTAATCTTTTGGTTTGATTTGTTTAGATTTGCTCAAATTCGTGCTCCATTCTTTTTTCCCTGTTCTCCGGCCTTGTTACCGTTCTTGCCCAGAATTTTCCGCATAGACCACTTTTTTCCGCGTAAGACCATTTTTCCGCATAAGACCATTTTTCCGCATAAGACCTTTTTTCCGAATAGCCAATTTTTCCGCATAAGACCATTTTTCCGCATAAGACCTTTTTTCCGCATAAGACCATTTTTCCGCATAAGACCATTTTTCCGCATAAGACCTTTTTTTTCCGAATAGACAGTTTTTCCGCATAAGACCTTTTTTCCGCATAAGACCTTTTTTCCGCATAAGACCATTTTTCCGCATAAGACCATTTTTCCGCATAAGACCTTTTTTTCCGAATAGCCAGTTTTTCCGCATAAGACCTTTTTTCCGCATAAGACCTTTTTTCCGCATAAGACAATTATTCCGCATAGGCATTTTTATTCCGAATAGTTTAAGTTTTCCGAATAGCTTTTTATTGAGTTTTTAGTTTTCCGTTTTAAACTTTATTTTTTCCCGCCTTTTTCTTTATTTGCATTTTTACTTGTTTTCCTTTTATTTAAGTTTATTTCACGTCATTTACTTTATTTGCCTTTTAAATTTCTCGTCATTTATTTCCCGTTAAGTTTATATCTTTAATTGTTTCCTTTTACCGTCTTTACTTTACCTTTATTTGTTTCAAGTTTTTACTTTTCATTAGTTTTAGACAACGACACCTCTTTTATTTGATTCACCAAGAACAGCTGAGTCGCATAATTAACCAGAGATCAATTGGAAGAGATATCGAGAAAACGAACTTTAAACTAGTAAAAATCCGATATTAAAATGGCGCCGCTGCCGGCTCTTTTCGTGAAGATCGAAGGTTTTTTGTTAGTGACGCGTTGGATTTTGGGATCCGTTCACTTGTGAACGTTATTTTTCGTGTCCAAAATTTTTCAAAAATCCAAAAACATTTGAAAAATCATAAAAAGCATTTCTTTTTCAAAAGTTTTGCACCAAAAATATTCTTCTTGCTTATCTATCTTTCTTTATGGATTTTTATGTCCATTGCGTCCGGTGTGGGAAACAACTATCTGGGAACAACTCTTGTCAATGGTGTACATGTGAGCGGTGCGGAAACGATATCGACTACACACAATCCGGATTTTTTCCTTTGTGCAACTCGACTAATTCGTACTTTTTGAACCTACCTCCTGTTCCCCCGTGCATCTATTGTGGAAGCGATTCTCATTGGCATGTTTCGTGCCCGGTTCGATACCCGTCTGGTCACGGGCAAGAACCGGGGTACAATTATGACAATGATAATAGCTATCCACAAGATGCACTTGATTTTTCTCCATACCCGGTTTGCAACAACTGTGGGAGTCCTCACGATACCTATTATTGTCAACCACTGAATTGCTATGAGCCACAACCTTGCTATAATTCGGGTTTTCAACACTATGAGCCCCCACATCACACCCTCAATCATCAATCCTCTCAGCAAATTCATCTTGACCCACAACTCACTACCTTGAATGAAGAAACACACTCCTTTGTTTTGCAACTTCAAGAAGCCGTTGTTTTGCTTAAAGAACTTAGGGACGAGGAAAAGCGACTAGAGCAAGTATCTAATCTTAGTGATTATACCCCTCCGCTTGTGCATTAATACTATTATGATGATGACGATGATGCTGTATGCACTTTCAACTCATCTTCCGAAGTTGCTGCTCCTACTCTCGATGTTCCTACTGCGTCTAAGGATCTAGATTCGTTGCATGAGCTTAGTGATGTTGGTCTCGACAAAGTATTGGATGATGAGGTTTGTGACTTACCTACTATGGAGCCTGAGGACGACATTGCTCTTACGAAAACGGTCGATCCTAGTGATGATGATTCTTCTCTCTGCTATGAGAATTTCACTTTTGAAATTTCTCAATCTCCACCGGGAGATGCAGAAAATGACGATTTATTCTCTCCGGTTTACGAGCAGTTCACCGATGAACATGATCTGGTGGATGAGGTAGAAGACGTGCTTCTTCGCGATGGATTACGGAAAGTGCACCTTCTTATTGCTCAAATCGAAGCGTTGACTTCTCCTTCTCTTTCCAAGTCTTTACCTCCATATATTCCTACCGTTGAAGATAATGACCCATTGCTGGAAGAAATCGACATCCACTCCATTCCTCCAGGTATTGATGACTCTGACACGGAGGGGGACATTATTTTTGATAATTTGCTGCAGGAAAGTATTGACCCAAGTCCCCCTCCCGAGCACCTTCCATCCTCCCTTTTAGCCACTATCACGGAGGATGAGTGCTTTGATCCGGGAGGTGACATTGATTATGCTATGATTGATACCATCACGGCTTTGCCGTTTGCTCAGCATCCATTGTCTTTGGGGGAGGACAATGTGCTTACTATACCCAACCCACCTCCAGTGGATCTTGAATTCACATATTATATGTATGTTGAAAGGACCTTTCTCCCTTTCAAGACTTATCCCCCCGCCTCTCCTCTGTTGATGTCAACCGGGAATGAGGACAGAGTCTTTGATCCCGGTATCACATTCGAGGCTTCCCCATGGACTATTTAATTCGGGGACGAGTCAGGCTCGTGACTCGGTTAACAAAAACAAGCGCTTTTTGGGAGGCAACCCAATTATCTATCTATTTTCACCATAAGTGTAGGGGGAGCCCCGTTGGTGTTTCTTGCTTTCTTTCTTATCATTGCAGGGATTCGAGCTTCAAAGACACACTCTTGATGACTTTTGACGAACCGTGATTCCGTGTTCCTTTCTTCCTGGTTCTATCCTAAACTCTTTGTGATTCACTATTTTATATTTCTCAATATTAAAATAGGAATCTCTTTAGTTGTCTTTTCCTTCGCGAGATTTAAACAAAGTGCACAATGTCCTAAGTGTAGGGGAGTTTACTCCCACATGCTCAAACATTGAGGACAATGTTTATATTAAGTGTAGGGGAGACTTCTATCGAAGTTAAGTGGTCTTTTTCTTATATTTGCCCTCATTTTAACCGGAAAATCAATTTTTCGATATTTTTCAAAATTTGTAATCTATTTTGGCCTAGTTGTAGTTCCCTTTATTTTTGCTATTTTTCTCTTATTTTAATAAAATGGATTTAACAAGTTTAGTTATCTTAGATATATTAGGCCCCTTGTGAATATTTTGACTCAACCCGAGTTTACTTATCCGAGTTCACTCTAGCTAGTATCCTTAACCATGTAGACCTTAATTGGTTTATTAGGCTAAGCATCCACGAGTCTCATTCTTTGAGATTTTAAATTGTGGAGAACGAGAAATGATAGAGTTGGTTACAAGTTTGGTATTCTCCCATTAACTTATGTGAGTTAATTATGATCTTTTTCTCCCATCACTTGCTAATAAATCATCTGCAATAAGTAAGGTCGTATGATTTGAAAAGTTACTTAGCTTCTAGCCCAAGATCGTTTAAAAGTTGCTCGGTAATGATAAGAGTTCATAGCCAAGGCATAACTTATGAATCGGGGCGCGAAGATTGGCGAGTCCGAAAAGGCCCTAACAAGGCATGAGGATTCAATTTTATTGCTGAAGATCCAAAAGTGATGTGAAAAGCATTATTCCCAAAATCAATATGAAGGATCAAGACTCACGACGAAAAGCAATCTACTCCCATAAAGATGATGGAGAAGTCTATCCGAAAAGACCCTAACAAGGTATGAGGATAAATAGATCCAAGTCCGAAAAGGAGGCGGATCGTTGTATCTCAAAATCCCAAATAGAGATTGAAGAAATAATCATGAAGTCGTGGTCAACAAAGTTGGAGTACTCCTCAAAAGTCTCCAAAGCGAAGATTGGCGAGTCCGAAAAGGCCCTAACAAGGCATGAGGATTCAATTTTATTGCTGAAGATCCAAAAGTGATGTGAAAAGCATTATTCCTAAAATCAATATGAAGGATCAAGACTCACGACGAAAAGCAATCTACTCCCATAAAGATGATGGAGAAGTCTATCCGAAAAGACCCTAACAAGGTATGAGGATAAATAGATCCAAGTCCGAAAAGGAGGCGGATCGTTGTATCTCAAAATCCCAAATAGAGATTGAAGAAATAATCATGAAGTCGTGGTCAACAAAGTTGGAGTACCCCTCAAAAGTCTCCAAAGCGAAGAAATTCTATTATGATGATAAGACCATTATCTCAAGCACATCTCTCAAGATATGAAGTATGAAGTACATGCCAAATATCGGCCCGAGAAAGGTCTCAAATCGTGAACCAAGTTATGCCAAGATATGAACTTTTTGATATCCCGAGAAGCAGTTTTAAGAGATTTTGTCCTTTAGCTAACTATTGATCAAATCGTCCTACTTTGCTTTCAGCTTAAATGAATTATCGTAATAAGTCAACAATGCATCCTCGTGATCATTCAAGACATCAATAAAATATAAGAGATACCCATAGGAATAAGGGAGTTTAAGTGATTAATTGAACCGCATGAGTAAATGTTTGTTATGCTAACTTGTACTAACAATGATCTTGTTTTTAAGCTTGGCATGGGGAACGTGAAACTTGAGGGTGATAAACATTCATGACACACAAGCCCTAATGTAAGTCTTAGATTTCTTTACATGACTTTTTCCTTGTTGCATCTTGTTATTTTCTATCTTTTTTATTTTCCTCAGTTGTTTAATAAAGGCCAAGGTAGGTTGATTATGATGGAAAGTGTAAACCTTGCTTTACTACTAAGCATTGCATGAGGACATTGCAAAGGTTAAGTGTAGGGGATTTGATAGGTGTGAAAACACCCATCCTTTTTACCATTTAATTACAATAATAACCGAGCCAAAACGTGTATTTTATGTCATTTATGTCGGAATTATGCGTGGTTTGTGTTTTTGTTGTGATTTAGGACGAAAAGGTGAAAAGTGGAGAAAACACGGGATTTTACGGGCTTTTATCAAAGAAAAAGACGAAAGATGAAGTCGAAAGATCAAGAGTGGAAAAAGAACGGAAGTCCAAGACCAATTCTGAAGATTTATCGAAGAAAAAGTCAAAAGACGGAAGTTTACTTAAAAGCCGAAGAACTCAAGTCTAATTTATTGAAGATTATAAGACGAGTTTGAAGAAATCCTAAGAAAAAGTCCAAGTATTAAGAAGATTAACAAAAGATTAAGAAGATCAAGGACCTAAGCTTGCAAATAAGAGAAAGAAGGAGAAGCTTCCACCTTAAGCTTTCCCCTCCTATAAATAGTTTAGGATCTCATTTTGTAAAGGTTGTTGGAGGCTTGACAAGCCTCCCTTCCACCATCTTCAATTTCTTGTTCATTACTTTTATGCATCTTAATCTCCATGTAACACACTTTTAATTTTCTTTTAATTCCAAGTGAGTTTCCATTTAATTGATGTTAATCTTTACTTTATTGTTAATCTCCTTCTTCCTTTCTTGCTTGATTTGTTCTTAATCTTTGAGTTCATGTTCTTGAGTTTTTATGATTTTAATCAAGTGGGTTTTGATTGATTTTGCTTTGTTTGTTAGTTTTAATGATTTGTTTTGATTGATTATTGTTAGTTGATGTTTATTGGTTGTTTTGGTTTAATCTTTTGGTTTGATTTGTTTAGATTTGCTCAAATTCGTGCTCCATTCTTTTTTCCCTGTTCTCCGGCCTTGTTACTGTTCTTGCCCAGAATTTTCCGCATAGACCACTTTTTTCCGCATAAGACCATTTTTCCGCATAAGACCATTTTTCCGCATAAGACCATTTTTCCGCATAAGACCTTTTTTCCGAATAGCCAATTTTTCCGCATAAGACCATTTTTCCGCATAAGACCTTTTTTTCCGAATAGCCAGTTTTTCCGCATAAGACCTTTTTTCCGCATAAGACCTTTTTTCCGCATAAGACCTTTTTTCCGCATAAGACCATTTTTCCGCATAAGACCATTTTTCCGCATAAGACCTTTTTTTCCGAATAGCCAGTTTTTCCGCATAAGACCTTTTTTCCGCATAAGACCTTTTTCCGCATAAGACCTTTTTTCCGCATAAGACAATTATTCCGCATAGGCATTTTTATTCCGAATAGTTTAAATTTTCCGAATAGCTTTTTATTGAGTTTTTAGTTTTCCGTTTTAAACTTTATTTTTTCCCGCCTTTTTCTTTATTTGCATTTTTACTTGTTTTCCTTTTATTTAAGTTTATTTCACGTCATTTACTTTATTTGCCTTTTAAATTTCTCGTCATTTATTTCCCGTTAAGTTTTTATCTTTAATTGTTTCCTTTTACCGTCTTTACTTTACCTTTATTTGTTTCAAGTTTTTACTTTTCATTAGTTTTAGACAACGACACCTCTTTTATTTGATTCACCAAGAACAGCTGAGTCGCATAATTAACCAGAGATCAATTCGAAGAGATACCGAGAAAACGAACTTTAAACTAGTAAAAATCCGATATTATGAGTTTTATGGAATTTTCATGGTGACGTGTACTTACCCAAAAAAACACTTAATTAACGATGGTTATGGTGACAAAAGGGTGGTAGGATTAGGTATAAGTCCAATGATTCTTCCAGAACCGGAGGAATCTTCCCAAGGACAATTCCATAGCTAGTAAATAGTAGTCCTTAGGAAAGATGGGGAATGGATTGTGAATGTAGCAGAATGCAGACCAAGTACTGATGCTAGTACTAGAACAATCACAACAAGGTGCTAGTGATGATGTATTCGTAAGCATTGAAGGGGATGAAGAATGAAAAAGAAATGTAAAGATAAAGGGTGTAAAGAAAGAAGCCCTCCTTACAACTTAGGCAGAAACCGGGTCAACACATCTTGAAAACGATAAAGTATCATGGACCTAGTGAAGGGATGCACAACCCCTCCCAACTAACCATATACCTATCAAAAGATGTTTGTTTTAATGTCACGGAGTTCAACACGTCATCTATCAATTTATTCATTCCGAATAAATTGATATTGAAAAGGTGGAAATCCTCTCCAGCCTCCGCTCAGCTAATCAAAATGCACTGTCGAGTCTAGAGCCACGAGATCATCAAAAGTCTCATTAGGACACTTGTCATAACAAGAAAGATTTTTATGAGTCCTACGCAATATTCTTGTAATATTGACAGAACATCCGAGTGATATGAAAGTATTACAATGAAGATGGAAATCTTGCTTGACCCAACCTTAAACAAGCTCATGGTAGGTGACACGTGCGACTCTTTTAGAACCAATCTTGTGATAACTTGAAAGAAACGATGGTTTGATTCTTAATGAACTCAAACTTGTTCCAGAGCCTCTACCCAAAATCTAAGTGATCTTGCTAGAACACTCATAGTGGCACTTTTAAGTGTCACAATGATGAGTAGAAATCCTTCTAGTGTCAACATTAAACAGCATTGCGGTAGGTGACAAGTAAGATTCTATTAGAATCAAGCTCGTGACAACTGGAAAGCAATGATGGTGAATATCTTAATTGAAATTCACTTGTTCCAGGTTTATGAATTGACGGCTTCAATCATGAGGATTTTATTATCCAAATGATTCACTCTTTATGTTCGCAGTCAGCTTTGGACGGCCGAGTAAAGAAAACGGGTTTACCCACGAAATCTTGTCAAGGAGATTTTTAATTAAATCTACCTGTCACAAGTATGATATTTAATATCGTCCAACGGTCTTCAACGACCGGAAGTAAAATGCGACCGAACTAGGATAAAATGTCAAAGCCATTTTATTCGTGTCTTATTATGTTGTTGCATTCGAAGACGGTGGCGTTGCGGTGTACCAATTGAAGTCATTCTCACATACTTATACTTTATGCATCAAATATTTCAGCAAGATTCAAGAAAGTTTAACATAAAGTCTTACGTTGTATCAACTCTGAAACTTTCAAGAATTCAACAAAGTATAGGTGTGTAGGACATGAAGTCACGAGGAGGAAAGCATCACAAGGAGGCAAGATCGCACGTAAAGGCCAAAAGAACATGCTCTAATCCAAAGCCTAATGATTATCAACACATATTCACAACAAAGAAGAAAATAAAAGAAGAAAAGATAAAGTGGACTACGAGCACAAGAACGAAGATCTAACATGCTAGATTTAGGACTTTGTACTTTGGAGTAACCTCCCTTAGGGGAGATTGTTGGAAATATATTTTAATAGTTAGAAAGGACCGGTCACTCCAACAATATAGTTACGGGCTCGTAGTATATTAAATGTAATAGTTTAAGAAAGCACGACCTATGAGCATGTTCATGGGTCGGAGGCCCAAGTCCTTTCATGGAATTGGGTCTATAAACCCTCTCCTTTGATGGAGAGGGTGTTGGTTGTTTCACTTTTCATATTAATAAAACACATAGTTTCTGTCACTTTCTCTCTCTAGTTTCTCTCTCTAGAAACAACATCCACACTTGTTAGATCATAGATTATCACTATTCTACAAGGGTTGCTTCAGATTTACCTCCTCAGAATATCACATCAACAACCGCTCCTACAACATCCACAACTACTGTCATTGCTCCAGAGAACACAAATCAAGCAAACGGTGCATTATCTGACAATGACGATTTTCACAACCCATTTGGTACATCAATACATGAAACTGGAGAGTCTTCTACTCGCCATGTTGATTCGTCAAATATGCATACGTTTTACCAACGACACCCCTCAACACATCATTGGACCCGAGATCATCCTTTGGTTCAAGTAATTGGAAACCCTTCACAACCTGTTCGTACAAGACGACAATTAAAAACCGATGGCGATGTTTGTATGTTCGCACTCACCGAGAGTACAGCTAAACCGAAAAACATCAAAGAAGCCATGGATGATCACGCTTGGATAGAATCGATGACGGATGAACTTCAACAATTTGAAAGACTCAAAGTCTGGGAACTTGTTGACAGACTATATGATGTAACCCCATTAAATCTTCGATGGATCTGGAAAAAGAAGATGGATGAAGAAAACACGATCATCAAGAACAAATATAGGCTAATGGCTAAGGGGTATGGCCAGAGAGAGGGCATTGATTTTGAGGAATTGATAGGTGTGTAAACACCCATCCTTTTTACCACTTAATTACAATAATAACCGGACCAAAACGTGTATTTTATGTCATTTATGTCGGAATTATGCGTGGTTTGTGTTTTTGTTGTGATTTAGGACGAAAAGGTGAAAAGTGGAGAAAACAGGGCATTCACGAGCTTTTATCAAAGAAAAAGACGAAAGACGAAGTCAAGAAGTCAAGAGTGCAAAAAGAACGGAAGTCCAAGACCAATTCTAAAGATTTATCAAAGAAAAAGTCAAAAGACGGAAGTTTACTAAAAGCCGAAGAACTCAAGTCTAATTTATTGAAGAATTACAAGACGAGTTTAGAGAAATCCCGAGACAAAGTCATTAAAGTCCAAGATTTAAGAAGATTAAATGCTTAAGGACTTGATGGTGCAATTAAGAAAAGATGAAAGAGGGGAGGAAGCTTCCTAAGCACTCTCTAATCCTCCCATATAAATAGATTAGGATTATTTCATTTTACTCTTGTTGGCTAGTTTGACAAACTATGCTCTTCCATTTTAATTACTTGCACATTTAAATACATGTCATTTACTTTATTGTCAAATTTAAATACCTTGTCTTGCACCTTAAATACCTTTAATTTCAAGTAAGTTTTCTTTTAATTCTTGTCAATCTTTATTTTTATTGTTCATCTCCTATCTACCTTTCTTTAATCTTTGATCTTTATGTTTATTTGTTCATGTTCATGTTCTTATTTTTGTTGATTTGATTAAAGTGGGTTTTGATTATTTTGATTAGTTTTGTTAGTTTTATTGATTTGGATTGTTTGTTTATGTTTAGTAGATGTTTATTGGTTAGTTTGATTTAATCTTTTGGTTGATTTTGTTTAGTTTTTATTAGATCCGTATTATTCTTGTTCTCCTTGTTCTTCGCTTGTCTGCTTATTTTTCCCAGGAATATTCCGGATCAAGCCCAGTTATTCCGAGTGAAGGTGTGTTTCTTGGTTATTCCGAATGAAGGGTGTTCATCCGGAATAAGGGACATATTCCGGATCAAGCACAACATTCCGGATCAACAGAACATTCCGGATCAACAGAATATTCCGGATCAAGTCCGCATTCCGGATCAACCTCTCATTCCGAATCAAATTATATTCCGGATCAGCAAGTTCATCCGGGATAATTTATTATTCCGGATCAAAGTGTTTTATTCGGAATATTAAAACATTCCGGATCAAAGAGTTTATTCGGAATAATATTCCGGATCAGCAACCTTCCGGATCAAAGCTAGTATTCCTAATCAAGTCTTTATTCCGGATAAGTGACATATTCCGGATGAAGGATTTATTCCGGATCAAGGTTTTTGGTGAATATTCCGAGTGAAGAAGAACATTCCGAACGAAGGTGACATTCCGGGTGAGTGTTTATTCCGAACGAAGGATTATTCCGGATGAGATGTTTTCAGGTTATTTTTAGTTTCAGTTTTTAACTTTCTGTTTTTTACTTTTCAAGTTTTACTTTTCCCGCCTTTTTACTTAGTTGCACTTTAAGTTTATTTGCCTTAGATTTATTTTAGCCTTGCCTTAGTTTTAAGTTTTAGTTGCATTTTAAGTTTGCCTTAGATAGTTTTAAGTTTGCGTTATTTACGTTTAGTGCCTTTTAATTTTCGTCACGCTTTTAAATTCTTGTCATTTATTTTAAATTAGTTTTAGATTTAAATTAACGTCATTTTCATTTACGTCTTTGCAATTTTATTTTAAAAACAACCAAAACTATTTGTTTCACCCAAATCAACTGAGTCGTACTTTGAACCGGAAATCAATTCGTTAAGATACCGAGAAACGAACAATAGAACCTAGCAAAATCTAAACATTAAAATGGCGCTGCTGCCGGCTCTTTTCGTAAAGATTAACGGTTTTCTGTGAGAGACGCGTTGCTTTTTGGGATCCGTTCACTCGTGAACGTTATTTTTCGTGTCAAAATTTTTCAAAAAAAAAATCCCAAAAACATTTGAAAAATCATAAAAAGCATTCCTTTTTCAAAGTTTTGCACCAAAAATATTCCTCTTTATCCTCTATTATGTTTAATTCTTTTCTTTACCCCTCTTATTTCTCTTTATCCTCTATTATGTTTAATTCTTTTCTTTACCCCTCTTATTTATAATTCTTCATGGATTCGTCTTGTGTATGGTGTGGGAGACCATGACGTGGTTTTCAAACATGTCAATGGTGTACTTCTGAGCGGTGTGGTTTTGATATTGACATTACCCAATTTGGATTTTGTCCATTTTGCAATTCAACAAATTCATACTTATCCTCTTACAACAATTTCCCACCTCTCCCGTCTATGACAATCCCTATCCTCAAGATGCACCGGGTTTTTCTCCATACCCGTGGTGCTATATTTGTGGGGGCCCTCACGATGCTTCTTTTTGTGATCCGTCGAAGGTCTTTGAGAAAGTTCCGTGCTATCATCCCAGTGTATATAACTTTGAGCCCCCACGTCACACCGTCAATCATCAACCCTTGTGTGCACTTCCTCCTGAGCAAATGGCCACACTTTTTGACACCTTTCAAAAAGTTCAAGAAGCTTGCAACAAGATGATGGAGAAATGTCAAGCGGATCAGCAACAAGAGCAGGTATCTAACCTTAATGCTTATACTCCTATTCTTGTGCCTCCATATTATTATGACAGTGATGACGATAGTGATGACGATGAGAGTCCTATTTCTTAGAACGATGAGAATTCTATTCCTTCTCCCGACTTGCCGGCTCTGGAGCCTACGGATTCACCCATCCTAGGGGATGAGGATCTTAGCACAATTCCTGCAAAGGAATCCGACGAATTCAATAAGTCTAGTGCTGATAACCTTGTCCCATTTCCAAGTGAATCTGAGTTGACATCCGACAGTGACGATGAGTATGATACACTTTCTTCTGATGATGTTCCTTCCACCAACACTTTGGGCGAGGATTCTTTGGCTTTCTCTAATCTTCTTTTTGATCAAGATGATGATTTTACTTCTAGTGATGACGAGTCACTATCCGATGAAGACGTTCCGAAGGAAATTTTCAAGATTTATTCGAACCCTTTATTTGATTTTGATGACGATTACATATCTAGTGAGGTGAATCCTCTCTTTGACGAAGGGATTGAGGACATTGATAGCTCTGATTCTCCTACAATTGATGAGCATACTTTGTTAGCCATGCCCCCTTCTATCGCAGAGGTGGAGAGATCTGACTCTACTGGAAAGGTACCGCAGGTGGAAGGTAATTCTTATCTTACTTCTCATACTATATTGCCCCCTCATCCTACTGAATGCACGCCCAAGCGGGTGATGTATCAAATTCACTCTCCAGGAAATGAGGATGAGTGCTTTGACCTGGGAGGTGACAGTGACCATTCTATGGTTGATAACCTTACGGCTTTGCCAATTGGTCAGCATCCATTGTCTTTGGAGGATGACAATGTGATCCCTTTACCCACCCCACCTCCCGTGGATCAAGATTTCACATACTTCTCGTATGTTGAAAGGACCTTCCTACCATTCAAGACTTATCCTCCCGCCTCCCCTTTGTTATATTCTTCCGGGAACGAGGACAAGGTCTTTGATCCCGGTATTACATTCGAGGCTTCCCCATGGACCATTTAATTCGGGGACGAGTCAGGCTCGTGACTCGGTTAACAAAAACAAGCGCTTTTTGGGAGTCAAGCCAATTATCTATCTATCTTTTTCTTTTTTTTTATCCTAAGTGTAGGGGGAGACCCGCTGGTGTTTGTTATTTCCTCTCCTCTCTTATTCAGGGATTAGAGCTTCAAAGACACACTCTTGATGATTTTTGACGACTCGTGATTCTGTGTTCCCGTCTTCCCGGTTCTATCCTAAACTCTTTTGGATTCACTATTTTATATTTTTTAATATTAAAATAGGAATCTCTTTAGTTGTCCTTTCCTTAGCGAGATTTAAACAAAGTGCACAATGTCCTAAGTGTAGGGGAGTTTACTCCCACATGCTTAAACATTGAGGACAATGTTTATATTAAGTGTAGGGGACTTCTATCGAAGTTAAGTGGCTTTTTTCCTTGTATTTGTCCTCATTTTAACCGGAAAATCAATTTTTCGACATTTTTCAAAAATTTTGATCTATTTTGGCCTATTAGTTTTTCCCTTTGTATAGTTATTTTCTCTCTTTGCTAGAATAAATCTTTAATAAAGTGGTTTTAATTTTCAAACGTTGTGAATCTTTTGACTCAACCCGAGTTTACTCTAGCTAGTATCCTTAACGTGTTTAAGTCAAGTTTTGCTAGGCTATTATATAGGGAGCTATAAAACGCGAAAGTCTTAACTCTCACGGGTTAAGAACAAGAACTTTTTGCAAGTTCCTATAATTGATCTTAGAGAGTCGTTTATCAAGGGAACTTTAAAATGCGATTTCTAAACTTGAGAAAATCTAAGAATTTGCAAGATCCTATAGGCGACTCGAAAACCCAAAACTTTGATTTAATAGGCTAAGCATCCACGAGTCTCATTCCTTGAGATTTTAAACTGTGGAGAACGAGAGATGATAGAGTCAATTATAAGTTTGGTATTCTTTCGTGAATTTATGTGAGTTAATTATAAGCCTATTCTCCCATCGCTTGCTAAAAAATTTATCTGCAATAAATAAGGTTGTACGGTTTGAAAAGTTACTTAGCTTCTAGCCCAAGATCATTTAAAAGTTGCTCGGTATGGATTAGAGTTCATAGCCAAGGCATAACTTATTGAAGCGGGATGCGAAGATTGGCGAGTCCAAAAAGGCCCTAACAAGGCATGAGGGCTACATTTTGTTGCTAAAGATCCCAAGTGATGTGAAGAATCATTTATCGAAAATCAATATGAAGGATCGAGACACACGACGAAAAGAAAAAACTCCCCAAAAGTCATGGAGAAGTCTATCCAAAAAGGCCCTAGCAAGGTATGAGGATGAATAGATCCAAGTCCAAAAAGGAGGCGGATCATTGTATATCAAAATCCCAAATAAAGATTGGAGAAAAATAAAGAAGTCGTGGTCCAAATATGAAGAATCTCTCAAAACTTCAAGTGAATAAATTCCTATTATGAAGAGAAGGCCATTATTTCATGAACGTCTCTCAAGGTTTGAAGTATGAAGTCGCTGCCAAATATCGGTCCGAGAAAGGTCTCAAATCGCGAAGCGAGTTATGCCAAGATATGAACTTTATGAGGGCCCGAGAAGCAGTTTTAAAAGATTTTGTCCTTTAGCTAACTATTGATTAAATCGTTCACTTTATTTTCGGCCTAAATAACTATCGAAATAAGTCAACAATGCATCCTCGTGATCATTCAAGACAATAATAAAATATAAGAGATACACCTAGGAATAAGGGAGTCTAAGTGAATAATTGGCCCACATGAGTTCGTGTTAGTTTGCTAACTTATAATAACAATGATCTCGTTTTTAAGCTTGGTTTGGAGAAAGTGAAAATTTGAGGATGATGATCATTCATGAAATTTCCAAAACCCAAGGTATGTTTTTTATTTCTTTACTTGTTTTGTTATTTTCTATCTCTTTAATAAAGTCCAAGGTGGATTGATTGTGATGAAAAGTGTAAACGTGCTTTGTAACTAATGCATTTCATGAGGACATTGCAATGGTCAAGTGTAGGGGATTTGATAGGTGTGTAAACACCCATCCTTTTTACCACTTAATTACAATAATAACCGGACCAAAACGTGTATTTTATATCATTTATGTCGGAATTATGCGTGGTTTGTGTTTTTGTTGTGATTTAGGACGAAAAGGTGAAAAGTGGAGAAAACACGGGCATTCACGAGATTTTATCGAAGAAAAAGACGAAAGATGAAGTCAAGAAGTCAAGAGTGCAAAAAGAACGGAAGTCCAAGACCAATTCTGAAGATTTATCGAAGAAAAAGTCAAAATACGGAAGTTTACTAAAAGCCGAAGAACTCAAGTCTAATTTATTGAAGAATTACAAGACGAGTTTAGAGAAATCCCGAGACAAAGTCATTAAAGTCCAAGATTTAAGAAGATTAAAGGCTTAAGGACTTGATGGTGCAATTAAGAAAAGATGAAGGGAGGAAGCTTCCTAAGCACTCCCTAATCCTCCCCTATAAATAGATTAGGATTATTTCATTTTACTCTTGTTGGCTAGTTTGACAAACTATGCTCTTTCATTTTAATTACTTGCACATTTAAATACATGTCATTTACTTTATTGTCAAATTTAAATACCTTGTCTTGCACCTTAAATACCTTTAATTTCAAGTAAGTTTTCTTTTAATTCTTGTCAATCTTTATTTTTATTGTTCATCTCCTATCTACCTTTCTTTAATCTTTGATCTTTATGTTTATTTGTTCATGTTCATGTTCTTATTTTTGTTGATTTGATTAAAGTGGGTTTTGATTATTTTGATTAGTTTTGTTAGTTTTATTGATTTGGATTGTTTGTTTATGTTTAGTAGATGTTTATTGGTTAGTTTGATTTAATCTTTTGGTTGATTTTGTTTAGTTTTTATTAGATTCGTATTATTCTTGTTCTCCTTGTTCTTCGCTTGTCTGCTTATTTTTCTCAGGAATATTCCGGATCAAGCCCAGTTATTCCGAGTGAAGGTGTGTTTCTTGGTTATTCCGAACGAAGGGTGTTCATCCGGAATAAGTGACATATTCCGGATCAAGCACAACATTCCGGATCAACAGAACATTCCGGATCAATAGAATATTCCGGATCAAGTCCGCATTCCGGATCAACCTCTCATTCCGAATCAAATTATATTCCGGATCAGCAAGTTCATCCGGAATAATTTATTATTCCGGATCAAAGTGTTTTATTCGGAATATTAAAACATTCCGGATCAAAGAGTTTATTCGGAATAATATTCCGGATCAGCAACATTCTGGATCAAAGCTAGTATTCCGAATCAAGTCTTTATTCCGGATAAGTGACATATTCCGGATGAAGGATTTATTCTGGATCAAGGTTTTTGGTGAATATTCCGAGTGAAGAAGAACATTCCGAACGAAGGTGACATTCCGGATGAGTGTTTATTCCGAACGAAGGATTATTCCGGATGAGCTGTTTTCAGGTTATTTTTTGTTTCAGTTTTTATCTTTCTGTTTTTACTTTTCAAGCTTTACCTTTCCCGCCTTTTTACTTAGTTGTACTTTAAGTTTATTTGCCTTAGATTTATTTTAGCCTTGCCTTAGTTTTAAGTTTTAGTTGCGTTTTAAGTTTGCCTTAGATAGTTTTAAGTTTGCGTTATTTACGTTTAGTGCCTTTTAATTTTCGTCACGCTTTTAAATTCTTGTCATTTATTTTAAATTAGTTTTAGATTTAAATTAACGTCGTTTTCATTTACGTCTTTGCACTTTTATTTTAAAAACAACCAAAACTATTTGTTTCACCAAAATCAACTGAGTCGTACTTTGAACCGGAAATCAATTCGTTAAGATACCGAGAAACGAACAATTGAACCTAGCAAAATCTAAACATTAGGAATCATTTGCATCAGTTGCTCATATGGAAGCGGTCAGGATACTCATCGCTTATGCTGCACATAAGGGATTCATCGTTTATCAAATGGACGTGAAGACAACATTTCTTAACGGTCCTTTGAAAGAAGAAGTCTATGTTACACAACCGGAAGGATTCGTTAATCCACATTATCCTAACAAGGTGTATCGTCTCCACAAAGCACTTTATGGACTCAAGCAAGCTCCAAGGGCATGGTACGATGACCTCTAGAAATTTCTGGTATCCAAAGGTTTCTCAAAAGGTTCCATTGATCTAACTTTGTTCATATATAAATATGGGGATGACATTTTGCTTGTGTAGATTTACGTTGATGACATCATTTTCGGGTCTACAAACCCAAAACTCTTAAAATGGTTTGAAAAATTAATGCACAACAAATTTGAAATGTCAATGATGGTCGAAATAAAATTCTTTCTAGGAATTCAATTTCACCAATCCCCAAGTGGTATCTTTATTAACCAAGTTATGTATTCTCAAGAGATAATCAAAAAGCATGGTATGACCTCATGTGACCCCGTTGGGACACCATTATCAACCACATCCCTAGATGCTGACCTGGAGGGAAATGCCATAGATCAAATGAAATATCGTTCCATGATCGGATCCCTTATGTACTTGACAACAAGCAGACCAGGTATTTCACATGATACATGCTATTGTGCACAATATCAAGCCAGACCTACTGAAAAGAACTCAAGGAGGTTAAACGGATCTTTCGGTACCTCAAGAATACCATTCATTTGGGACTCGGGTATCCGAAGGAAACCGGTTTCTTTCTATCGGCCATTCAGATTCTGATCACACAGGGTGTCTTGAAACTCGAAAAAGTACTTCTAGTGGTGCACAAAATCTAGGACAAGATTAGCTCGTGGGATGGTCTTCCGAGAAGCAGGATTGCACGTCACTATCATCATCCGAAGCGGAGTATGTGTCTCTATCTGCGCGTTGTGCTCAAGTTCTTTGGATAAGAACACAACTCACGGATTATGGCTTCCACTTTGATAAAGTACCTATGTACTGTGAGTCAAAGTCGGCCATAACCATCTCCTGCAATCCGGTACAGCATTCCCGTACGAAGCACACTGACGCCAGATATCACTTCATAAAGGAACAAGTTGAACGCGGTATCGTTGAATTATACTTTGTTGGAACGGATTACCAATTAGCAGACTTGTTTACGAAAGCTCTGTTGAAAGATAGGTTTGAATACCTCGTTAGGCAAATTGGTATGAGATGTTTGACTACAGCAGACCTGAAGATTCTTGAAAAGTTTCCTACTTGATTCATCTATCAAACATCTACTTGTATATATCAATGGAAAAGAAAAATAAAAAAATATAAAACATAGAAAAAATAGAAAATAGAAAAATATTTCAAAATACCAAAAATATTCTTCTCGACATGTCATTCAGTATCAATAATATGGACGTACATAGAAATGTCGCTCCTTAACAACACGGGTGTGTATATAAAGCTCGAATGAAAGTTGTAAATATTTTTCAAAACATGTCATTTCTATTTTTAATAAAGAAAATTGTCTCTTTTGGACAATATTTACAACAACGAGTAGAGAAATCTATATTAGGTTGAGCTTGTCACAAAACATTCAATGTTTTGAGCTCAACACAATGGCTTGTAATCACTTTCAGATTGCAACCCGGGTCGATATTCACGGGGGAGTGTACGATTTAGTGCGCTTACCCTCAGCAAAAGAAGAGAAATATTCTTACACTTGGGTGGATTCGGCAAGACATTCAAACTCTATGAACTCAAGTTATGCTTTAGAAATATCATGTCGCTAAAAAGAAATGGTTTTCAAAAAGCGTTAAACATAATTTTATCAAGAGTTTTCAATGATTATTTAAAATCTTTCAAAATTTGCGTGTTCAACAACTCCTATCCTCAAAAAGTGAAATGTGGATCACACCCTCTTAATGACATTTCAGTTGGATCAATTTTTTAGGGGGAGCGTTCCAAACAATTCATGCTAGTAAGACACATTCTTCTCCCTAAGATTTTCAAGACTATTTTTCGCTATATATTTTAGTCAAATTTGGTATCTCAAATATCAAAAGATTTATATATTAGAGATAGGAAGAAAATGTGATTAAAATGTGATCTGAATATATGAAACGAACATATAAGACTCAAGCACTTTAATTCTTACCCACATGTGCGAAACACTTTCGATTATCGATGCACATGTGAAGTGGGAGCTTTTCTGAAACGACAAAACTATCATGGTGTTAAATGTTTTTCAAACACTTTGATAGACTTTCAAGTGGTTTTTATGGTTACGATCTCATACCCACAACATCTTTAATTCACGACGTTATTGGTGTCAAAAGGGTGGTTAGGTATAAGTCCTATGATCCAACCAGAACCGGAGGGATCTTCCCAGGGACAATCCAATAAAGTATTAGAATTCCTTAGGAAAGATGGAGTATAATGTGAGCGTAGCTGAATGCCGACTGAAGCTAGCACTGGAACAATCACAACAAAGTGCTAGTAATGATGTCTTGGTAATCATTGAAGGGGTTGAAGAATGAAAAAGAAATGTAAGGATAAAGGGTGTTAAGAAATTAGCCCTCCATACAACTTAGGCAGAAACCGGGTGAACACATCATAAAGACTACACATCATGGACCCAGTGATGTAATGCACAACCCTTCCCCAGCTGACTCAGGCTTCTCTCAAAAGAAGTTTGTTTTATTGTCACGGAGATCAACACGACTTCTATTGACTTTCTCACAACGAGATAGTTGATATTTAATAGGTGGCATCTGCTCTAGCCTCCAACCATTAAAAGTGCAAAAATCAAGTCTAGAGCCTAGAGATCAATCAAATCTCGTTAGGACACATGGAATGACAAAGAAGAGAGTCCTACGCTCAGGGCCGGCCCTGGCTATGGGCAGCGCGAGCGATGGCCCAGGGCATCAAGTTTGTATCCTTGTGAATCAGTTTATGTAGAAGAAAAATGCATTTTTGAAAGTATTATTGTAACAACTTAGCTTCTTTTGCCTTTAGTTAAATTAAAAAAAAAGTAAAAATGATAGTAAAAACTTAGTCGGACATGACCTCTGGTCTTTGGAAAGAAGAAGGAAGTGTTAGATGGGACTCATGGGAGGAAAAAGGGGCTGTTTATAAAGTAATACCATCTTATTTTGAAAAAGTGCCTTTAACTTTCAATTAAGTGTCATATAAGACTTTTGGTTTTAATTATCTTTTGTTAATTTGATAATGTATTTTCCTACGACCCTACCCATATCATATTTTATACCGCTTTTACTTTGTAAAAGTTGCACCACAATATACAGAAATAGAAATATTTTCCTTTAGTAATAGACTAATAGTGTATCAATTAGAGGTGGCAAAACGGGCGGACGGCAGGCTAAATAGGCGGCGGGTCAAACGGGCACGGGCAAAACGGGCAGTCTAAACGGGCCCAAGATAAAATGAGAAAAAAACATATAAAAATGTAGAACTAAAAAATAAAAATACTTGTTTAAAAGACGGGGATAAAAACTAAATATAGAATATCCGCCGAGTAGCCTAATTACTATCAATATATGTATTATATTTGATTTATTTTCTTAGTTACGCACAAATAAAATAAGCTATTTAACTAAGAAACATATACATATTAATATCAATCATAACATGTTTTCTACTTTTGATCATCTATAAATTTAAAATATGATTAGTTATCTTTTAATGCTATAATGCACTCAACAACTTACAAAGTAAATTAAACATAACCATTGTTCTATGAAAACTACCTGCTATTTGTTTATAGCCAATTTTTTTATATACGGACATTTTTTAAATATCTCGCCCAAGGCATCATAAGACATTTGTAATCTCAGGACCGGCCCTGCCTACGTTATATCCTTGCGATATTGCTAGAACACTCAGAGTGATCCTACATAGTATTTACAATTATGAGTGGAAATCCTTCCAGTGTTAACTTCAAACAGCACGGCGGTAGGTCATGTGTAAGATTCTTTATGAAATGAACATGTGTAAACTGAAAAGCAACAGTGGTTTGATTCTAAATTGATTCAAACTCGTTTCAGGTTTCTACGCAATATCTTTATGGTCTTGCCAGAACATTCAGAGTGATATTCATTAATATTCATAGTGACGAATGGAAATTCTTCTAGCGTCAACCTCAAACAGCGATATGGTAGGTGACTTGCGAGATTCTTATGAATCAAGCTTATGTCAGCTCGAAAGCAACAATGGTAAGATTCTCTGTGAATCAAACTTGTTCCAGGAATTTGAATTGATGACTTTAATCAAGCGGATATTTATCCAATTGATTCACTCTTTATGTTCACGGTCTTGCTTTGAGATGGTCGAGTAAAGAGAACGGATATTACTGCCGTGAAACCCTGTCAAGGAGGTTCTTAATGGAATCTACCTAATCACATGTACTGTATTTAATATCGTATAACGGTCTTCATCGAACGGAGGTAAAACGCTACCGATTTAGGACGAATGTCAAAGCCATTCAGTCCGTGTCTATGTTTTGTTTCGACAAGGTGGCGTTACGGTGTATTCAGCAAAGTCGAAGATTCAAAAACCACATACTCATGCCCAAAGACATATTCAACAATCAAGAAAGCTAAAATCTTCCGCAACTCTGATGTTCAGAATCTTCCTTAACAATTAATGTAGAGGAATGACCTCTCTTCAAAGGAGATTGCCAGCAAGCTTTCAAGATGGTGCATAGTGTGAGCATGTGGATGAAGACACAAGATCACAAGATGGCAAAGAGAATTCAAGGATGGTGACCAGCAATAATGAAGCAATCATTTTGAAGGTCGCGATACTAAAGGTTAATTATCTCCATAGATACTCGCATGTCGTAGAGGAAGTGAGTGAGATACTAGTATCAAAATATTGTGTCATTAAGAATGATTCGGTCACAGATTTGGAGATCTCAAGATTAAAGACAAAGTCGAAAGACAACGACAGAGGCTCAAAGATCACAGCATGAAGGAACAAGACTACTATTACACGTTCCTGACTCATTTAAGGCGAGATTAGTAATCTCTATAAATCTCCAAATGTTGTAGAGGAATGACCTCTCGTTGGGTGAGATTGTTAGCCTCAAAATATTGAGTCAAACAAGAATGTTCAGTCATAGGATTATTTTGTATTATTCTTAGAACGTTGTAATAGATAGTAGAATAGTCGGGAATCACAGGCTTGATAAAATAGCTAATAGTCCATGTTTAAGGTTATATAGTTAATGGATCAAGCCCGACCCATAAACAAATAGTCCATTAAGCTACATGTAAGCTTGGACTATAAATACCGACCTCCTAACATGTTAGAAGGTGGTTGGCTCATTTTTCATTTCTAATCTAATATCACCTTGTTTTCTCCACCTTCTATCTCCTTTCTCTGTCTATTTTCTCTCTCTACTTTTTATCTCTAGATCTCATCTATTTTTTATCTAATTTTCTTCTTTATTTTTTAGATCTATCATCATAAATCATGGGACAACAGGAAATCTGTGGGTAATTACTCAAAATTTCTGATACAGTAAATCACAGGGTATTGCTCACTTAATTCTGATATCATTGAGTGAGGCCAAAGTGGCTTTAAATACATGAAAGTTACAACTTAATATCAAAACTATAGCTAGGAAATAGGATATAATACTAAACAAACGGATATAGCACAAGACTCGGTATAATCACGTGTGTAGAGCTCCACTTGACTTGAACAAATCAGTTTTATTTGAATTCTTTTATTTCTTCAACTAAAAGACCAACTAACTCCATCAAACCCTCCCTCGAACATGACTGGTCTTCGATGTCTTGTTTTTCATTGAGATAACACACAACAAGTCTTTCTCTTAGCCTTTCAAAGTCATCACGATGCAAAGGCTTAGTAAGAATGTCTGCTACGTGCTCTTTGGTTTCAACATACTCAAAGCTCACTATTCCTTGGCAAACAAGGTCTCTTAGGAAGTGAAATCTAACTCTAATATGTTTGCATTGCCATTAAAATCTAGATTTATTCAAAGTTGAATAGATGATGTATTATCACATTTTATAACACTTCCTCATCTCTGTTGTACACCAAGTTATTCTAGGATTTCTCGAACCCAGATCAATTTACAAGCACATGATGCAACCGCCACGTATTCAGCCTCTATAGATGATAGGGCAACGATACTTTGCTTCTTTGATGACCATGAGACTGCCACTCTATCCCACAATACTGTGAATCCAGAAGTGCTTTTTCGGTCAGTTCGATCACCGACATAGTCACTGTCGGTGAAAACTTCCATCTTTCCTTTTCCTCCCCTTTTGTACCAAGTTCCGTAATCCATGGTTCCTCACATATACCTCAAGACCCGTTTAGCTGCTGCCAAGTGTGTTTCAGTTGGTTTTGACATGAAGCGACTTATGAAACTCACCACAAATTATATGTCAGGTCGTATGGTGGTAATATACATCAAGCTTCCAACAAGTTGTTTAAACAATTTTTCATCTACTGGTTCACAATCATTGTGTCTTAGTCTGCATCCAGGAACCATAGGATTGACTACTAAATTGCATTCCACCATCTTGGAACGGGTTAACATGTCCACTACATACTCCTGTTGTGAAATATAAATGCCTGCTGAGTTTTGTATTACCTCAATTCCTAGAAAGTATCTCATTTTTCCCAAATCGGTCATCTCAAACTCAGCTTTCATAGAAACCTTAAAATCTTCCATCATTTTCTCATCGTTTCCTATAAAGAGCAAATTATCAACATATATGTTCAAAAATAATAGCTTATCTCTTGCTTGTCTTTTTATAAATAGTGTATGTTATGGTTTGCTTCTTATGAATCCTTATTTGACGAAATAGGCTTCAATGCGACTGTACCAAGCGCTGGGGGCTTGTTTAAGCCCATACAAGGCCTTTTGGAGCTTTTACAACTTATGCTCACTATTCTTTACTACATAACCTTGTGGCTGTTGGACATACACGTCATCTTGCAATGTTCCATGGAGAAAAGCAGATTTTACATCCATCTAATAAATACTCCAGCCCTTTTGCGCTGCTAAAGCAACCATCAAATGAACCGTATCCATTCTTGCCACCGGCGCATACACTTCCATGTAATCAACTCTGAAGTCGTGACCTATCCCCTAGCCACCAGTCTCGCTTTGTGCTTTTCAATCTCCCCTTTCGTTCAACTTGGTTTTAAATACCCACTTCACACTGATGCATTTGGCATTCTTTGGCAACTCTACTAGACGCCAAGTCTAATTCTTTTCAATCATCTTGATTTCACGATCCATTGCTATCTTCCACTTGGATTATTTTGTTTCTTCATAGTGAATTGGATCATGATGGGTTATCTCCATAACATTCACTTCTTCTACGTCATCACCGGTCACATAATCTTGAAGATAGCTGGGAGTTCTTCGTTGTCTACCCTCCCTTACTGATGTAGTACTAGGACCTGCTTCAGTAGTCTGCTGATCCGGCTCCACCAAATCATGTACCTCAACACCATTGTTCATCGATGAGAATGTAATCATCTTCAATAAAATCATAGTTTCCCCATGACACATCTTTTTGAATAGTCTGCATCTCCTTTCTTTGATTCCAATTCCAGCCTTTGTGTTCTTCAAATATCATGTCTTTGCTTATTATCACCTTCATGGTTCTGGGTTAATAAGTCTATAAGCCTTTGATTCCTCACTTACACCTGTCAAAACACAAACAAAGCTTTTGTTGTCTAGTTTAGTCCATTTCTCCTTAGGCACATGTACATGAGCCAAACACCCCAAAATTTGGAAATTATTGACTATTGGCTTCAGTCCGCTCCAAGCTTCTTGTGGGGTAACATCTGAAAGTGCTTTGGTTGTGCTCCTGTTTAACACATAAAAGCTCCAAGCTGTTGCTTCTGCCCAGAAAATCTTAGGCATGTTTTTGGCAGAGAGCAAGGTAACCACCATGTTTATTACCGTCTTATTCTTTCATTCCGCGACTTCATTTTGTTGAGGTGTGAAACTGGTGTTCAATTTCCTTTTAATTCCATGATCCCTGCAAAACTTGGCAAAACCATTAGAGGGATACTCTTCTCCCATGTCTGTTCGAAGAGCCTTGACCACATTCCCAGTTTCTGTTTCTACCTTGCTTTTAAAGTCTTTGAAGCTTTCAAAGGCTTTTGATTTTTCTTTTAAAAAATAAACCCAGCCCTTCCGACTATAATCATCAATAAAACTCAAGAAATATTTCTTTCAAAGGGTATCGTTGTATACGAGATGTTCAAAGGAGTAGTCGATAGGGTATCGTTGTATACGAGATGTTCAAAGGAGTAGTCGATACGAGATGTTCAAAGGGTATCGTTGTATACGATATGTTCAAAGGAGTAGTCGACGGGGTATCGTTGTATACGAGATGTTCAAAGGAGTAATTGATACGAGATGTTCAAAGGGTATCTTTGTATACGATATGTTCAAAGGAGTAGTCGATAGGGTATCATTGTATACGAGATGTTCAAATGAGTAGTCGATAGGCTATCGTTGTATACAAGATGTTCAAACTAGTATTCTATACGATATGTTCAAAGGGTATCGTTGTATACGATATGTTCAAAGGAGTAGTCGATACGAGATGTTCAAAAGGTATCGTTGTATACGATATGTTCAAAGGAGTAGTCGATAGGGTATCGTTGTATACGAGATGTTCAAAGGAGTAGTCGATACGAGATGTTCAATGGGTATCGTTGTGACATTCGTCAAATTTCCATCATTTATTTATTCATGTAGTACGAGTATTTTAACTGTTTACCGACTAGTTGTCGTCATGAACGTGTTAATTGTTTTGCTTTGCGGACAAAGCCCTTTTTAGGGAGAGCATATGTAACATCTTAATGTTTCGCGATTATTAAGTTGAATGCAATACACAAGTTTGTGAGCGTCTTATGTTTTACCGTACGTTTATTTGTTATAGTTATTAAGATTTCGTGACGTCTCGCACAATTGTTTTGTTTTGGGATCGTATGCTAAACGGTTTTGGTGTCGGGATTATTCAGTCGCGTCTAAACCTAAACATTGTGAACCCGAGTCGAGTGTATAAGCTGTCACAGCATGTGTACATATACTGAGTATAAACCTTCAATTTTATTGCCAAGCTTGCCTTACAAGGGTCTCAAATTTCTGTCACATGTCTACATTACATATAACCTTCATAGTTTATTGCCTCACTAAAGGACAGCACACTTGCCTAGTTTACCCCTTTTGGGTATATCACAAGTTAACATTTTCAGATTTACACTAACCCTAGACTAACAATAAAAGTTTATATACAAACCCAAAGTATTATCCAATGTCCAAATACAAGTTATCTCAGTCCAAAATACAAACATCAAAAATCTGCACAAGTCTTTACAATACAACTCCTGGGTAGAAGATTTGGTCCAGCCAACCCACACGTCCCGTCCGAACCTGCACAACCAAGAGTCTTCATCCCGTCCGAACCTGCAAAACCGAACGTAGCATCCCCATTGTGAGTCTTTTGTCTTTTCGTCTTTCCTTTTGAAGTCTAGATGTGCTTGTTTTGTACGAACCTACGAATAAACGAAACAATGGTTAGTCATTGTAATGGACTTATACTTTTAACTAAAAACTGAAAAAATTGCTAAACTTTTAAATGCAAACATGTTTATGTTATTGCTTTTCTGTCAACCAAACCGAGACCCATTTTAGACCAAACCGAGACCCGATTGAGACCAAACCGAGACTCGACTTAGAACCAAACCGAGACCATGTTCAACCAAATCAAGACCTCAATCAAGAACCAAACCGAGACCCATGTCCAACCAAACCGAGACCCAATCAAGAACCAAACCGAGACCCAATTTAGAACCAAACCGAGACCCAACTTAGAACCAAACCGAGACCCATGTTCAACCAAATCAAGACCTCAATCAAACCAACCAAGTTCTACTTTCTGCCAAATTATTAGCCATTCTTACCAACCAATCCAAATGTCTTAATCAAGTTTTATTTTACAGAAACCATTAATCATGCCGCGGGTATAGAAACCCCCAATTCAAATCGAAACCCTAATTATTTAAACATCTTTTTAAACAGTAAATTAGTACTTTTCAATTCAGAAACATCACATAAATATGAGATTCAGTCGAATATATAAAAACCCCCAATTTCATAAAACCCTAGATCAAATTTTTATTAATTAGAACGTTAATTAAACCTAATCTAAACCCAACCCCCCTATTTAATTTAATTGAAAATGAGTTATACAAAAACCCCCAAATGACCGAAACCCTAATTTTTATAAATCGATTTTATATTAAAATTAGTTTGATTTTATAAATGAAAACATCAATTAATTATGTTTAAACCCGATTTTAATGAAAACCCCCAAATATTTCAAAACCCTAATTTTGTTTATTTTCAATCCGAGAACCATATGATTTACAACAAGTATATACGAATCAATTGAACCCACTGATATACATTAAATCGAAAATCAATTAAAGCTTTTAAAAGAAATAAAGGAAAACAAACTTATCTTGATTCTGGCTAATGATTCACGAAACCGCAAGGAAGAACACATCATAAAACCGAATCGATTTGATGTGGGGATTAAACCCCACATCTCACACGATCTAGAACACCTCAGACCACCACACAAGATTAATTATATCCCAATGATTTGATATTAGCCATGGGAAATGATTGAACCGATCTAGGTTAAGAGAGAGAGAGTTTTGGGACGGTGGAGGTAATATCGAGAGAGGAGAGAGAGTTAACTCTCAGATATGGGAAGTTGTGTGTGATAAACACACGTTAGTACTCCCTCCGTTCCTTGTTTATTCCGCCAGTGGACCGGGCCGGGTCAATGACCCTTGGGCCGGTTGTGGTGTAAATGTTTTGGACCCCCTTTTGGGCCTTATATGTTTATTTGGTTTAATTAAAGCCCAAAACGAATTTTGTTAAATTAAGTTATAATTTAACCCGTGAAACCCGACCATTTAATAAACCGACTTTAATTATCGTACGTTTCCCGTAAATCGTACTTTTCATAAACGTATGGTTTCGTCAAGCACAACTAGGGTGTCGAGTCATTTAATAATACCATTATTCGTATCGTAACTCGATTCTTAAATTAATTAGGTCGCGGCTAGCGTAACCGTACTCTCGAGCTATTTTATCTTCGTTCTCTTTGCTGAATTTACGAGGTGAGTTTATAGCCCCATACTTTACTATTTTCACTGCTTTTCGGGGTGAGACATTGCTTGATTTTAACGTTTGAACACAAGTGCATTTACTGATTTATATATTAGTCTAAGTCCCACTAAAAACCCAGTTGCTTTGGCCCGTGAATCGTGAACCGTTAATTACTTTGTGTAAGCGCGAATGTAATGGATAGATCTATCGGGATTGATGTCCCTGTCTGTCTTGTCCAACAAGGGGACAAGCGGGCACAGTTTCATTTGAATCTGATATAGGATGTCGTGGGTTTAGGCATCTAGTTTGGGCTACATTTATATGATTATACTGCCGGTGTTGTTAACGCTTCGGTGTCACGAGCTTAGACTGTAATAAATACTTTTGAGATGACTTTGTATCTGTTATATTGTCATCACATTTGGGAAAATCTTGTGGTTCATTAAACATTTCCACTTAACTAAACCTATGAACTCACCAACTTTATGTTGACACTTTAGCAATGTTTTTCTCAGGTATTAAGAAGGAAGATGCTAAATGAGGTCTCATGCATTGCCGTCATTTCTTTGAAACAACGATCATTTGTACCATTTGAGAAAACTATGTTTTGTAACCGTATTCAGTTTATGCTTCCGCACTTTGTTAAAACTATTTACTTTATTAATTACAAGTGATCTATTTTCCGAACGTCTCATTTAGAGGTCGTTCTTTGTGACTATGTGTGTATGATAATCATGACGTCACCACTCCCTTGTCGCCATTATACTCTGATATTTTGGGAGTGTGACAGATTGGTATCAGAGCACTAGTTATAGAGAACTAGGTTGCATTTAGTAATTCTAGACTATAACTGCTCTATGTTTAATCGATTATCATACATATTGTAAGTATTAAGTATATGTAGATACATAAGTAATAAATGGGATACATGTGAATTAACAATTACGAGGTATATTTACATGGGTTACATGTGCAACAACAAAATCTGAATTATGTTATATGGGATACATGTGGATTCAACAATGATTGCTATGCTATGTTAATGTCCTTTTTACGGACTAATTTTATGAGATATTTACACACCTTTATTTTGTTTATGATTACAGCGATGTCTTCATCCGATGATTCCACGTCTACAGGAGCGTACTACAACCGTAGTTCACAGTCGACCATCAGTTCATCAGTAGGACTACCTAGAGGATCGCCGTCAGGATACCCGTGGTACCGGATGGTTTCAGATGACGATATAGAGAGAGAGGCTGAGGAGATTCGTCATTCACCGATCCGTATTCCTGACGCATCAGCTGACGATGTGCTTAGCCTAGAAGGCGGAGGAGAGGATGACTTAGACACTGACGTGGTGCAGTCACCAGGTCAGACATCAGTGACTGGAGATGAGACGGTAGAGGAGACAGAGGATGATGAGATGGAGTTTACAGATGGGGAAGGAGAGCCTATGGAGGTCACAGACACTGAGGACCCTCCTACTGCATATGCCGCTACTCCTGAGGTTTCCCTAGCACACATCTCCTCATCTTCATCTGAAGACGAAGGAGAAAGGACTGCTATTCCTGCTCCAGCACCTGGTACCCTACCTTTCTACTATGTGAGACGACGTCTTCGGGGGAGAGCTGCTCGACCACCACTTTCACCTTACCGACCCCTCATACCTTTCACTGCCACTGACAGGCATGCAGCCCGTACACCTGCCAGTTCTGTCCCAGAGACACCATTACTACTACCACCACCAGAGACTGTACCTACAGTGTATCAGGAGATGCTTACTGACGCTGGTATCTCTACAGGACCGAGAGCTACTACTCCTCTTCCTAGGAGAGCTACGTCGACGGTGGTGATGCTTGGGGCGGCAGATGGATGTGTGACGACACGGTTGAACAGGTTGGAGGATGCTGTAGAGGCTTTAGGTGAAGAGTATAATGAAGTGCAGGATAAGTTGGAGGCACTGGCGAAGAAGAGTCCAGTCAGGGATGAGACAGTGTTGACAGTATGTGTGACCCGTCTACGAGGACAGCTTCTTACTGTTCTTGATCAGATGGAATCCATGCCGAACGCTCGTCTTGAGGAGATTGAGAGCCTGATGACCCGTTGGGGAGTAGAGCCATTGGTGGAGACAGGCGGACTAGAGGCACCAGTGGATGACCCTGTTGCAGACTTGGATAAGAGGTTTAGAGCCGCTTGTCATGACACCGATGTTAGGTTGAGAGATTCCCAGGCTCGTGAGCTAGTGGTTGATAGGAGGTTAGCAGAGTTGGAGAAGGAGCTTCATCAGCGTCGTGAGGGCACTAGTTAGATTTATCTTGTACCATCGACCTATCCCTGTATGACCACTAAGCTTTGAAGTTTGTCTTAGCTAGTTGGTATTTTATTTTCTCTTATTATGTTATGACAAACTATGATGTACTATCAAACGATTCCATGAATGATATTATGAGTTGCAAAAATTGTGAGATCATTATATATTGTGTATTATATTCTGGAGCATTTCAAAATTGTGTTGTGTGTGCCATGCATGTTATGTCTGGCAAAAACTTATTATCCTATTACCTTGTTAGATTATGGCGCCAGTTAGAAGATCCGAAACGCAGAATCCGCCAGCCGCTACCGGTGGAATTGACACCGCCCTGTTAAGCCAAATGATAGCCGAACGAGTGGCCGAGGCACTCGCGACCGCTGAAGCAAATCGTACAGCTAGCACACAGGAGGAGACCAACCAAGGAGCTACTAATGCTGTTGCACGTACTTGTACCTACAAGGAATTTCGTGCAGTTACGCAAGTAAGTTTCCGAGGTACTGAAGGGGCAGTAGGATTAACCAGATGGTTTGAGAAGCTAGAATCCCAATTTGGGATTAGCAATGTCGCTGAAGCCGACAAGGTGAAGTTTGCGTCAAGCACGTTAGTGGATGGTGCTTTGACTTGGTGGAACGTCTATGCTCGTGCAGTGACCATTGACGTTGCCCAAGCGACGCCCTGGAGTGAATTTAAAGCTATGTTTGTGAGGAAATACTGTCCCCGAAATGAAGTCAAGCAGATGGAAGTTGAGCTGTGGAACCTGAAGGTCAAGGGTACTGCTCTTACTGCTTACAATCAGCGCTTTCAGGAGCTGATCTTGTTATGTCCTGAAATGGTGCCCAACGATGACCGATGGTTGGAGCGCTACATTGAAGGACTACCTTTGAGCATCAAAGGGAATGTGACTTCATCCAAGCCGACCGATTTGCACGAGGCAATCGACATGGCTCAGAGTCTGATGTACCAAGTGGTACAGGAGTTGGGAGAAAATACTGGGGATAAAAGAAAGTGGTCTGGCAACCACTACAACAACAATACCAACAACAACAACAACCCAAGCAACTACAACCAGAACAAGCGACAAGAAGTAGCAAGAGTGTTCACTGTTGGACAAGGAAATACTGGGAACTACGCTGGGAGACTACCTTTCTACGGAAAATGTGGCCGACACCACGAAGGAGCATGTCCCTCTACGTGTTACAATTGTGGGAAGGCGGGACATAAGGCAAAGGAATGCCGAGCACCACCTCGTGCTACTAATCAAAGAGGACCTGGAACGCAAGGTGGCCAAGGAGCAAATGTCACTTGCTTTGGATGTGGAGAGAAAGGTCACTACAAGAACAAATGTCCGAGCGGTGGGAACCAAGGTCGTAGTAACCAGATTCGAGGGAATCAAAATCAGAACCAAGGGAACCAGAAGCAGAATCAAGGGAGCCGAGGAGGGAATAACCGAGCCACAACTAGTACTCCTGGAGGATTCACGGCACCTAGCAAAGTGTATCATCTCTGTGCTGAAGCTGCTGTGCAAGACAACAATGTTGTGACTGGTACGTTTCTAGTCAATAACAACTATGCTTCAGTACTATTTGATTCTGGTGCGGATAGGAGTTTTGTGTCGTCTATATTTAGTGAACGCCTAAATGTTACCCCTACTGCGTTAGACGTTAAGTATAATGTAGAATTAGCCGATGGGAAGTCAGTAACCACCGACGTTATTCTGAAAGGATGTAGTGTAAGGCTACAAGGTCGTTCGTTTAGTATCGACCTACTCCCTATAGAATTGGGAAGTTTTGACGTCATCATTGGAATGGATTGGATGTCGAAGCATCACGCGGAGATTGTATGTCATGAGAAGTGTGTCCGTGTTCCTTATGGAAACGACGTACTCATCATACAAGGCGAAAGAAGTGGTGTGAAGAATGGATCAAGATTGGAAGTCATCTCATGTATCAGGACTCAAAGATACATTGAGAAGGGATGTCCGGTGTTCTTGGTTCAAGTAACACAAAAAGAAGGAGAAGAAGATCACGAGAAGAAGGTGGAAGATGTACCGATCGTTAGAGACTTTCCGGACGTATTCCCAGAGGATTTACCCGGACTACCACCAGCACGGCAAGTGGAGTTTCACATCGAGCTTACACCAGGAGCCGCGCCTGTTGCTAGAGCCCCATACCGTCTAGCACCGGCCGAGATGACAGAGTTAGCTGAACAGATAAAGGAACTTTCTGACAAAGGTTTCATTAGACCAAGTTCCTCACCCTGGGGAGCGCCGGTCTTATTTGTCAAAAAGAAAGATGGATCCTTTAGAATGTGTATCGATTACCGAGAATTGAATAAGCTGACGATAAAGAACCGCTACCCATTGCCGAGGATTGACGATCTTTTCGACCAATTGCAAGGATCTAGCATATACTCGAAGATCGATTTAAGGTCAGGATATCATCAACTAAGGGTTAGAGAGGAAGACGTTCATAAAACCGCTTTTAGAACCCGGTACGGACACTACGAGTTCCAAGTTATGCCTTTTGGTTTGACAAACGCACCTGCGGTATTCATGGATCTCATGAACCGAGTTTGCAAACCATACTTGGACAAGTTTGTGATTGTATTTATCGATGACATTCTCATCTATTCTCGTAACGAAGAAGAGCACAAGGAGCATTTGAAGACTATATTAGAGCTGCTAAGGAAGGAGAAGTTATATGCAAAGTTTTCCAAATGTGAGTTTTGGATAAACACAGTGCAATTCCTTGGGCATGTGATCGACAGCAGTGGTATTCACGTTGACCCTGCTAAGATCGAGGCTGTAAAGGATTGGGCGACTCCAACAACACCCACGGAGATCCGTCAATTTTTAGGTCTTGCTGGTTACTATAGGAGATTCATTGAAGGTTTCTCCAAGATAGCTAAACCAATGACGGAATTGACTCAAAAGGATAAGAAGTTTGAGTGGAAGGAAGATCAGGATTTGGCATTCCAGACGTTGAAGCAGATGTTGTGTGAAGCACCTATACTAGCCCTACCCGAGGGTAATGAAGACTTTGTGGTGTATTGTGATGCATCCATAAAAGGGTTAGGTGCAGTACTGATGCAAAGGACTAAGGTCATAGCTTACGCATCAAGACAACTAAAAGTGCACGAGAAGAACTACACAACTCATGACCTAGAGCTGGGAGCAGTGGTGTTTGCCTTGAAGATTTGGAGACACTACCTTTATGGTACTAAGTGTGTTGTATTCACTGACCATAAGAGTCTACAACATATTTTGAACCAAAAGGAACTCAACATGAGACAACGACGTTGGCTAGAGTTGCTCAGTGATTACGATTGCGAGATCCGTTATCACCCAGGCAAGGCAAATGTCGTGGCCGACGCTTTGAGTCGAAAGGAGAGAGTTCTTAGGGTGAAGGCGTTAATGATGACCATTGACTTAGACCTTCCATCCTTAATTCTCAAGGCTCAGAAAGAAGCAGTCGAGGAAGAAATTCTTAAGACTGAAGATGTTGGAGGAATGATAAAGAAGTTGGAAGCACGTTCGGATGGAACGTTATGCCTTGATAATAGGAGTTGGTTACCATGCCATGGTGACCTACGATCCTTGATTATGCATGAGTCGCATAAGTCAAAGTACTCCATACATCCGGGATCTGATAAAATGTATCATGATCTGAAGATGTTGTATTGGTGGCCGAACATGAAGGCGGATATTGCTATATACGTTAGCAAGTGTTTGACTTGTGCCAAAGTCAAAGCCGAACATATGAAACCATCAGGATTATTGGTCCAACCCGAACTGCCAGAATGGAAGTGGGAAAGGATCACTATGGATTTCATTACCAAGCTACCAAAGACCGCAGCCGGATTCGACACGATTTGGGTAATCGTCGACCGACTCACCAAATCGGCTCATTTCCTACCCATCAAGGAGACTGATGGAATGGATAAGTTAGCAAGGACGTACTTGGAGGAAGTAGTCACGAAGCACGGTGTGCCTGTGTCTATAATCTCCGACCGAGACAGCCGATTTACTTCGCAGTTTTGGAAGTCACTGCAGAAGGCATTGGGAACGCAGTTAGATATGAGCACTGCGTATCATCCCCAGACTGACGGTCAAAGTGAACGGACCATTCAAACCCTAGAAGATATGCTGAGAGCCTGTGTGATTGACTTTGGAAATAAATGGGATAGACACCTACCTCTGGTGGAATTCTCATACAACAATAGTTATCACACTAGCATTAAGGCAGCGCCGTTCGAGGCACTGTATGGTAGGAAGTGTCGTTCACCCGTGTGTTGGGCAGAGGTCGGTGAAGCACAACTCACTGGACCTGAGATCATACACGAGACTACTGAGAAGATCTTTAAGATTAAGAGCCGTATGCAAGCCGCAAGAGATCGACAGAAGAGTTATGCTGATATGCGACGCAAACCTCTTGAGTTTGAAGTTGGTGACAAAGTCATGTTGAAGGTCTCACCTTGGAAAGGTGTGATTCGCTTTGGAAAGCGTGGAAAGTTAAACCCTCGTTACATTGGACCCTTCAAGATTATAGAGAGGATTGGCCCCGTAGCCTATCGTTTGGAATTACCCCAAGAACTTAGCCGAGTGCATAATGTGTTCCACATTTGCAATCTGAAGAAATGCTTAGCCGACGAAGCACTCGTTATCCCTTTGGAGGAGATTCAACTCGACGACAAGCTCAACTTCGTAGAAGAACCGGTAGAAGTTATGGACCGTTAAGTTAAACAACTCAAGCAAAGCCGTATACCGATTGTGAAAATCCGATGGAACGCGCGTAGAGGTCCAGAATACACGTGGGAACGTGAAGATCAGTTCAAGAGCAAGTATCCTCATCTTTTCGTTAACCAACCTACTACAACAACGTCTTGATTTCGTGACGAAATCTCTAAAACATGGGAATACTGTGACATTCGTCAAATTTCCATCATTTATTTATTCATGTAGTACGAGTATTTTAACTGTTTACCGACTAGTTGTCGTCATGAACGTGTTAATTGTTTTGCTTTGCGGACAAAGCCCTTTTTAGGGAGAGCATATGTAACATCTCAATGTTTCGCGATTATTAAGTTGAATGCAATACACAAGTTTGTGAGCGTCTTATGTTTTGCCGTACGTTTATTTGTTATAGTTATTAAGATTTCGTGACGTCTCGCACAATTGTTTTGTTTTGGGATCGTATGCTAAACGGTTTTGGTGTCGGGATTATTCAGTCGCGTCTAAACCTAAACATTGTGAACCCGAGTCGAGTGTATAAGCTGTCACAGCATGTGTACATATACTGAGTATAAACCTTCAATTTTATTGCCAAGCTTGCCTTACAAGGGTCTCAAATTTCTGTCACATGTCTACATTACATATAACCTTCATAGTTTATTGCCTCACTAAAGGACAGCACACTTGCCTAGTTTACCCCTTTTGGGTATATCACAAGTTAACATTTTCAGATTTACACTAACCCTAGACTAACAATACAAGTTTATATACAAACCCAAAGTATTATCCAATGTCCAAATACAAGTTATCTCAGTCCAAAATACAAACATCAAAAATCTGCACAAGTCTTTACAATACAACTCCTGGGTAGAAGATTTGGTCCAGCCAACCCACACGTCCCGTCCGAACCTGCACAACCAAGAGTCTTCATCCCGTCCGAACCTGCAAAACCGAACGTAGCATTCCCATTGTGAGTCTTTTGTCTTTTCGTCTTTCCTTTTGAAGTCTAGATGTGCTTGTTTTGTACGAACCTACGAATAAACGAAACAATGGTTAGTCATTGTAATGGACTTATACTTTTAACTAAAAACTGAAAAATTGCTAAACTTTTAAATGCAAACATGTTTATGTTATTGCTTTTCTGTCAACTAAACCGAGACCCATTTTAGACCAAACCGAGACCCGATTGAGACCAAACCGAGACTCGACTTAGAACCAAACCGAGACCATGTTCAACCAAATCAAGACCTCAATCAAGAACCAAACCGAGACCCATGTCCAACCAAACCGAGACCCAATCAAGAACCAAACCGAGACCCAATTTAGAACCAAACCGAGACCCAACTTAGAACCAAACCGAGACCCATGTTCAACCAAATCAAGACCTCAATCAAACCAACCAAGTTCTACTTTCTGCCAAATTATTAGCCATTCTTACCAACCAATCCAAATGTCTTAATCAAGTTTTATTTTACAGAAACCATTAATCATGCCGCGGGTATAGAAACCCCCAATTCAAATCGAAACCCTAATTATTTAAACATCTTTTTAAACAGTAAATTAGTACTTTTCAATTCAGAAACATCACATAAATATGAGATTCAGTCGAATATATAAAAACCCCCAATTTCATAAAACCCTAGATCAAATTTTTATTAATTAGAACGTTAATTAAACCTAATCTAAACCCAACCCCCCTATTTAATTTAATTGAAAATGAGTTATACAAAAACCCCCAAATGACCGAAACCCTAATTTTTATAAATCGATTTTATATTAAAATTAGTTTGATTTTATAAATGAAAACATCAATTAATTATGTTTAAACCCGATTTTAATGAAAACCCCCAAATATTTCAAAACCCTAATTTTGTTTATTTTCAATCCGAGAACCATATGATTTACAACAAGTATATACGAATCAATTGAACCCACTGATATACATTAAATCGAAAATCAATTAAAGCTTTTAAAAGAAATAAAGGAAAACAAACTTATCTTGATTCTGGCTAATGATTCACGAAACCGCAAGGAAGAACACATCATAAAACCGAATCGGTTTGATGTGGGGATTAAACCCCACATCTCACACGATCTAGAACACCTCAGACCACCACACAAGATTAATTATATCCCAATGATTTGATATTAGCCATGGGAAATGATTGAACCGATCTAGGTTAAGAGAGAGAGAGTTTTGGGACGGTGGAGGTAATATCGAGAGAGGAGAGAGAGTTAACTCTCAGATATGGGAAGTTGTGTGTGATAAACACACGTTAGTACTCCCTCCGTTCCTTGTTTATTCCGCCAGTGGACCGGGCCGGGTCAATGACCCTTGGGCCGGTTGTGGTGTAAATGTTTTGGACCCCCTTTTGGGCCTTATATGTTTATTTGGTTTAATTAAAGCCCAAAACGAATTTTGTTAAATTAAGTTATAATTTAACCCGTGAAACCCGACCATTTAATAAACCGACTTTAATTATCGTACGTTTCCCGTAAATCGTACTTTTCATAAACGTATGGTTTCGTCAAGCACAACTAGGGTGTCGAGTCATTTAATAATACCATTATTCGTATCGTAACTCGATTCTTAAATTAATTAGGTCGCGGCTAGCGTAACCGTACTCTCGAGCTATTTTATCTTCGTTCTCTTTGCTGAATTTACGAGGTGAGTTTATAGCCCCATACTTTACTATTTTCACTGCTTTTCGGGGTGAGACATTGCTTGATTTTAACGTTTGAACACAAGTGCATTTACTGATTTATATATTAGTCTAAGTCCCACTAAAAACCCAGTTGCTTTGGCCCGTGAATCGTGAACCGTTAATTACTTTGTGTAAGCGCGAATGTAATGGATAGATCTATCGGGATTGATGTCCCTGTCTGTCTTGTCCAACAAGGGGACAAGCGGGCACAGTTTCATTTGAATCTGATATAGGATGTCGTGGGTTTAGGCATCTAGTTTGGGCTACATTTATATGATTATACTGCCGGTGTTGTTAACGCTTCGGTGTCACGAGCTTAGACTGTAATAAATACTTTTGAGATGACTTTGTATCTGTTATATTGTCATCACATTTGGGAAAATCTTGTGGTTCATTAAACATTTCCACTTAACTAAACCTATGAACTCACCAACTTTATGTTGACACTTTAGCAATGTTTTTCTCAGGTATTAAGAAGGAAGATGCTAAATGAGGTCTCATGCATTGCCGTCATTTCTTTGAAACAACGATCATTTGTACCATTTGAGAAAACTATGTTTTGTAACCGTATTCAGTTTATGCTTCCGCACTTTGTTAAAACTATTTACTTTATTAATTACAAGTGATCTATTTTCCGAACGTCTCATTTAGAGGTCGTTCTTTGTGACTATGTGTGTATGATAATCATGACGTCACCACTCCCTTGTCGCCATTATACTCTGATATTTTGGGAGTGTGACAATCGTTGAATATGATATGTTCAAAGGAGTATTCGATAGGGTATCGTTGTATACGAGATGTTCAAATGAGTAGTCGATACGAGATGTTCAAAGGGTATCGTTGTATACGATATGTTCAAAGGAGTAGTCAATAGGGTATCGTTGTATACGAGATGTTCAAATATGTAGTCGATACGAGATGTTCATAGGGTATCGTTGCATACGAGATGTTCAAAGGAGTAGTCGATAGGGTATCGTTGTATACGAGATGTTCAAAGGAGTAGTCGATACGAGATGTTCAAAGGGTATCGTTGTATACGAGAGGTTTAAAGGAGTAGCCGATACGAGATGTTCAAAGGGTATCTTTGTATACGATATGTTGAAAGGAGTAGTCGATATGGTATCTTTGTATACGAGATGTTTAAAGGAGTAGTCGATACGAGATGTTCAAAGGGTATCGTTGTATACGATATGTTCAAAGGAGTAGTCGATAGGGTATTGTTGTATACCATATGTTCAAAGGAGTAGTCGATATGAGATGGAAATAGGATCGAGTTCGTCTACTACTTGGTTCTCCTGAGGCATATGAATGACCTTTTATGCATAATTAAAGCATTTTTTTATAAATAAATCTCATAATCAAAACAAAAAAAGAATCGGTTTTTCAATCGAAACCCCAAACCCGAGTGGGAGCATATATGTACGGATTCTAATTGAAGCCTATTGACCACATTAGCAGTAGGATTGAACGTTGAAGCACTTACCTAATGAATCGATGAAAGAGATCCCGAGACGCTTTTTATTCTAAATTTTGAAATGCAGAATGTATTGGGGAAAAAGCAGTTTTATAAAAGAGAGGAGATGATGTAGATTTTGAAAATGGAGATAAATTGAGATAATAAATGTTAGAAAACTGATTATCCATTTTGGCAAATTTGATTATTTGATAATAAATTCTATTTGAAAGTTTACTTTTTCAAAACTCCTTTTTAAAATGAAATAATTTGGTTGCAAACGCAATCCCAAACACCCACTCACCTTACTAGAGCGGTACCCGCGTAATACAACGACGAGTATCTATTAACGAATTTTTGAGACTATTAATTTCTTACTCATTGTAAACTTATAAAAAATCGAATTAAAAACTAACTAAAATTGAAAAAGTCTAAAAGTTAATAAAAAATATATCAAAATAGATATCGAATTAAAAAACAAATTTTTAAAAAATATAGTGAAATTAGATTATAAAAATAATAAATAAGTAAATAAAAATTTCAATTTAAAAGAAATTTTTTTATTTTAAAAGGTTGTTACAAAAGTTTGTTAGAAAATGTTGTTTTAAAAATGTTATAGTATATAGTAATATTTATGAAGACCTCAAATGTTTTATTTAGTAGGTAAAAAGGTCTGAATCTTCAGACTTGCTATTTTAAGAAGGCCTCAAATGCTTTATAAAGTAGTATATAGAATAGATAAAGCATTTGGGACATTTTTAAAATAGCAAAGCTGAAAATTCATACTTTTTTACCTAATAAATAAAACAAGTTGTTAATATCTTTATCAACATTATATACTATAACATTTTCTAACAATCTGTAACAAACTTTTATTATAACCTTTTAAATAACATTTTTTTCTTTTAAATTAAAAAATATATTTTATTTATTTATTATTTTTATAATCTAATTTTAGTATATTTTAAAAATTTTATATTTTTTAATTCGATAAACATTTTGATATATTTTTATTAAATTTCATTATTTTTTAATTTTAATGAGTTTTTTAATTTAATTTTTTATAAATTTACAATGAGTAAGAGATTAATATTTGTTAGTCTCAAAATTCGTTATATGGTTCTAGTTACTTTAAATGGAGTTTTGAGATAATAAGTGGATAACTATTTATTTAATTTTCAAAAATGGAGAAAAATAAAATGAGTATTCATTTATTTATCAAATACAGTAATCAAATTTATCAAATATTAAAAACACTGATTATTATTATTACGATTTCAAATAAAATAATTAAATCAAAACACTATTTTCTTCCATTAACATTTTCAAAATAATAATTATGAATGAATAATCTAATCTGTTTCCACAAACACCCCTTAAATGATCTATTGTGTGTATAAAAAAAAATAAAAAAAATCGGTATTTGAGAATAGATTGAAGAAAAAAAATTTCAATTTAAATGTTAGTGTTGTTTCAGTGATTTTGATTATAGTTTTTATTACAATTTTATTCAAAAACAAAAAGTCTTTTCATGGGTTAAAGGTATGATTTTTTTTATCCCAATATTTGAATTTTCTTTTTTAATTGATATAGGGCTTTTAGTTATATGCTAATAGAGTTTTTGATTTCATTGTTAATTTTGTTACAAATTGCGAAAATATTAAGATTTGTTTGAACTTTGAAGTTCTGATTTGATTTACAAAGAGGATTCCGTAGGTATATACATGTTTGATTTACTAGATTGCCTATGTTTGGGTGATGAATAAGTAAGTTATTCCATTGATAGGTTCAGTGTCCATTCATTTTTTTCGTTTATCACTAATAGTGGCCCGTTTCCTTCACAATATTCATTTGTATCGTTTTGATGTTGATTTACCATACTTAATTGTACAAGCATGTAGATACTTTCCAGTTTATGTTTAGAAGTTTTCTCACACTTAGGTTTCTCTTTTTTCTTTTTTTTTAGAACGGCAAATGTTAGTGGTTAGTGGGTCGAGTCCTGCAATGACATCCAAGCGGCAGACTTTTTTCTCGAACCCTCGTCTAGTTATGTTAAACTCCTTATCCGCTTCGCCTGAGAGCCTTGGCAGGTCTTGAACCCAAGACCTCTAGGAAACCTCCCCCAAAGAAATCATTTAGTGGAACCTTGGTGGCCAACTGAGCTAAGCCAGTTGGTTAGGTTTCTCTTTTTTCTAAGCTGACACTTTCTTCGTTGAAGTCCCATTCTAAAACTTTACTTAAACCAACAATATGAGAACCTAATGCATCTGACTGTATCTGAATGCAGACTTTATGCACACCATTTGGAGACCAACCTGATATTGTAGTATTGGATTCATGATTCAACCAAGCTACATGCCTTTTTTTAGTAAAGGTGTCCCACGTGCCATTTTATGTTCTATTAGTTCTCATAAACTCTTTTACTAATTTTTTCTTACCTTTTGATCAGTCATTCTCAAACTCGGCCAGGATACAGTTAGAAGCCAAGGTCAATGCCGAAAAATGTAATGTTGTGATACAAACCTATCCCATACTAGGCTCGTAATCGGTTTATAAGTCCCAGGTGTAGAACTCACTCAAAAAGCTAGCTTGTTTGAGGAGGGGACACCTGGACATTATAAACCATCAACCATTCCCATACATGGCCGATGTGGGATCGTAACACTACCCCACCCTTTGAAGAACCAACGTCCTCGTTGGTCACGGCTATGTTGGTCACGGTTGGCACCCCCTTTGGGTCCAAGCCACCACTCCATAGGCCACCACTCCGAGCTCGTTGGTCACGGCTATGTTGGTCACGGTTGGCACCCCCTTTGGGTCCAAGCCACCACTCCATAGGCCACCACTCCGAGTGTTGGAACCTCGTAAGGTAGGGCTAGCTCTGATACCAATTGATATGAACCGGATCGATTATAGAGATAAAAGGATAGATAGGCTATAATAATGGGATAACCCGACCCCCCGATGGCTTATATTAGTGGGATAACCAGGCTCTGATACCAATTGATACGAACCTATCCCATACTAGGCTCGTAATCGGTTTATAAGTCCCAGGTGTAGAACTCACTCAAAAAGCTAGCTTTTTTGAGGAGGGGACACCTGGACATTATAAATCATCAACCATTCCCATACATGGCCGATGTGGGATCGTAACATGTTGATCCCTTTGTTTATCCAGCATTATTCTTTATATACACCTTCACCTGCATGTTTACACAGACACTATGGAACGTAACTTGTGGTTGGTAAATATACGGGTACTCACTAAATATACTAAATGCGGTAACATTTTGCTGGAACAGGATGGAAAGAGGACTTTTAGTGATTCTTGGAAGTGATGATGTCAAACTAGGGAAGCCATCTCCAGACATGTAAGTTTCGTAATACAAAAAATCCTTTTACATCGTTATATTTGTGCTTCTACATGATTTAAAAATGAGTTAAATAAATTATTTAACAACTGAAAAAAGAATGTTGGAAGTTAACTTTGTCTATGTCATCTGAATGGGTTAGATTTTAATGACTTTATATGTTTAAGTAGACTATATCAATATCTCTCTAATCCGTGCTTAACAAGACAATTAATGTATCATATAAGATTACAATGATTAAAATTAATTTTTCAATACTAAATCTACTTTTTATGAATAAAATGATCAGTTATTGAGATGTTACAATAGTCATTTGACCCGTTTAAACAATTTCTTTTATATTATTCATTTAAATCGTTAGAGAAAAGCGCATCTTAAATTGACTGATTTATATAAAAATGAGTTACCGGGGGAATCTAATCAATATCCTGGTCGACGTCATGATCGATAAACCGACTAATAGCATCCACCATCCTAAATCTAACACTAAGATTAAGAGACTTGACATAAACAAACATATACTAACCCCAAAAGTAACTCATACATATTCATACACTAAGCTTAAAAAAAACACAGAGATATAATTAACTCAAGTTTTTTATAAAATATACAAGGAGGAAAGGGATATGACTCGCCATTAATTAGTCGGCAAGCGTTGGTATGATGAGAGGAAAAATGGTAAAGTGAAGAGGAAGGGCAGCTGAGTGTCTTATTATTTGTTGGTTAGGGTAATTGAAAAGTTTGAAATAACCTGCCCAAGGTTTGCTAAAAAAAAAAAGAAACCCGCCCAAGGAATAGGTCCCGGTTTCTTATTGAACAAACAGGGGTTTATTAAAAACAAGGGATAAAGCCATGTTATGTGATGGAGAACCGGGCTTTATTGGTTATAAATATTCAGGAAAAGCTTATAGAGCCACCTTTTCTATGTAAGAGGACTTTATTTGGGGGGGCTTTATTTCATTTTTTGTAGTAGTGACCCGGAAACGAGTAAATTACATAACAAATGATTCACTTGATAGAACTGAATTTGACTAAACCCGAGACCAAATAACATTTCCAAATTGATAGAAGATAAATTAGTTGATCATTAGTAACTGAAGTAAAAACACAGAGTTGGACCTTTGTAAACGCTTCAAATACCCATGTTCCACGAATCGAGTTACGGGAACCACCTACTTTAAATAGAAAGATGATGGTTATTAGAAAGCAAGCTTACCATATAAAGTTAAATAGAAAACAAGAGAAATAATCAGATTGATCTTTATTCAAAAATACACTACATGATCCGCCCATACATGATCATGTGTAGACTATACTTTATTGGCATATCGATAGTTTAAGTTTTTTTGCTTTTGTAAGTACAGCCAAGTCTTACAGCAGTTGGTAACTAATTGTGAAGAAAGTTTTTAGGATACTATTTGTGAAGAAAGTTTACCCTTGCAGAATCTTATGTAATTCCTCTTAGCGAATGTCATGTCAGTTGCACTATTTAACCTGTACGAAAATTGGGCAATAAAATTTGTAGTAATTTTTGTTGATATATGCCAATATGCCATAATGAGTCCCATGTAAAATCCAACTGTTTAAACTGTAGGAGACAAGTGTAGAACCCGCCAAGGCCTTCCAGATCCCTAAGCAGCATAACCTGTGCAGTTAGACGAGGTCATATCTCCTCTTTTCTTTCTTTAACATATTTTACTCGTGACAACAGACAACCTCAGTCCCATTTACATGGGGTTGGTCGGCTTGGGTTGTGTTTCATCTGAACTGGATGTAGAGAGATTAGTTAGTAGGGAACATTATATTCCAGGCAGCGTTTCCTACGTTTGTAATCAAATTCGGCACATTCATTGTCGATTTTTTAGTGTTGTTCGGTTCAATCCAATGTGATGTGAACCATCATAAAAATGTTGGGGATGGTGATTACAACTCGGTGATTATTTGCATACAAAGATTCTAATATTTTAATGCGATGTCGTGATTTTGAGAATTATGAAAAAATGTGTTATGTTATCTTTGTTGTATATGTTTTTTTAAAACATGGCTTAATTTAACCTCAACTTAGTTTACTTAGTACTAATATGATGCAGATTGCATATCTTAAGGGCTCCTCCTATCACCTTCGAGTCATGCACTTAATACTTGCGCTGCTAAGTGTAACCTTGATGCGATCTCTTTCCATCTCAAACTCATTTTCAATTGCAGTAGATGGAATCCATCCGGCCACAGATAAATTTTACTTTCCGATGAAACGCTACCTAGTCTGATCAGTTTCCCTAATATTAAGGTCTTTTGGAGTGTGAATTATCTCACTGGTATGTGTTATTCTTCTGGCAGATTCGCGGTGGATTTGGTAAAGGGACTCCCCAAATCTACGCAACTATCTATCTAGAGAAAACCAGAGTCGGTCAAACAAGAAAAATCGAGGGTGAAGCTAAAAACCCGAGGTGGTTCGAGTCTTTCCATATATACTGTGCTCACTCAGCCTCTAATGTCATAGTCACTGTCAAGGATGATAATCCTATTGGTGCAACTTTAATTGGACGAGCGTATGTCCCTGGTGAAGAACTCGTAAATGGTGAAGAAATAGATAGATGGGTCGAGATTTTAGATAAAGACAAAAATCCCGTAAGTGCTGGCTCCAAAATTCATGTTAAGTTACAGTATTTTGATGTTACTCAAGAACGTAACTGGGGCCGTGGAGTTAAAAGTGGTAAGTATCCGGGTGTTCCATACACGTTTTTTCCACAAAGAGAAGGATGTCGGGTCTCTCTGTATCAAGATGCTCACGTACCCGACAATCTCATTCCGAAGATACCTTTAGCAGGTGGGAAGTATTACGAACCCCACAGATGTTGGGAAGATATATTCGATGCCATTACTAATGCAAAACACTTTATTTATATCACGGGATGGTCTATTTACACACAGATAGCTTTGATTCGAGATCCAAGAAGGCCAAAGCCAGGAGGTGATGTCATGCTCGGTGATCTGCTTAAAAACAAGGCGAGTGAGGGTGTTAAGGTTCTTATGCTCATTTGGGATAGATCAATGGCTACCCATGATGAAGATACCGAAAACTTTTTCCAAGGTTCCAACGTGCATTGTATTTTATGCCCTCGTAACCCTTATGACCTTAAATTTTCCACCATGTTTGCCCATCACCAGAAAACTGTGGTAGTCGACACGGCAATGCCGAGCGGGGAGTCACAGTATCGGCGAGTTGTAAGTTTTGTTGGCGGTATTGATCTATGTGAGGGGAGATACGATTCGCCATTTCATTCTCTTTTCCGAACACTTGATACCGCTCACCAAGACGACTTCAACCAGCCTAACTACACTGGTGCTTCGATAGCTAAAGGTGGACCTAGGGAACCGTGGTCGACTCGAAAGACCCGTTGCTTGGGATGTTTTGTTTAATTTTGAACAAAGGTGGAAAAAACAAGGTGGGGAGGATATTCTTGTTAACTTTAGAGAACTTGATGACATCATAATCCCACCTTCTCCTGTTATGTATCCCGATGACCCAGAAACATGGAATGTTCAGGTGTTCCGGTCCATTGACAGTGGGGCTGTTTTCGGATTCCCGGACACACCCGAAGAGGCAGCGAGATCAGGTCTTGTGAGGGAAAAAGACAACAGTGTCGACAGAAGTATACAGGATGCATATATCCATGCTATAAGAAGAGCAAAAAACTTCATCTACATTGAAAACAAGTACTTTCTAGGAAGCTCTTACGCGTGGGAGGAAAGTGAAGATGTCGGTGCGTTGCATCTTATCCCGAAAGAACTTTCTTTAAAGATTATTAGTAAGATCGAGGCTGGTGAGAAGCTTACTGTATATGTTGTGGTCCCCATGTGGCCGGAGGGGATCCCAGAAAGTGCATCGGTTCAGGCAATATTGGACTGGCAAAGGAGGACCATGGAGATGATGTATAAAGACATTGTTCAGGCTTTGAAAGCTCAGGGGCGTGTGGAAGACCCGAGAGATTATCTTACTTTCTTTTGCCTTGGGAATCGGGAGGTGAAGAGGAGTGGGGAGTATGAGCCCTCTGAATCGCCTGAACCGGATTCGGATTATATGAAAGCTCAAGAGGCTCGACGTTTCATGATCTATGTGCATGCCAAAATGATGATCGGTAAGCAGACCCTTTTGACCCGTACCCAGAATTTACCTGTTTTTATAATTTTAAGTCTTTGAGAAAGTGATATCGCGCTTTCTCAGTTAATAATGTGGCTGGATCCATTCCCAAAACCTTACATATCAAGAGACTAGGAAGAATATAAAAACTGTGCTCTATGCAAGACCTTATTTCATTCCTTTCTGTTTAATTTTGACCCAGAACCTCAATTTACTTTTACTTCTGATATGAATCGTTGGGAAGTCTACAGCAAGAGTTGAGGGGGCTAATTGCCATTAACTATTAGTTAATGGTTATTATGTTATTTTGGTTTATTTTTGGTATTGTTTTGAGGAATAAGTAATCTGCTCCTATATTAGGAGGGGATCACCACAGGGTTTAGGGGAGGAAAATCGTATTTTACTTTTATCATTGTCTGTTAGTTTATTTTCTTTATCAATTTGTCTTTAAGCATCCGACTACGGTTGCTCCTTGTTATCAATAAAGTGTTATCAGTTTGGTTCATATCAAATTGGTATCAGAGCATCTCATTCTGCTACCTGTGGGAATTTCTGATCCACGATGACAAAAATTACCGATTTGGAAGCCAGTTTCGAACAATACAAAGCGGAACAGGCAACGATTCAAGCAGACGCCATGGAGCACAGGATTCTGTTACAAGAAAAGATGGACAAAAATAAGGTTGAATCTGATCAACAATTCGCGGAGATCATGCGGGTGCTGAAAACTCTACAGTCGGCGACCACCACACCGCCGACCACCACACTGCCGACCACCACAACGCCGCCCATCCACACCCAACCGCTGCAGCCCTACCACAGTATGTCGCTGCAACACCCTCACACCACCACTACATCCACGCAGCCAGCCTTTGCCTTCACCCAGCCGTTGTTCGCACAACAACAACATCCAACTCTACCGTTTTCAGCCGCGTATACAAGTTTTTCTGGCCTTCCCTTTGACTCGCAGGGAGTTCCGATTCCCTATGGGTCGAATGGTGATCTTATTGGGTCGTTTCAGACAGGGCAGCGTAGTAGCCATAACCACAGGCTACCGGTGAGTACCGAAGGGATGTTCCAAAGTTTCACAGATGCTTCATTGGGAAACACTGGTGGGTTTTTTCCGGGGCCAAACCGAACAATACCACCGCCACCGGTTCACGGGAACGAACGGGGGTGGGTGCCGGGTGCTGATTATCGATTGCGAAAACTTAAGATGCCTCTTTTTAACGGGGATGATGTATATGAATGGGTTTACCAGGCTGAGAGATTTTTTGACATCCAAGGGCTCGTGACGTCAGGAGAGCGACTCAAGGCTGCCATGATGTGTCTAGAGGGTCCAGCCCTGTCTTGGTTTCGATGGAGTGACGACAGGGAACCATTCCGGAGCTGGGAAGAGTTGAAGCAACGGATGCTAGTTCGTTTTCAATCCTCACAAGGGGGTAGCTTATACGAACAGTTTTTCGCCATTAGCCAGAGCGGGACCGGTCGGGACTATATAACTATGTTTGAGAAGATGGCTGCACAATTACCAAGGTTACCGGAGGAGGTACTTGAGGGGGTCTTCATGAAGGGGTTAAAACACGAGCTACGTACGGCAGTGCGAACTCAGAAACCCACGGGTTTGAGCCAAGCCATGGATTTAACCTTAATCATTGATGAAACGGGTAAGGAGATAACCCCCAAACCTGCAAACCGAACCATTGGTGATAACTCTCGGCCTCTAGCTGTGGCTGCAGGGGTAGGTACGGGGGAGGCCCCGTTTAAACGTATGACCGACTCGGAGTTCGCGGATAAGAGAGCTAAAGGACTTTGCTATCGTTGTGATGAGAAGTACTTCCCAGGACATCGGTGCCCGGAGAAAACACTTCAGGTTCTTCTCGTGGATGATGATGAGGAGAATGAGAAAGAAGGTGGGGTGACGAGGAACAAGCTCCACCTTGAGGACAAGGTGGTTTTTCAGGGCGGGGGTAATGATATGAATCGTTGGGAAGTCTACAGCAAGAGTTGAGGGGGCTAATTGCCATTAACTATTAGTTAATGGTTATTATGTTATTTTGGTTTATTTTTGGTATTGTTTTGAGGAATAAGTAATCTGCTCCTATATTAGGAGGGGATCACCACAGGGTTTAGGGGAGGAAAATCGTATTTTACTTTTATCATTGTCTGTTAGTTTATTTTCTTTATCAATTTGTCTTTAAGCATCCGACTACGGTTGCTCCTTGTTATCAATAAAGTGTTATCAGTTTGGTTCATATCAACTTCCTTTTAATAGAGGTATTTGATAGAGGCATTGATTCGCAAAGCTAATTCTGCAAGAAATAAAATGACGCATGGCCTCTTGAGAATAACTATCATGTTTCTTTGTGGGGTGTTTCTTTTTCTTTTTGAGCCTCTTAGTGGGAAGCAAAGGTGGGCCGAAACCTTTTATTCCTCTTAATTGAAAGACCTACTAAAGCCTAACTCTCTCCATTAAGAGACATATTAAGTGGCATATATGTTGACACACTTAATTTGGTAAACATTTCCTTAGGATAGTAACTTAGCGACCGTGTATGTACTTCCTATGTATGTACCAAAATTAAAAGATTGTAACTTAGCGACCTTGTATGTACTTCCTATGTAGACAAAGTGACCATGTATGTACCAAAATTAAAAGATACTGTAGTAACTTAGCGACTACAGAAAATTTCAGACAGTAACAGCTGATACATGTCTGATGGTGTTTGCGATTATAGTGTTTATGGCTATTTTGATTACTATGTTTTATACAGAATAAGCAGTAATAATGAAGTGTTTGGATCGTTTATATATTATTGGCTTATTTACTTATAGTTTCAATGAATTAAGGACTTTTGAATATGCATAAGGCTAGCTGCATGATTTAATGTACTAAGTTAGCATAAGCCATGTGTGCAATCCAGCTATGAATACCGATTCAACTTTGTATGCCATTCATTAATCCTTTTTTGTTGCAGCTGTCATCTTACATGTCTCGGCAGTCAGTTCAATATCACAGCTGGAAGAAACTGATCGGCTAATAACAGAACGAGGTGGTGGCGAATAACTGAGGCACTTGAAGGAGGCCCTGAAGTCTCTACCGTTAAGAGGTTATATACTATCTTTGCCATTGTGCTTGGTAAGTTCATTGTATATACACAATCTGCAGTCATATAATCTATGTGTAAGCTTTAATGTGTATTTATATGATAGAAGAAAATCTCAAATATATTTTTGTACCCACGTAAAAGATACGACATGAGTTCGTGGCCGATAGTGTAAAAATATGTAAATGTATATTTCTGGAAAAAAGAATTGAATAAATAATTATTGAAATGTTTTATTAACTTATAATGATTGCAACTCCTCTTACTCAGAAGTAGTTTAATGTAATTTTAGAAATGATGGTGAATATGCTCCTGAGCGTAACATGACTTATTTGGTAAATAAATGGTTAAATTTTAGTCTTTCATTCATGATTACATACAAAAAATGTATGCTATACAGAAATAAAATCGCTGATACGAGAGAATCAGATTCAATGGTTCAACATTCAGCTGTGCATATCTTGAGATACCAGTAGCATACAAAGCAAATTCACAAGGAAAAAGCTTCGTTTCTGTGGCATTTAACTTTTCTATTGATTCTCCTTGGACAATTAGGCAGTATTCTAATACGATTATCTGAACATCTTCAGTTTGCTTATTTTGTGCGACACGACCTGCAAGTTGAGAACTAAACATATCTTCAGACATGCTTGTTTTGTTATTTCATGAACATTTGACCTTTCTACTGATTTTTCCATAGCGTATAAACGGGTTTGGTTTGGTTGTGCTTGTGCTTATTTCAAACGAGTTGATAGTTCTAACAATTTTGAAGTACAATAAGTTTATTTTTTACACACAGTATTAACTATTAGAAAATACTTTCTAAATTCATATTAGGTTTAGAGTAATATTGAATCCACTGATTATTCTACTCATTGTCAATATGTAGATTAGGCAAATGGTGATAGCTATCCTTGCTGAGTGTAGCATGAATCTTTCCGACGCCATCATAGAGAGCGTTGTTGACAAGGTAACTTTAGCTGATCCTTATATATTGTTCCAAATTACTATCCAAACTGACCCGTTTGATATAAATGAGATCTATATGCCTTCACTTGGTATCAATAGGAATAAGAAATTTATTGCATGTATATATTGACCCAATATATAGCAATGGATTCAGATATGCACAATCCCTTTCTATTTATCAAGTAGAATATTACACGACATGAGATATCTTTTCATATTTAAATTGCAAACTGTTACTGTGAATAACAGTTTAAATTTTTTAGAATACATATAAATTAGATAATCTATATATGTTGCATTAATTTTTCTAAACATTATTTACTTATATACAATATTAGCGATAAAGCATTGCATAACAGTTTATGATCAGGTATTTTAAGAAATTGTTTATCCGGGAGATGTTTTACCAGCAGGGAAAGATGGGTCGTTTGATACTTTGTATAATAATTGATGTAACTGTGATTATGGTTCATGCAGTGAAATCTGATTTGGAGCCACGGGTGACGGCTCAAAAGATAGCAGTTTTGGCTCGACAAAGGGCACTGGAAAAGGACTTGCAGACACCTTTCTCAGCTGCAAGTCTTCAACTCAACAAGCTAGATTAATTACCATGGTGTGAAGCTTGATGATATTAATATGGTGGGAACTAGATTTCGTTACTATGGTTGTATGTTGTTATCAAAGTCTTGCAGACATTGGGATAGTGAACGTTCTACATAACATGACTGATTTGTGTACCATTTTTGTTGTATTTTCATAGTTTTTTTTTTGTTTGGCGTTCTTGCTTTCGCACTCTATCATCCAAGTCGCTAAAATTTTCAATATATCCTTTTTCTTTAACTACTTTGATAAGTATATCATTTCTAATTGCAACCTGCGGGTCTATAGTCTATTTTACTTATATACAATATTTGAGATAAAGCATTGTAGGTCGCTTTGCTTCAGCTTCTACAAACACAGAGAGAGCTCCATTCAACGCACCCAAATCATCTCGGATTGGCTCTCAATTTTTCAATCTTCTAGTACGAAATCATGAATTCACCTGAAAAGTAAATCCAAAGTACCCTTTTCATTTTTGCTCGATCAATACTTGGACATGACCTTTGATATTTATTACTTAGCACACTATGCTAAATTATTTACTTAATTACAGGGCATGCCATTTAGCCTGAGGAAAATGTTGTGGGTTTTTAATAATAATTGGGAATGTCGAGTTAACATTTTTGTATAGAAAATGTGAAGTATAGGCTACAAAGCATTCATAATTACACTCGGCAAGTTTACTCAGTTACTACCCGGTAATTCGCCATTGCATATTATGAAAGATAAGTATACAAACGTTTAAAGAATTTCAAAATTTTACTTTTTTTTGGAAGAAAAATTTACACTTTTGTTTTTAACCATTTAGAAAAACACAAACTAGGTAAAAAAAATTAAGTTTTTTTACTGTATAAAATTTTTTAAACTTTTCGAAAAGGTAATTTTAGTATTTTCGAAATATTTTTTAATTTTTGGAAAATGTAAAAAATATGGTTACAAAACTTATTAAACATTTTTAAAAAAATTACTCTTTTAAATAAACTAGACGAGTACCCGCGCATAGCGGCGGGTTTGCTTGGCGGCAGAAAATTAACGATACACTATATAGTGATAAAATCAAATTGTAATTGCAAATTCAGTAAACTTGCATTATTGAAATCGTTCTTTCCCTTTCTAGTAGAAATTTCAAACCAAATAGTAGAGATTAAGTGTTGTTATTTATACATTTTATGTTTTTAAGATTCTTATCTTGAAGTTTTTTTAAATGATGGCAAAATCTGAACTATATTATGACACCTGTGGGATGGTTCGTAGGAGGTTTTGTGGTAGGTATGACTATAGTAACCCATATGACTTTAAAAAGTTAAGTCGTTAAAATGTTTAGCTTGGTAAATAAGTACAATATATATGTTAAGGCCGTATCATGAATTCTGATGTAGTTGGTCCTATATATATTTATGTGTGACCAACCATTAGTCCATTATCATAAAAAAACATTTATTATCCTCATCGATGTTGTTTGAATGGAAATTTGATACGAAACTAAGGAGCTTGACTTGCGTAGATGGAACTTATTGTCGTACATCCTTTTACGATGTACGTAGTAATTTATTGTGTTATAGTGCAACGTGCATTATAAGTTTCTACATTTTGCATGTATATGTGTATGGTTTTGAGATGAGGGTGTTTAAGTATGGTGCATGTAATCCCAGCCCTTTTGCAACTTTTCCTAGATTTAAGATCAAAATTAAACTTTCTCAAACTTACATACTAAATGCCTAGAGATAATCACTTTTAAAACGCAATGCCAAACACCACATTAAAAAATATGTCTCACTTAGTTTTGTCTCACTTAATCTGAGAATTTCCATATGTTTCTTAACCATAAAATAATCATAAACAATCACCTTGAATAGTTTCATAATCAAAATCTATTTCTTTGCGGCTACTCTAAAGATTGTTTCTTTTTTACCTTTCAAAGTGATTACATGATACACAATAATTCTAGTTATTACTTAAATAACAAATATACACGAAGGAAAAAGATCTCACATGTTGTAGACCTTGAAGCTACACCATCTTTCATTCCAGTTTGCTCAATCGTGTTTACATGTTGTTTGATTAATAAACAAGTATGGTCTTTTCTTTCTTCAACCATAAAGCACATCATCTACATCAGCTCTAGATCTGAAGGAAAGAGAAAACACACAAACCGATGACAAAACCACCTAGCGCAACATAAATACCGAGAGCACGGTTGTTTTATGGTGGCAGAAATCTTTGTGGCAGAAAAGAAGGGTTTTTGTGTGTTTGCTGTAGAGAGAGATGGCGCATACATAATATTAGCAGTTTCAAGTGAATGGAAAAACGATGTTTATTAGCTGTCTTTCCCATCTATTCAACAACTCAAGAAAAGATTATATAATATACTTTCTGCTAAGACTACGTACTTCACAAGATTCGAGTTTTCAATAATTACATTAAAAAAGCTCCATATTAAACCACTCTCCAACAATACCATAGTTTCCTGTTTTAAACCATAATCTAAAGCCAACAATGTTCCACCTATTGGTAGTTGTATATTTTTCAAATTAAATGTGTAATTAATTTTTCAATATTTCTATAAATATAAGGTTTTTCAACATTCAACAATTAGGATACACCCTTTATAGGGTATATAGAAAATTTCCCTTGTAAACTTTTTTGAAGAAAATATAACTTTATTTTTTTCTCAAAAAAAGTGGTTTCGAAATATTAAACTTCTTATTTCGAAAAAAACGTTTTTTTAAAAAAATTAGTTTTTTTTGAAAAAAATTATATTTTAAGTGCAAAATACATCACTCTTTAAGCAAAAACTCAAGAATATCCTTCTTTATAAAATTCGTTAGAATTTAACGAGAAAATTATTTGCATCATTCGTTCGAAGGATGTATCATGCACGAAGTATGAGGAAGTAACGAATGTATCATGTTATTAGGGAGCTTTGTACAAAGATGTTCCCGTCCGAAATATTGACGAAAGATGTATTCCACACTTCTTGTAAACCACAAAGATATATTTTGTACTTCTCTCATTTCTAAAAGTTTGCATACTGATAAAATAAATAATCATTTGTCATTTATAACTTTTCAAAACACATCAAAAATAAAAATAGGTAAAACAAACTCACATCTTCAACTACTAAAAAAGAAATACTAAAATTTTTACTCCGTTGCTTAAACGATAATCAAATAATATTTCTATCGAAGAGCACATGCATATATACTTTCGACGGATTTTTTTTTCTTGAAAAAATCATATATGATTCGTGATCCGAATCATATATGATTTTTTCTGAAAAAAAAAGTTCGTAAAAAGTATATACATGTGCCCTTCGTTAGAAAGATGATTTAGTTCTCGTCACGTAATATATTTCGTTTTGTTTAACGATTAGCCGTTTGCGAGATATATAATTTTTAAAAAATAAATTTTTCGTTAGATAAAATTTTTTAAGTAGTTGTAACTGATTAATTTGATGTATGCTAAAAAAAGGGTTTACATTAAATTTTTCCCATGTAAAATAACTATCTTATATTATCTTATGGTACAAATTACAAATTATAACGGAATCAACTTGTATACATATACATTTTAGGAAAACTTCAACATAAACCATGCATAAATCAAATTAACCAATTATAATCAACCATTTTATTCCTTTAACAAAAAGAATATATTTTTAAAAAATTAAATATCTCACGAATCGTTAATCGTTATGCAAAACGAGACATACCATCGTGACGAGAATTAAATCGTCTTTCTAACGAGCGGCACATGTATATACTTTCGACAACTTTTTTTAAAAATAAAAATAATATATTATTCTTACACGAATCATACATGATTTTGGAAAATCATTATATATGATTTTCTCAAAAAAAAGAAAATCGTTAAAAGTATATATATATGCTCCTCGTTAGAAAGATAATTTAATTCTTGTCGTAATGGTGTGTATTTTTTCACTGAACGATTTATCTTTTATAAAATATTTAATTTTTAAGAAAATATATGTTTAAAAAATTAAAGTTTAAAGCCGCGTGTATGCCCCCTAAATTCCAGCATACATAAAATATGGTGAATCCTACCACACTAGATTCCCCCTTCACTCATTTAAAATCTTACAGTGTACCTCCACACAAGGATATAATCCTCTACACACACTCTTAACAGAATTCAGTTATTAGATATTTTTGTCTGTTACACTTCTTCATTCGCTATAAAATCACCTCACTCATCATCACTTCAAACACTTCAACACTTTTTCTTTCCTCTTTCAACGCTACCGCCATTTTCATTTCCTTTCAAACATACAAAATCTATCACATTTTCATTACAATGGCGGAAGACGATAACGATTCGATGTACGATTCATCAGATGCCGTTAGCGATGACACTGTTAGCGATCACGTGTCATCGGAGATGGATGCTGATGTCGTAGGCGTTGAGGTGTCGGCGGAGGCGGCTAGTGATGAGTTTGTTGTTGATGTGGCGCAGGGAGTAAACAGTAACGATGTTAATGTGTCGGAGGCGAATTCGAATAGTGATGTTGTCGTTGATGTCGCTCATGGAGTAAACGATAATGAGGCGGAAAATGAATTTGATATTAATGATCCTGATGCGTATATGGCTAATGGTATTGATCTTAAATGTTACGAGCCGTTTGAGATTGCGGAGGCTGATGAGGTTAGTGAGTATGAAGATGGTGATATGGCTACCGATGACGATGTCGATGTTAATGTGTCGTCCGAGGCGAATAGTGATTTTGTTGTTGATGTCGAGCAGGAAGTTAACAATAATGATGATGATAACGGTATCGATTTTATGTGCCATGAGTCATTTGAAGATATTGTCGGCGATGAGATTGCGGAGGGTGTCGAGCTTGGTGTGGTTAACGATAATGGAATTAATTTGAATGATGCTGAAGATGATATTGCGGAGGGTGATGATCTTAGCGACGATGATTGGGAGGGTGATGTTACTCAGGATTACGATCATGCTGATGAATATTATAGTTTTGATGAGGATAGTAGTGATGACGATGATGATGATGATCGTTTAGGTCATGTGTTGTATCATGTGGTGGGGATTCATGTGGTTCTTCATGCGGTTGATTTGGTCGTTATTACTTATAATGGAGTTGTCGTTGCGGCATTTGTTGTTCTTCATCTACAGTGGTATGTGACTCTTGAATTCATCGGATGAGGATGGCTTTTAAACCTACTTGACAGGGATTCATGTGGTTTTTCTTCTGTTTGATTTAGTCATTGTTACTTATAATGAAATTGTCGTTGTGGCGTTTGTTGTTCATCATGTAGAGCTGTATGTTTCATCATTGATCGATAGGGATGAGGATGACTATATATGATCATTTTGGTGTTGATTTTGTTACTGCTAGCAGCTAGCTAGTTCTGTACTACGCTATCTTTGTAGCATCTATATAATGTCATCAATTCAAATTCTCACTTATATCTGCTAATAGTAATTTGGTGATCTTTTTTTTGAACGGCGGGTATTCATGAAATGTAAATGAAATTTAGAGATTCAAGCTCACTGAGCAATAATAATCTTCCATACTTACATGCATCCTGCATATAAAGTTTCCAACCTTCTTATGTGCATGGATATACAGTGTTGTTTTCATTTTCTGATCTAGCTAGGAAACACGTATTATCTTGTGTTTAATTGGGTAGTATATAGTGCTTGGCAGCTAGTTTTGATATTTTGGTACTTAGGAAATAGTTAACCCATCTGATTAATAAGTTGCTAATTTGGGTGGTACTTGTTTGATGCGTGTAGTTTGCATGTATATATTTTGGTTTTTGATCTTTTGAATTTGGTGATCTTATTATATTATTTGTCTATATATTTAAATTAAGATTTGTTTTTATTATTTTATTTGATAAAAGCTAGTATTTCCTATTTTTAAATTGCTGGCTAATTACATTACAATGTAAATGAAATTTAGAGATTCAAGCTCATTGAGTAATCTTTCATACTTATATATATGCATGATGCATCCTGCATATAGTTTTCAACTTACTTATGAGAATTCCTTCGTAGTTAAGGCATACACTTGTGCGCTAGCTAGCTTATTAGATTTCATTCTAATAACACTGCTAGTAAATAATTAGCCAAACTGCACTTCTGTAGGAATGCTCAACACTAGGAAAGAGCCCTCTGGTAATTAACGTGGTTAGCGGCAGAGGCGGACCTATGATTTTCCGGTGGGTGTTGCACAATTTTTTCTCGAAAGATTTTGCACATGTTTTATTTAGCAAATTTTTTTCCTGGGGTTACACACATTTGAAAATTGACGTTTTTTGATAACAAAATACACTTACTGACTCAAAACAGGGGTGGCCCGTGCCACGCCCGGCTTTCATGGGTCCGTCCCTAGTTAGCAGTCCATTACTTCGACCGAGTTCTGTCGGTTCTTATAATTAGTGCTGATCATATCCAGTCCCACTGGGCAGCTGCTCTCATTAGGATCGCATCAGACATGATCGAATATGGTAGTGTTGGACATGAGGTGAGTATGAATGAGCTTTTAGTTGTGCATGCCTCGTTTTATGCGTCAACTTATATGTTTTTTTTGGGGTTAAGTCTATATATTAGCAATCTATTATCATCAGTTTACACATATAGGTAACTAACTTATTATATCAACAATCTAGCATATAAAAGTTAAAAAACAGTTATGTTATTAGAAACATGGTGACCGGTTACTTGTTAGACCGGTCAAAACTGCTTAGTTGGCTTTATTTATTTATTTATGTGCTTATGTGTATGGTGATGTGGATATTTTTTTCGTTTTCATATTTTTTTATAACTCAGCAAATTTAAGCCAACAAAATGTATAGATAAATCAGTATTATTTTTATTATTATTATCCTCTTGAACAAAATAAATTATCTGAGTGGTTTTCTTCTGATTAAAACCAAACAAAAATAGATTCATTCATCTCTGACTACTTCCATAAAATCATAGTTGATGAATGCATTCATGAAAAAAATTTAAACAAAACACAACACAAAGATAGATCCTAACTAGATACAATACTATTTTCAAACATAACTATTTTTCTTCTAAATAAATGCAAACACAAAACCAGATCCAAACACCACTATATGATGATGGTTTCAGATCTAAACAAAAAAACAATAACACGTCGTGAGGGAGATATCGAATCTGGTACTTCGATCTGGGGTGGAGGTGTAGTCCGACGGAAGGAAAAGGAGACGATAGCGGTTCGCCAGAAGTGAAGACAGTGGTTGTTCGCCGGAAGTTAAGACGGTGGTTGTTCGCCGGAAGTTAAGACGGTGGTTGTTCGCCGGAAGTGAAGACGGTGGTTGTTCACTGGAAATAGAGAAAATGAGATTAGTTTTGATTGTTCTTGTGTGTGGTTTCATTAGTTTTTTTTTGTGTAAATGACAAACTTAGAACTTTATAAAGATGATGATGATATGAAGCTATGAAATGTGTTTTTTTTGTTTTTCTGTAGTCATCGATTTTTTTATATAATTTGATTTGTATTGTTTCTGATCCAAGATTAACGTATCCAGGAATTAGTTTTTTTATATTTTAATTTGATTATATTTTTAAATGAAATATTGTTAATTTTAAATAACACAGAAAATAAATAAATATGAAATTAGTGACATGGATTGTTTAGGTGGAGTTTAAAAGGAAAAAAAAATCTATGTGGAAAATCAACAAGTCATATTTGCTAGATCGTCACAAATTAGCCGGTTTAAATGCCTAGATTGCTGATATAATGAGTTGGTTACCTAAATGTGCAAACTGGTAAAAGTACGTTACTAATATATAGACTTAACCCTTTTTTTTGTTGTTGCAGAGTTTACAAGAGCGATTACACTACAACAATAGTGTGAGTTAGGGATGGGTAAAAATTAGGTCGAAAAAGTCGATCATAAATTGTGTGACGGCTCACCATTTTTAAACAAAAGCAAAAAGTCAAATGAAAAAACTAGAGACGATCAGTCGACCCTAAACGAATAAAGTTTTTTTTTCCCTTGTTTTTTATTTTTATTATTACATTTTATTATTAAAAATATTTTTTTACCCTAAATTACAAAGCAAAGTCGTCTTTAACGTTCCTTTCAATTTTTCCAATTTTTTTTACCAAAATTTCAAACAACCCGGCAAAAAAATAAATGGAAAATCTTTTAGGGTCGACTTTTTCGACCCTAAAGTACAAAGTAAAGTCGTCCCTAACTTTCCCCCCAATTTTCCAATTTTTTTTACAAAAATTCAAACAACCTGGCAAAAAAAAAAAATAAATGAAAAATTTTTAGAGTCAACTTTTTCGACCTTAAATTACAAAGAAAAGTCGTCCCTAACTTTGCCCCCAATTTTTCAACTTTTTCACCAAAAATTCAAACAGCATGTCACGAAATTTATATATTTACCCTAAATGTTTCGACCCTAAATTTTTAACTTTATTGTCTTGAACTAAATATTTAAAATTGTTTAAACCTTTTTTAATATAAAATTATTTTAAAAGAAAAAAAAACAATTGTCCAGTTGTTTATTTGTTCTTATTTATAATATAATTATTATTTTTTAACAAAAAACAATTGTCCTACTTGTAGCAATCACAATCGAACAATACAATTCTTGAAAAGTATTTTCAATATTACACATACCATTTATGGAAACACATCTGAACTTATAAAAAGACACGCCTAAACATAGTTTACTTCGACACGGACACTTAAACACGCGCTTAATTAAACATGGATATTACAACGATAATAGTCTCATAAAGACGAAAAAACGCATCACAAACTAGTTCAAACTAATGTTCCCCATGTCATCGTAAAGGTCGTGAAGTAGTGCAGCTGAATACACTGTGTGCCTATCGCCATGACGGTACATATCTACTGTTTTCTCAAGTACCTTTATCTTTCCATTCAAGTGAACACAATTTGCACACGTTGAAGAAGTTGGAGAAGAAATTGGAGCCGCTGAAGGAATCGAAGAAGAGCTCGGAGGAGAAAAACTCATTGAAGCTCCAAGAGAACTGACTAGTAGACTGACTCGTTCGTCTTTCCATAAAAAAATTTGCATCCATATGAAACTGGATGTTTCACCTGTGAACGTGGACAAGCATAGTATTGTCTACCAAGGGATTCTTTTTGCCACGATTCTCGAAGATCTACATCTCCATGTCCACACTTACACGGAAAAGCTTCATGCTGCAACATCTTCATAATAACAATGTGTTTGAGATGATAAGTGTGTGTGTGTGTGTGTGTGTGTGTGTGAGTTGCTGGTGGTTGTGATAATAAGGAGTGTGTGGTTATAAAGATTGTTAATGCAATGATGCCTAAAAACGTTACTTGTATTTTTTGGTCTCGCTTTGTCTTGATTATGTAAAAACAAGCATTTACAAAAACAACGAAAAACGAATTCTTGAGTTCAAGTATTTTTCATTTCAACCATTATCACTTAAGGTATGTACAAACAAGTACTCATCCTAATTAAGTGATCAATGATTTAATCTTTTCTTAAAACTCAATTTTTGTTAAGTGTGACAAGTTTTTATTAAACTTTCCTTTTAAGAAAATATTTTATTAAATTAATTATTTGAAAATTTGAAAATTTGAAAATGGCATATTCTATCTTTGTTTGGAATATCCTTTCAGGATATTTTAATCACAGATTCGAACCGTACCACTAAAAGACAAAAAGGAGTGGAGTCTACTCCGGCGGTTCCTTAAGTGGCTATGTGGTTCCTTATCGATAAGCAACCGTGGGCTACAATAAAGAACCACGAGCAGATATAGCCGTTGGAGCCTTGTCTTATAAATAGTGGACAATTCTCAAATTTTCTTCGCACCTCTTTTGCACATATAATTCAGATTGTTTCATACTTCTAAAATTAGGGGTGAGCATAAAACTGAATAACCGAACCAAAAACCGAAAAACCCGCATAAAATCGCACCAAAAAACCGCCCCATTTCAAAAACCGAAGGGATGGTTTTCATATTTTTGAAAACCGAATGTTTGGGGTGGTTTTTGGTTGCATGTATAAAACCGAACCGAGAAAACCACCCCGCCCCACTTAGGTTTATAAAATTAATATACTTTTACATCTTTAGATAGTTCTACTTGTGATATTTCTAATATGTTTAGTTGTTTTCTTTTTGTTTAAATATACACATTTGTAAAACATATTAAAGTAATAGACCATGATTTTTTTTCACCTAAACTTTGTTAGATTTGTGATTCCTATATACGAGTTTTTATTATGATTTTTAGTTTTTTTTATAATTTGATGGTAGTTAAAGTTGCTATTATTGCAGTGTATATAATTGATTGAAACTATTATTATTAGTTGCAACTTGCAATTATGATGAGTTTAATTTGTGTCGAAAGTGATCGACTATTAATGTGGTTTTTGTAAATAGAAAACGACCCAATGTGGAAAATGAAAAGAGAAAAAAACCGAAATAAAAACCGAAACCGAACCGCTACAATGAAAAAAACCGAAAAACAAAAACCGAAAAAAACCAAATTCAAATGGTTTGTAATATGTAAAAACCGAAGTTTGCGGTTTGGTTTTTGGTTTTAGCATAAAACCGCCCCAAACCACTCCATGCTCACCCCTATCTAAAATCACTCAAATCTTTGATCATTTGGTTGATTACTACTTGTTTAGAAGTGAATCGTTCTTCTCCCATCTCTTCCTCTCCAAGTGCAAAGAGAAGAACACTTTCATCCTTGAAGTGTTGTGTCTACCTCAAAGATCCATTGAAGAGCAAATATTATTTATTCACTGTTGTGTCATTGTTTTGAAGATCCAAGTAGTTGGGTCTATTTGGAAGTTGTGTATGTACTAAGGTTAATACTTGGTCCTTAAAGTATATTGGTGTATATTGGTCCTAGCTAAGATTAGGGCTCAACTTTTAGGTTAGAGTCGGAAATTGGATAAGCAACGTTGTGTATGGTTTATCCACCTTAAGGAGCTTGTTGATTAGTGAAATCTCGAGTAAAGAGTACTCGAGGAGTGGAGTAGGAACGAGGAGTGAGCTTCGTTACCGAACCACTATAAATCCTTGGTGTTTGGTTTGATCTCCCTTTCCCTTATCTCCTTACATTCATTATTCTTTATACTTGTAATTATTAGTTTAGTTGCACTATACCTTGTTCATATTGTGTAAAACCCGCTTTAAAAGTCCACGAACATTAATTACGTATAATCACAACTTTAATTTAAATGTTGCATGACTAATTATTCAGATAATATATAAGAGTATTAATTCAAGTATTACGCAATTATTAATTATTCAGGAAATAAATAATCCAGGACAAAATATATCACGAGGATTAATATACGACCACGTACGCAATGTTTTAAACCAACAATTATTAATTTCACGCAGTCCCAGTTTTATTTAAAAATGTTATGTAATTAATTATTCAGTATAATAATTAATCTTAACTATATATGTATGACGTAAGTATTATTGGTTCAGGAAAAAAAAAGTATATAACGGAATTTAAAATACGAACACGCATGTTATATGATTTTAAACAAAGCGAAACGAAAACAAAAATCATATGGGGTTGTGTTGGGCTGCGGCTTAAAAAGAAAAGAAGGAAGGAAGGATAATGGGCTTTGAGCCCACTTCACTAGTAAACAAAGAAAAAGAAACATACGGGGGTCATTTTTCCCTTGGCAGAACCTTACGCACAAAAAAAGAACTAGGGTTTCACTGCTAGGGTGGCCTCCGACTTGAAACACCACAAAAGGGAGATTCGGGCTAGATCTTCATCAACTATTCGTGAGTATTCGTCATATCATTACCAATATAATAACGGTAATCCGTTTATTCCTTTTCCTTATATCACGATTTATGTAATTAATCAAGAACAAAAAATTAACTATAAAGGGGTGTCGTGTTTTTGGTGGATTCAAGGAAACCGAGACTAATTGGTCTCAGTGTGTTGTTGTTGGCCAGCCGTGACCCACCCAGGGGACGGTGGTGCCCTTGCTTAACCAACCGCAACCAAAAACAGTGAACAAGAGGGTAACGGGCCATAAGGGGGTGTTTGGTTATATGTATAGTAGGTACTAATTAGCAATCATGGTGCGTTTGTTTATGGCAGTGGGAACCGAGAGGCTTCAAGCTCTCGTGGGTACCAACTGCACAACAGGTGGAACAAATAGCAGACCAGTGGGAAAATATAAAAACAGTGGGAAACTTTAACAATAAACAGTGGGAACTTTTTTAAGGCAGTGGGAACAGATGGGCAGTGGGAACCACTGCACAAGCAGTAGCAACTGGCACTAGGCCAGTGGCTATTGCTGAGTGACGTCAGCAGCAAGGGGAGCCACGACAAGGTTGTGGTGTGCTCGGTTCAATTAACCCGAGACATGGGTGTCTCGGGAGAAACTTTTACTCGGGTTTTTGGGGCCACGGAAAATATTAAATACGCTTTTTAATTATGATTTAATCATACTTCTAAATTAGTTTTAATAAGGTAAATTAATCAAGTGGTTTTTGTTTAATACATTAATTAGTAAAATTTAATTTATTTTAATTATCCTTTTCAACCACTTTAAAACGTGTGATTTATTTAATGATTTATTTTCAAAGAAACTAATTTGGAAACCTTTCTATTTTAGGAAACTTTCTAATTCGGGAAACTTTCTATTTATAGCAGGTTAATATTTACAGTAATATCATAAACATCAGAATATAGTATGATATACAGTAATAAGAAAATACAGGATATACGCTATTCAGTAAATATTTAAGAACAATTGGGTTATCAGAAATACACCAGACAATCAGATTAATCAGATTATACATAAACAGTAATACAAGAATAAAATAAATCAAACTAAGAACAAATAAGAATCAGTAACAATAAACAGTAGTGAGACTACTTATTTCGCGTCCCTTATTTTTGTTGTATCCGTGAAGTCGGAGTAGATCCTTCAGCTTTCATTCTTATTTCATTACAGGACACAAGGTACGGATTTCTCGTCCTTCAGTAAGGACTTCCTTTACGCATGATTAGGATTTCCCGTCGGCACCCAAATGTTTTCCCTAGTATATGTTACAAGTTTTATCAGTAATCGTATTAATAACTAAGTTAATTTTCTTGAGCTTTATATACAAGCATGACCAGTTATGTACTAGTTATGTACTAAGTTAATTTTCTCGCAGCGTCCTATTTATTTCAGCTTGGCCATTCTATCAGTATTATCAACGGGGCGTATGGGTGCATCCTAGGTTATCAGTTTACAGCTTATCAGGTGAATGTGGTGTGTGCTCTACATCCTTCACATTGGAGTTGATCCCTCCACCCAACACATTATTTAGAGGTCACCCCTCTACAGCATGACGAGGTCACCCCTTTATGTATTCATGCGGACGTTGTTACAACACATGACCTATATAAGATCTTGGCATTTAAAATACCGTAATTATAGGTTTTCAGATTTAACAGTTATAGTACAGCTTTAACAGTTATAAACCAGAGTTTTCAGAACTTATACACTTTTTCGCTGCATTTTATATATCAGTCTTTACAGTTTCTATGTTTGTCATATGTATCATTCCATTATTTCTTATCATGCTCTTATATCCGTCCACTAAGCGTTATGCTAAGTTGTAGTTCCTTTCATGTTCTAACGGCAGGTACACCAGGACGCTCTTAGGATTCTGAGAGTACGTGCATTGGATGGAAGCTATCCAGACTTCTTTACTTTATGCACTTCTTATATTTATTAGCCCGTTTGGACACTGTTCAGTTCTTTCATTCAGTATTTACTTTTCATGTTTTGAGTTTATGTTTGGATTACCGATGTTTGATTCCGGTATTTCCTTTATGGTCAATTAATGTTTTAGGACATTTACCTTATATGCTTTGATGACACGCCATAAATACACGTAATGGTCCACTTATCCAAGTGGGGTGTTACAATTATGGTATAAGAGGTTCGACCTGTACGCTCTAAAACTTGACCTGTGACTAGTGGGTAGTCACCAAGAACTTCATGTATTTTGGCGTTGTTATTTTTCTGTTCCTCATGCATTTATCAGTCAATTTTCTTCATTTATCAGTCATTTTTTCTTAAAATTTTTGATTAAGTAAAAGGTTAGTACAAGACTAGCCATATTAGTCGCATGTGCTTTTCTGCGAATTTTCGTTTTAGTGAACCGACCCATAGGCGTTCATCCTTACCCATGTCAGATTCATGTTTTTCAGTCGAATATTACTTAGTGAACCAACCATAGACGTTCATCATGGTTCAGGTCAGATTTCATGTTTTCAGACGATAGTTGTTTTGTGAACCGACCCAAAAGCGTTCACCTTTGCTCATATCATGACATTTTATAATTTTTTTTGACAAGTATGGTTGGACTACAGCCAACCATATATAGTCCAGATTGTAAATTTCTATACATGACAGTTCTCATAAAATTTTGACAAGTATGGATCGAACCAGAATCGCCCATACTTAGTCACATGTTTTCTCGTTAGAATTTTGTGGATTGAACCATAGCCATCCACACCAGTTGATGTTAAACCTCAGTTGGTTATAATTTTGTTCCTATAAAAAATCAACTTTTTATACTCTCACATGGATGTCGTCTTCATGTTGATTAAGTTTCATATCTCCTTATGAGGATTATGTTTTCAGCAAGGTGATGATGCTTTCAGGCTAAGATACAAAAGATTACAGTAAAATCCTGTTTCATGATAAATCATGCTTGGTCTTCACCAATCATGTCTTCATGCTGACGATTGATGAAAACTCTTTTTAGTCCTTATACAACCAGCATTAAGTCTACACAGGAATTGTCAGCCTATCATGTTACTCGTTTCAGTTCAGTTTGCTATCGTTTAAATCAATTTATTTATGTTGATCATGTCAAGACGATTGACACCAGTACCGACTATCCTATAATAAGTTTCCATAAGTTCCATGGACAGTATTCCAGGTGTACTCCATGAACCTTACTCCATGTGTACTGCTAATCGATCCTCAATCATCTTAGGCGTTTCCATTTGTCGATATTCTGCTAGATGCTGATGCTACTCGTGACTTGAAGATTTTACAAGATACTGATGCTGCTAACACTTCGAAGACCTCACGAATGCTAATGCTGCTAGTACTTTGGAGACTCCTCAAGATGCTGATGCTGTTTATACTATGAAGACTCTTCAATACAAGGACGGAAATTATAAATTTGATATTTCTGACACGAATAAACTTCAACCATCAGACGCTACCATCCCATTCCATGATTTTACTTTCTCAGCTAGATGTCACACTTCACTCAGCTAACCTTCCATTCTGAAGAGTGGGAACCGGTACTCAACCGACCACTCAATAGAATAGTTACATAAATCACGGTCATGATAATGACTGTCGTGAAACTGACAGATAAGGCGGTAGTGACAACCACATTGCTAATAATTAACCAGCCAGTAACCATCGGAACTCAGGAACGGACGTCACTAGAAATATAGAGGTCAACAGTCTAACCGGTCCGCCAACCCTAGCAATTACCATAAATTCTTAACCTTATTCAGACTTACCTACTAAAACATGTGTCAAGACATCGGTCAAGACACATGTCTCAAGTATCATTTCAGAAGACACATGCCAGGATACCAGTCATGGTACACGTCATACGAATATCTTCTCAAAGTATGAGTCAGAACTCATAACTTCGTATGTTTTCTAAACTAGGCCCTCAAAAATTCAGGGTACCCTCCAAGGGGGTATACCCGTTGTGTCACGCCACGCATAAATCAGACCATTAAAGATTCAGTCACCACCACTGGTGTATTATTCAGGTTAGACACGCAATGTTCATTCTGTGAGGTTACAGACCAACACATTTGGTGAAAGTTACCACATTTACTTAACGAATTCATATGTCAACTTTCTCTTAAATCAGGTAATTCCTACCTTCCAGCCAGAAAAGACTCCATATTATCACCAGATTTATAAAGGCTTTTCCTTCCAGTTGAAGACGATATCCGTCTTACTAAATTCCAAATATATTCATTATATTTTCCGCGAGAAAAATCAGTACAAATTGTTCTTGCTTTACAAGCGCGTGACTTATGATTTCATAGCTACGAAGACTTGTAGCTACCAGTTATAAAAATCCATTTCTGATGTTCCATGATCAAGAGATTATTCCAGAACTTCCAGACCCAATACCAGAAGGTTTTCAGAAAAAAAATTCCTAACCACGAGATAGAATTTAACATCGAGTTTGTCTCAAGAACAAAACCTGTTTTCAAAACTCTTTATTGCAGGGCTTCAACTAAGTTAAAAATAGTTGCAGCATTTGCTGCAAGATTTACCGGAACGAGGCTTTATTCGCCCTAGCGCACCACCAGGAGGTGCACTGTTTTCTGTCTATCAGGAAGAAGGCCGGTAACATGAGATCACGTATCGACCAAAAAAAAAAATTTACAAGATCACCAATCATAACCCATAATCATTCCACGTATAGAAGGTTTATTTGATCAGTTACAAGGTCTTAAACACCTTTTGCCAGAAACACTTCTCAATCATGCTACCATCAGTGGTGAGAGAAAGAACATTATGTTCTCTAGACTATTATTAAACACGTTATGGTCTCTCTAAAAATTTTGATTTGTACTTCTGAGCTCCCTAATGCTCTAACTATAGTATGAAATTTATGAATAATTTTTTTCATGACTTCTCAGACAAAATCGTAAGTATATTAATTGATAACATTCTGATCTACTAAATTCTTGAGAAGTACAAGAGAATCATCTTCTCACATTTGTACAGAATCTACGATAGGAGGAAATTATATATACAGCTTCCCAGATGTGAATTCCAATTGAACAAGGTGGCATTCTAAACCACCCAATTTTAGCAGAAAGAAATTTCAGACAATCCTGCGAAGGTGAAGGCCATCACCAGATGGTAAAGACTGACGTTTGTGACTAAGGTACAAATTTCCTAAAACTCAGTGACTGCTACCGCAAAAATTGCTGACAGTTCTCACGATTAGCTTTCCATGGCTAAGCTTACGCATAAAGGAGAGGACCTACACTAAACTTTTGTATTCCATAAGATCCTACGATAGGAGGGATCTAATTTACCGAGACTCATAATTCTTTCATGACTACTCAACTAGATTCCACCAGAATGTCCCACAATCCAAGGTAGAATTTTGATAGAAGCAGTATAACACCTTGATACAACTATGTTCATATATAGATGCCTGAGATACCGCAGGTTCAAGATAGAACATCTTCATGCTAGTAAGTTACTACAACCCTTAGAAATTTCTGAGCAAAAATGAGACAAGATTTCATGAGGCTGTTATCAGGCTGTCGCAGACTCAGAAGAAGTATGATACTTTCTAAGTCATTGTCGACCATTTAACCAGCCTACACATTCTTTTATTAGGAAGGATTTCGCAGTAACAGATCTGCAGGAAATTCAGCAATAAACCATACAATTTCACGGTACCCCGTCGACAATCATGTCAGATGGAAATTCACGTTCGCGAATTACGCTCACGTTCATGTTCACGTTTGCCTTCACCTTCGCGTTTACATCTCACATTCACATTAAGATGTCGTTTCAGTTCATACTTTGTGTTATCTCATTAACTAAGTTCACGTCCGCATTCATGACATTGTTCACATTCAGGTTCATGTTCCATCTCACGATACACGTTTCACAACTTGTTACTATATATGGTTACAGAAAACTTAAGAAACCAGACTCAACTTTAGCGCAGCTATTCCATAACCAGGTAGACGTTTCACGTCTCAGGCGGTATCCTTGGCATTCTTTCCTCAGTCAGCATATGTTCATGATATGTCTTAGTATCACGTTCACCGTAGGTTTCACGCATCATGTTCACGATATATTCCATGCCTAGCGTTCAACAGATGATCGCGAACCACGTTCAAAATTGCCTCACGTAGCACGTTCACAATTGTTCACGTAGTTCGTTCCAATACGTCTTCAGTACCTTACTCAGGGATATAAATGTTATCTTTTTAGGTTAATTGTACTTATTGTTTCTTGTATTCTACATGTTATAGCTTACTCATTCGATCAGATTCAAAAAATCCATCTTAAGTAATCAGAAACTTTTCAGCATCATCAGGACAGGGTCATTAAGACTAAGATTTTCATTGTGTTTAGACCTTTAAAGGAGCCGTTTCGAGAGGGAAGACACTCAGAAACGGAGGAGTCCATCCGGACCTCTCATCCTTTTCCTTCAATAATTCAGTTAAGTTCTTTCAGCCATGTCACGTTCCATGTTAACTTCAGTCATGTCACGTTTATACCCGTTCAACAGCAGTATGTTCTAAATCAAGGACGAATGATCGTTCAGCTTATATGTATTTTTAGCCCTTATACTCTTTCAGCATATGTGTCCTTTCAAATTTTATAACTTCATCAGCTTATTACCTTTAATTCGAGGACGAATTTTCCTTTTTAGAGGGGAAGAATTGTAAAACCATAGCATTATCGTGTCTCTAATTCGAGGACGAACTATTTTTTTAGAGGGGAAGAGTTGTAAAACCCGCTTTAAAATTCCACGAACATCAATTACGTATAATCACAACTTTAACTTAAACGTTGCGTGACTAATTATTCAGATAATAAATAACAGTATTAATTCAACTATTACGCAGTTATTAATTATTCAGGAAATAAATAATCCAGGACATAATATATCACGAGGATTAATATACGAACACGTACGCAATGTTTTAAACCTACAAATATTAATTTCACGTAGTCCCAGTTTTATTTAAAAATATTACGTAATTAATTATTCAGTATAATAATGAATCTTAACTATATAAGTATAAAGTAAGTATTATTGGTTCGAAAAAAATAAGTATATAACAGAATTTAAAACACGAACGCGCAAGTTATATGATTTTAAACAAAGCGAATAGAAAACAAAAATCATATAGGTTTGTGTTGGGCTGCGGCTTAAAAAGAAAAGAAGGATGGATAATGGGCTTTGAGCCCACTTCACTAGTAAACAAAGAAAAAGAAACATACGGGGGTCATTTTTCCCTTGGTAGAAACTTACGCACAAAAAAAGAACTAGTGTTTCACTGCTAGGGTGGACGCCGGCTTGAAACACCACAAAAGGGAGATTCGGGCTAGGTTTTCAGCAATTATTCGTGAGTATTCGTCATCTCATTACCAATCTAATAACGGTAATCAGTTTATCCCCTTTCCTTATATCACGATTTATGTAATTAATCAAGAACAAGAAATTAACTATAAAGGGGTGTAGTGTTTTTGGTGGATTCGGGGAAACCGAGACCAATTGGTCTCGGTGTGTTGTTGTTGGCCAACCGTGACCCACACAGGGGACGGTGGTGCCCTTGCTTAACCAACCGCAACCAAAAATAGTGAACAAGAGGGTAACGGGCCATAAGGGGGTGTTTGGTTATATGTACAGTAGATAATAATTAGCAATCAGGGTGCGTTTGTTTATGGAAGTGGGAACCGAGAGCTTCAAGCTCTCGTGGGTACCAACTGCACAGTAGGGGGAACAAACAACAGACCAGTGGGAAAATATAAAAAAAGTTGGAAACTTTAACACAAAACAGTGGGAACTTTATGTAGGTAGTGGGAACAGATGGGGCAGTGGGAACCACTGCACAAGCAGTAGCAACTGGCACTAGGACAGTGGCTACCGCTGAGTGACGTCAGCAGCAACGGGAGCCATGACAAGGTTGTGGTGTGCTCGGTTCAATTAACCCAATACATGGGTGTCTCGGGAGAAAATTTTACTCAGGTTTCCGGGGTCACGGAAAATATTAAATACGCATTTTAATTATGATTTAATCATACTTCTAAATTAGTTTTAATAAGGTAAATTAATCAAGTGGTTTTTGTTTAATAAATTAATTAGTAAAATTTAATTTATTTAAATAAACCTTTTAACCAATTTAAAACGTCTGATTTATTCAATGATTTATTTTCAAGGAAACTAATTTGGAAACCTTTCTATTTTAGAAAACTTTATAATTCGGGAAACTTTCTATTTACAACAGGTTACTATTTACAATAATATCATAAACATCAGAATACAGTATGATATACAGTAATCAGAAAAGACAGGATATACGCTATTTAGTAAATATTTAAGAACAGTCGGGTTATTAGAAATACACCAGACAATCAAATTAATCAGATTATAAATAAACAGTAATACAAGAATAAAATAAATTAAACTAAGAACAAATAAGAATCAGTAACAGTAAACAATAATTAGATAACTTATTTCGCGTCCCTTATTTTTGTAGTATCCGTGAAGTCGGAGTAGATCCTTCAGCTTTCATTCTTATTTCATTACAGGACACGAGGTACGGATCTCCCGTCCTACAGTAAGGACTTACTTTCTACGCATGATTAGGATTTCCCGTCTATAGTCAAATGTTTTCCCCACTATATGTTACAAGTTTTATCAATAATCTTATTAATAACTAAGTTAAGTTGCTTTAAGCTTTATATACAAGCATGACCAGTTATGTACTAGTTACGGAGGTACTGTAACCATGATGCTTGAGGCACCGGTGTCATGACTCCTGTAACACCCCATTTGTTAAGATGGAGTGCTACAGTAAATTATGGCGTGTCATAAAAGCATGCAAGGTAAATGTCTAAACATTCATGACCATAAAAGGAAATACCGGAATCAAACATCGACAGTCCAAATAACTCACACACAAGCAAATATAAATACTGTAAATGAAAGGACTTAACAATGTCTAAAAGAAGTAAAGTATGAGAAAGTAGGAATAAATGCATAAGGTAAAAGAGGCCGGAAAGCTTCCATCCGAATGCACATACTCTTGATATCCTACTTGCGACCTTGGGTACCTGCCGTTTGGGAACATGAAAAGGTAGACGGCTGAACATAACGCTCAGTGCGTGGATGTACAATAAAACATGGAAGATATAGAATATGAAAGCATATAAAGAGCATAAAGCATGAATAGCAGCGGAAATGAATAAGTCCTGGGAAAACCTAGGCATATAACATGTTAACTAGTTTTAGTTCTGAAAACATAGCTTATGTTTACTTATGAAAATTTGTATTAGTTTAATGTACCAAAAGCCAACATAGGTCATTAATACAAGAGCTTTTGACACCCCGTATAAAAATTAAAGTTCGTTGTGTTGGTCTCGGTGTCTAATCGAATTGATCTGGTTAAACTATGTGACTCAGTCGTTCTTTGGTGAAACAAATAGTTGTCGTTGCAGTATATTAAATAAAAGTGCAAAAACGTAAAAATAAATGACGTTAAAGTAAATCTAGGTCTAATTAAAATAATGGTGCAAGTAATTAAAAGCGTGACAAAAATTAAAAGGCACTAAACGTAAATAACGCAAACTTAAATCTATCTAAGGCAAACTTAAAACGCAACTTAAACTTAAAACTAAGGCAATGCTAAAATAAATCTAAGGCAAGTAATCTTAAAGTGCGACTAAGTAAAAAGGCGGGAAAAATAAAGCTTGAAAATTGAATTTGAATAAAAAGTAATTAATTTCGCAATACTAAAAAAAACTGAAATAATTTCGCAATTGCAAAATCACACAATTCCGCAATGCACAAAAGTGCATAATTCCGCAATGAAGAATTGGAGATTTCGCAATATGCAATTTGGAATAATTTCGCAATTGGTGGAAATCAATCAAATCCGCAATAAGGGAATTTGAAGAATTCCGCAATGTGAAAACAATTCGAATTCGCAATACCACATATCACACAATTCCGCAACGCACAATTTTGCACAATTCCGCAATATGGTCAGATTTCGCAATAATTGCGAAATGATGAAGATTTCGCAATTGGAAGGAAGACAAGAATTCGCAATAGGCAGAAATGTTCAATTCCGCAATTGGGAGGGATTCAATTTCGCAATGAAGAAAAAAGATCAATTTCGCGATTAAAGAAAAGGCAAGATTTCACAATTAATAGAAAAGTTCCTAAAACGAATCAGATTTCCTAAAAACTAGGAAAACACAAAAAGTACGAAAATAAGCACAAAAATCTTAACTTTTCAAGGACAATAAGCAAAATAAAAACACAAAAAGCTAAATAAAAACTCTAGATCAAAGATAAAACGTATGAAATCAACAAAAACAAGACACGAAAATTAAAAAGACTTAAACTTTTAAGAAAACTTTGAAAACACTTAAGTTAAATACCAAATAAGCACATAAGATTGTCAAGCTTATGGCTATTTCCTATGAAAACTTAAAGGGAAAAAGAAAAGACAAAACTTTTAATCAAATAAGCAAATGGATTAAGCAAAAACTTGCTTAATCCGAAATTGGAACCGAATCAAAAAAAAGAAGAGTAGAATGAGATTGATAAAAGTAAACTTGATCAAAGATAAATAAAGATTAAAGCAAGAAAATTAAAAACACTTACTTGGAATTAAAGGTATTAAAAGTGCAAGACAAGTATTTAAAATGACATGAAAAGTAAAGGTGCATAAAATAAAGTGGAGAACTAATTTGTCAAATTAGCTAACAAAATGAAAATGAACTATCTAATGACTATATATAGAAGAGGATTAGGAAGCTTCCTCCCCTCCTTCATTTCTTCTTAATTGCACCATTAAGCCCTTCCTTCTTAATCTCTTTGTTAATTGCACCATTAGTCCTTAAGCCTTTAAATCTTCTTTAATCTTGGACTTTAATGACTTTTGGCTCGGGATTTCTTTTGAACTCGTCTTTTAATTCTTCAATAAATTAGACTTGAGTTTTTCGGCTTTTGATTAACTTCCGTCTTTTGACTTTTTCTTCGATAAATCTTCAGAATTGGTCTTGGACTTCCGTTCTTTTCCACTCTTGACTTTTCGACTTCATCTTTCATCTTTTTCTTCAATAAAAGCCCGTGAATGCCCGTGTTTTCTCCACTTTTCACAATTTCGTCCTAAATCACAACAAAAACACAAACCACGCATAATTCCGACATAAAAGACATAAAATACACGTTTTGGCTCGGTTATTATTGTAATTAAGTGGTAAAAAGGATGGGTGTTTACACACCTATCAAATCCCCTACACTTGACCATTGCAATGTCCTCATGCAATGCATTAATTACAAAGCACTTTTACGTTTTTCATCATAATCAATCCACGTTGGCCTTTATTAAAGAGATAGAAAACTATAAACATTCAAAGTAAAGAAAATAAAGAAATCAAAAACATACCTTGGGTTTTGGAAATGTCATGAATAATCATCATCCTCAAGTTTTCACTTTCTCCAAACCAAGCTTAAAAACGAGATCATTGTTATTATAAGTTAGCAAACTAACACGAACTCATGTGGGCCAATTACTTACTTAGACTCCCTTATTCCTAGGTGTATCTCTTATATTTTATTGTTGTCTTGAATGATCACGAGGATGCATTTTTGACTTATTTCGATAGTTATTTAGTCCGAAAATAAAGTGAACGATTTAATCAATAGTTAGCTAAAGGACAAAATCTTTTAAAACTGCTTCTCGGGACCTCATAAAGTTCATATCTTGGCATAACTCGCTTCGCGATTTGAGACCTTTCTCGGACCGATATTTGGCAGCGACTTCATACTTCAAACCTTGAGAGACGCTCATGAAATAATGGTCTTCTCTTCACAATAGGAATTTCTTCACTTGAAGTTTTGAGAGATTCATACTTGGACCACGACTTCTTCATTTTTCTCCAATCTTTATTTTGGACTTTGATATACAACGATCCGCCTCCTTTTATGACTTGGATCTATTTATCCTCATACCTTGCTAGGGTCTTTTCGGATACAATTCTCCATGACTTTTGGGGAGTTTTTGCTTTTCATCGTGTGTCTCGATCCTTCATATTGATTTTCGATAAATGATTCTTCACATCACTTTGGATCTTTAGCAACAAAATGTAGCCCTCATGCCTTGTTAGGGCCTTTTCGGACTCACCAATCTTCGCATCCCGCTTCAATAAGTTATGCCTTGGCTATGAACTCTAATCCATACCGAGCAACTTTTAAACGATCTTGGGCTAGAAGCTAAGTAACTTTTTAAATCGTACAACCTTATTTATTGCAGATAAATTTATTAGCAAGCGATGGGAGAATAGGCTTATAATTAACTCACATAAATTCACGAAAGAATACCAAACTTATAATTGGCTCTATCATCTCTCGTTCTCCACAGTTTAAAATCTCAAGGAATGCGACTCGTGGATGCTTAGCCTATTAAATCAAAGTTTTGGGTTTTCGAGTCGCCTATAGGATCTTGCAAACTCTTAGACTTTTTCAAGTTTTAGAAATCGCGTTATAAAGTTCCCTTGATAAACGACTCTCTAGGATCAATTATAGGAACTTGCGAAAAGTTCTTGTTCTTAACCCGTGAGAGTTAAGACTTTCGCGTTTTATAGCTCCCTATATAAAAGCCTAGCAAAACTTGACTTAAACACGTTAAGGATACTAGCTAGAGTAAACTTAGACAAGTAAACTCGGGTTGAGTCAAAAGATTCACAACGTTTGAAAATTAAAACCACTTTATTAAACATTTATTCTAGCAAAGAAAGAAAATAACTATACAAAGGGAAAAACTAATAGGCCAAAATAGATTAAAATTTTTGAAAAATGTCGAAAAATTGATTTTCCGGTTAAAATGAGGACAAATACAAGGAAAAGACCACTTAACTTCGATAGAAGTCCCCCTACACTTAACATAAACATTGTCCTCAATGTTTAAGCATGTGGGAGTAAACTCCCCTACACATAGGACATTGTGCACTTTGTTTAAATCTCACTAAGGAAGAGACAACTAAAGAGATTCCTATTTTAATATTGAAAAATATAAAATAGTGAATCGAAAAGAGTTTAGGATAGAACCGAGAAGAAGTGAACACGGAATCACGGGTCGTTAAGAATCATCAAGAGTGGATCATTGAAGCTCGAATCCCTGATTAAGAGTGGAGAGGAAATAGCAAACCAACGGGTCTCCCCTGCACTTATGATAAAGAAAGCGAAAAGATAGATACATGGGTTGCCTCCAAAGAAGCGCTTGATTTTTGTTAACCGAGTCGTGAGCCTGACTCGACCTTGATCATCAATGGAAGAAGCATGAAATATATCCACCAGGATCAAAGACATAGTTTTCGTCCATCAAATAGCAGAGGCTTAAGGCGAACAAGGCAAGCCAAAGAAGAGTAGGCAAGGTTCCCTTAAGCAGCGATGGAGCACGGTGGAAGCAAGGGTGAAGTGCAAGCATGTCTTCAAAATTTCCAAAGATTTTTCCTTTTATTTCATCAGGTGGATACTAAGATGGCTTAAAGATTGCAATACCGGGGTCGAACACCTTTTCCTTTAAGGGAAAATAGCACTCAGGCTCAGCAGAGTGTGAAGAAGATCCGTGAAGAAGCACAACCTCGTCCTTAGAAGGGGAACAAAGAGGTGTTAAATCATATGTGCTGCGGATATTGGTGTCGACCGGTTTCTTCTCCTTTGAAAGAATGTTCTTCAAATCTAAAGTAGGATCAAGACGATAATCTTCGAAGTCATAAGGAGGAGCATCACTCTTATGAGGGAAGTAAGTGTTGATAAACGTAGAGAAATCTTCCTCAAATGAGTAATCGTCCAAAGTAGGATCGAGTGATGGCGGAGGATCTTCATCATGTGAAGAATCGCTCGAAAGAGTATCGGCCTCATCGAAATCATCATACGTGGGCAGGGCGGGATACTCGGAGGTAAGGTCATCATAATGATCCGAATCTGAGCTAGAATCATCATCATAAGCATCAAAGACCGGTGGAGAATCATAAATGGGAGAAGCGTCCAAATTGGAGAGAGAATCATCCACATCATCTTGAAAAAGTGGATTATCGATGCAAGAATCGAATAGAGGATTGTCGTAGACGACAAAGTCATCATGCACATTAATCATATTCACAGATTCTCGTCCAAAGGATTTGCTTGTAAGCTTTCCCATTTTAAACACTTGTGCATCATCCCCGACTCTTAAGATTAACTCACCTTCGGCCACATCCACTAAAGGTCGTCCGGTTCTCAAGAATGGCCGACCAAGTATTAAAGGAATACGAGGGTCCATTTCATAATCAACAACGACAAAGTCAACCGGGAAAGTAAATGTGCCAACTTTTATGAACACGTCTTCGGCTATACCAACGGGGTAAGCGAGAGTGCGATTAGCAAGTTCAAGAGTCATCTTTGTTGGAGTGAGGTCGGGTAATGATAGTGTTTTCCAAACACTCAAAGGAATCAAATTAATACTAGCCCCGAGATCAGCAAGGGCAGTAAATTCTTCAGTTTTGTTGAAAACGCAAGGCAACACAAAACAACCAGGATCTCCAAGCTTTTCCAGAAGTTCTTTAAGAATAACTGCAGAGCGGTTTTCATTTAAGCGTGTGTTGGCGAGTTCAATAAGCTTCTCCTTCTTGTTAAGCAATTCCTTAAATGCTTTAACAAATTTGGGCATGTGGACAAGTGCTTCAAGAAAGCTAATGTTGAAGTTCATCTGAGAGATCATCTTCACATAGCGTGACACTTCAGAGTCATCCTTGGTTAGCATTTTGGTCTTGCCTAAACGAGAGGGATAAGGGATATTGGGTTTAGTTGGTGAAGGTGCAGGTGTAGCAGGTAAAGGTTGAGATGTTGAAGGGTCCTTCCTAGGTACATCGTCATGACGAGGCGGAGGCGGTAATGGTGCACTAATACTAGGTGTAGGAGGAGTAGGGATAAATGGTGGTGGAGGAGGTGTAGATGATGGTGGTGGGATAGGTGGATCGACAATGGTAATTCCACTACGCGTAGTAATAGCACTCACATTTGCTCGCGGATTGGTGACGGTGTTTGAAGGTAGAGAACTCGAAGTAGAAGGTTGAGCTGCGGGCAAGAAACTAGCAAGCCTATTTTTCAACTCATTTGTGTGATTGCTGAAGGAGGATTGAATATTATCTCGAAGCTCGGATCTTATCTCATTTCCTTGCTTGGTAATATCTCCTTTCAGATTGATAATTTGGCTCTGCAGATTCTTGATTTTCTCACCTTGGGTTCTCATGATGGTTTCAACATCGTGGTTAACGGGTGGGGTTTGTTGGGCGGGTGGGTGATAAGGATTAGAAGCTCTTGGTGGGATTTGGTTGCTTCTATTGTAGTTGTTGGCGGGGTTTTGGTTTTGAGGAGAAAAACCGGGTGAAAGGTAGTTGTTGGACCGGTAGCTCAGCAAATTTCTATCCCCTTGAGGTCGAGCTTGGTAATTTTCCGGTGAATAATTACCATAAGCTGCATACATATTTTCCAGATTTCCTTGTGTCGAAGGACAATCGGTGTATGAGTGTGGACCGCCGCATGTTTCACAAGAAGGTGCAACCGCTTTAACTTGTTGTTGTTGTTGGTTTGAAGCGAGAAGCGTAATACTTTTGCTCATTTCAGTCAACACGCGTGTGAGTTCGGTCATATCAGGGTTTGCTGAAGTAGAGGAAACATTGACTCTCGGGTTGTTCCTTGAAGAAGCAGAGGAATCCCAGTTTTTTTGGTGAGTAGTCATGTTCTCAATTAGCTCTTTACACTCCTCGGGTCTCCTTTTCATGAATGTGCCACCGGTGGCTGCATTAATCGTATCCCGATCACGAAAAGTCAAACCGTTGTAGAAAGTATCTATTAAGGTCACAGGGAGCATGTTGTGGTTTGGACATCTATCGATCAAGACATTATATCTCTCCCAAGCATCAAAAAGAGATTCATCAGGATCTTGCATGAAACCGCTGATTTGATTGCGAAGGCTCGTGACCATGGATGGTGGAAAGTAGCGTGACAAAAAGCGTTGAGTCATGTCATCCCAAGTGTGAATTGAATTCTTCGGGAGACGATCAAACCATTTCTTGGCATGATGTGATAAAGTATGTGGGAAGAGTTGTAGGCGAAGTTCATCCATTGTGGCACCGGCGCACTTCATGCTTTGGGTGATTGTAATGAACTTGTCGAGGTGTTTGTTGGCATCATCATCAGGCATTCCTCTAAAAGGATTTGTTTGCACTTGCTGAATCATGTGGTGCTTCAACGAAAACTCAGGAGCATTGATTTGCATCGGCGCAATCGGTCCTCCTCGTCCAAACATGGTAGGTTGACAAAGCTCCTCCATTGTCCGAAGATCGGGCTGTGGAAGAACATTGTTGTTATTGTTGAGGTGCGGTGGATTATTGTTGTTGTTAACACCTGACATACTTAAATCTTCTAGAGTCTCGGGCTCTTGATAATTAGAAGATCTAGTAAGCATACACCTAAAAATGCAAAAGAAAAAGAAACCAAACACAAAGACAATATATATACACAATAAAGATAAAATCTTTTTGGATTTTTGAAATTTTTAATTTTTATGGATTTTTAGCAATTTTTTAATTTTTATGATTTTTTGAATTTTTTAAGCAAGAAAAATAACGATCACAAGTGAACGGATCCCAAAAAGCAACGCGTCTCTCACAGAAAACCGTTAATCTTTACGAAAAGAGCCGGCAGCGGAGCCTTTTAATACAAGGCTTTTGGCCCGTATAAAAATTATATGTTCGTTGTGTTGGTCTCGGTGTCTAATCAAATTGATCTGGTTAAACTATGTGACTCAATCGTTCTTTGGTGAAACAAATAGTTGTCGTTGCAGTATATTAAATAAAAGTGCAAAAACGTAAAAATAAATGACGTTAAAGTAAATCTAGGTCTAATTAAAATAATGGTGCAAGTAATTAAAAGCGTGACAAAAATTAAAAGGCACTAAACGTAAATAACGCAAACTTAAATCTATCTAAGGCAAACTTAAAACGCAACTTAAACTTAAAACTAAGGCAATGCTAAAATAAATCTAAGGCAAGTAATCTTAAAGTGCGACTAAGTAAAAAGGCGGGAAAAATAAAGCTTGAAAATTGAATTTGAATAAAAAGTAATTAATTTCGCAATACTAAAAAAAAACTGAAATAATTTCGCAATTGCAAAATCACACAATTCCGCAATGCACAAAAGTGCATAATTCCGCAATGAAGAATTGGAGATTTCGCAATATGCAATTTGGAATAATTTCGCAATTGGTGGAAATCAATCAAATCCGCAATAAGGGAATTTGAAGAATTCCGCAATGTGAAAACAATTCGAATTCGCAATATCACAAGACACAATTCCGCAATGCACAATTTTGCACAATTCCGCAATATGGTCTGATTTCGCAATAATTGCGAAATGATGAAGATTTCGCAATTGGAAGGAAGACAAGAATTCGCAATAGGCAGAAATGTTCAATTCCGCAATTGGGAGGGATTCAATTTCGCAATGAAGAAAAAAGATCAATTTCGCAATTAAAGAAAAGGCAAGATTTCGCAATTAATAGAAAAGTTCCTAAAACGAATCAGATTTCCTAAAAACTAGGAAAACACAAAAAGTACGAAAATAAGCACAAAAATCTTAACTTTTCATGGACAATAAGCAAAATAAAAACACAAAAAAGCTAAATAAAAACTCTAGATCAAAGATAAAACGTATGAAATCAACAAAAACAAGACACGAAAATTAAAAAGACTTAAACTTTTAAGAAAACTTTGAAAACACTTAAGTTAAATACCAAATAAGCACATAAGATTGTCAAGCTTATGGCTATTTACTATGAAAACTTAAAGGGAAAAAGAAAAGACAAAACTTTTAATCAAATAAGCAAATGGATTAAGCAAAAACTTGCTTAATCCGAAATTGGAACCGAATCAAAAAGAAGAAGAGTAGAATGAGATTGATAAAAGTAAACTTGATCAAAGATAAATAAAGATTAAAGCAAGAAAATTAAAAACACTTACTTGGAAATTAAAGGTACTAAAAGTGCAAGACAAGTATTTAAAATGACATGAAAAGTAAAGGTGCATAAAATAAAGTGGAGAACTAATTTGTCAAATTAGCTAACAAAATGAAAATGAACTATCTAATGACTATATATAGGGGAGGATTAGGAAGCTTCCTCCCCTCCTTTATTTCTTCTTAATTGCACCATTAAGTCCTTCCTTCTTAATCTCTTTGTTAATTGCACCATTAGTCCTTAAGCCTTTAAATCTTCTTTAATCTTGGACTTTAATGACTTTTGGCTCGGGATTTCTTTTGAACTCGTCTTTTAATTCTTCAATAAATTAGACTTGAGTTTTTTAGCTTTTGATTAACTTCCGTCTTTTGACTTTTTCTTCGATAAATCTTCAGAATTGGTCTTGGACTTCCGTTCTTTTTCCACTCTTGACTTTTCGACTTCATCTTTCATCTTTTTTCAATAAAAGCCAGTGAATGCCCGTGTTTTCTCCACTTTTCACAATTTCGTCCTAAATCACAACAAAAACACAAACCACGCATAATTCTGACATAAAAGACATAAAATACACGTTTTGGCTCGGTTATTATTGTAATTAAGTGGTAAAAAGGATGGGTGTTTCCACACCTATCAGTCATGAGGTCAACAACTTGCATGAATACATAGAGAGGTGACCTCGTCATGCTAATAGAGGGGATGCCTCTAATTAATATGGTCTGGGTAGGAGGGATCAACTCCTTGTGAAGGATGCAAGGCACACACCACATTCACCATGAAATCCTGACTGAAACTGTAACTAGGATGCACCCATACGCCCCACATGATAACATAATAAATATAATGGCCAAATAACTGAAAGTAACGCCACGAGCTATCACTCCGCCATGGTGAAGTCATAACACTAGTGCATCTAGTGTTATGGTTATGGTACATCCATAACTAGGTGGAACTGGTCATGCATGTATATGGCTAAGGTAACTAATAAAACACAAGCATTTAAATCTGTAACTACTGGGAAAAGAGTTGGCTGCATACGGGAAATCCTAATAAAGGAAGAGACTATCCTTACTGAAGGACGGGAAATCCGTACCTTATGTCCAGTAGAAGCTAACGAAAATGATGAAGAAACTACTCCGCCTTGACAGATAATACTACATAAGAATAGGGACGTGTATGAGTTGTCTGAATTACATGTGTTTTACTGGTTTTGTGTGTTATTAGCTTATTATACATATTCTGTCATGTTTTACTGTTTACTGTATTATCTGTAGTTATTCAGATGTTCTGTTGTGTATTAATCATGTACTAGTGTATTATAATACTTGTATTGTAATACCAAGTAACTTTCTAAAAATAGCAGGTTTCCTAAAAGAGTAAGTTTCCAAAAATAGAAAGTTTCCAAAAATAGTAAGTTTCCCTAATTAGAAATAAGCTGGATTATTAATGTCAAGTAAAGTTTATTTAGTAAAATACAAGTCATGATTTACAAGTTATAGCTTATTAATTAAATAACTTGGTTTATTCAATTAAACTATACGTTATAAGAATTTAATTAATATACATGTTTTAGTTAAATTAAGCTAAGTAAAATTGTAAAATCCGCATGCATTTACCATGAACAATACACTTAATAAACGTACGTACATATTAAAACTTTCCTTTTATAACATGAACACGTGTCACGGATATTAATTACAAGAATTACGTATGTGTTATTACACGATAAGTATTAAATACGTGACACTACACGATAATTATTAAGAATAATAATTACAATCACGAACATAAAATCATGAACATGAAAATCACGAACATATAATTATGTACTTACGGATATTATTAATACGATGAATATCATTACGTACAAGTATTTAGTAATGACATGAATAATTAATAATAACGTAACATGTGAACACGAACACACGAACACGTAATATAATAGACACGGGAAAAACTTCGGGTCTCCCTTTGTGGGCCCCATATGCCGCAGACACAAGGACCAAGAAAGGGCCAAGCCCACTTTTATTTTACCAAAATAGGAAATAAGGAAAAACATATTCATTCACTAGTTTTTCAAGAAAATTAAAAACCCTAATCTTATTTTCTCTCTCTCTTGGCCGGCGGCAACACAAACACCACAAGAGGTGTTTGTTAGATCTTGGTTAATTAAATTCAAGGAGTGTGTTCGTGTGATCATTCTCCATTCATTCCATGCATTGGGTAATCCGTAAAAACTTTTTCCTTTATTTCTTTTGATTCAATTATGAACATAGAACATGGATTAATTAAACAAGAATTAAAAACATGTAATAAATCATGGTGGGGAAATTAAGGGTTTGTTTTGGGTTGTTTTGCTCGGCCGACACCCAAACCGAGAGCCCCATGGCTCTCGGCGTCTTTGGTTTGCACCACCAACCGAGACTTATGTCTTGGTCTCGGTCGACAGCAGGGTACAAGGGACCCCGACATCAGTCGGGGTGTCCTTGTGATGTTTGGGGGTCTCGGCTGAAAAAAACAAACACCACCGGCTTAAGCCGGTGGCTAATTTGAGCAAGCAGGGGTAACCGTAAGCGCGCTGGGGAACCACCGGCTACTGCCGGTGGGAACTCTGGTGGTCAGTGGCTAGCCGAGAACAGGGGAAAACACCGATTTAAGCCGGTGGCAGTTTTGTGAAAGCAGGGGTAACCGGCTGAGCCGGTTTGCCACTGTTTTAGGGGTATTTGTTTGGTCCAGTTCAGGGTAGACTCGGCCCGATTCACGACATGTTTAAATTAAATACACGGGTCCGATTCATGACGAAAATTGTTACAAGCTTAATTAATATTACAAGTATATTATTTTTTACAAGAATTAAATTAATTAATAAACATGACATATAATTAATTTAATTAATCATGGACTTAGGTTAATTATTATTTATGAATAATACATGTTTTAACCTAAGTATTTACGTATTTAACTTAGACTATAGTATTAATTAATTATTTGAACATGGACTATAATTAATTAATAATTATGACTTAGGTTATAATTAATAAATATTAATACATGTTAAACCTAAGTATTTTATACACTTTAATTTAATTAAATCATGTTTATATTTAATTTAATCATATAACCTATAGTTTATTTATTTAACATGCATTATTAATAAACTATACTATTAATCACATGAGTTATTATATTTAATCAGTAAAACTTAAGCTTATATTAATAGCTTATTAATCCAGCCTATTTCTAAAAATGGAAACTTTCTATTTCAGGAAACTTACTATTTTTGGAAACTTTCTATTTTTAGAAACCGATCTATTTTAAGAAGTTAATCTATGTTTGGAAACTTTCTATTTTTGGAAACTTTGTATTTTAGGAAACCTGCTATTTTTAGAAAGTTACTTATTATTACACAACAAATATAATAATACTGTAAAAGAATACTAGTTAATACTTAATCTGAGTACTAAAACACATGATAAATACATATAACATTAAAATCAGTAAAACAAGACTAAAACATATAAAACAAGTCAAGACATACTATAATCAGTTACGTACTCAGTAAACAGAATACTTATACACGTCCCTTATTTATGTAGCATTAGTAAGATCGGAGTAGGATTTCGTGCTGTTCTTCTTTTCTGTTCACTGGACACAAGGTACGGATTCTCCATCCTTTAGTATGGACAATCTTTCCTTATTAGGAATCCTCGTATGCAGCCAACTGTTTTCCCAAGTATATGTTTTATATGTTTTGATCTGCTTATGTTTAGTTTTAAATGCCTAAGCCATATACATGCATGACCAGTTCCACTTAGTTATGGAGGTACCATAACCATAACACTGGAGGCACCAGTGTTATGACTTCACCACGGCGGAGTGATAGCTCGTGGCGCCCCTTTCAGTTTTTGGCCATATTATTATTATCATGTGGGGCGTATGGGTGCATCCTAGGTTACATGTTTTAGCAGTTTAATCAGGTGAATGCGGTGTGTGCCTTGCATCCTGCACAAGGAGTTGATCCCTCCTACCCAGACTTAATTAATTAGAGGCAACCCCTCTAATTACATGATGAGGTCACCCCTCTAAGTATTCATGCACGTTGATACTTCATGACATATATTGGCTTAATGGTTAACATGTAATACAGTTTTTCGTAAGATACACATAAGGCTTTTCAAACTATAAAACCGGTTTTACTAAGTTATACCAGGTTTTCCAGGACTTATTCAGTTCCGCTGCTATATGTCTTATATGCTTATATTATTCATTCTATGCTTATATATCCGTGCACTGAGCGTTATGCTCAGCCATTTTCCTTTCATGTTCCCAAACGGTACGTAATCAGGGACGTTCGTAAATCCTGAGGGTACCTGCATACAGATGGAAGCTATCTGGCCTTCATTTATTTATGCACTTTCATACTTTACATTTCAACACTTTATTTTATTTCTTGGACATTGTTTAGTCCTTTTCCATTCCAGTATTATTATTCATGTGTGATGAGCTTCACTTAGACTGCCGATGTTTGATTCCAGCATTTGTCTTTATGGTCAATAAATGTTTTTAAGACATTTACCTTGCATGCTTTAATGACACGCCAAAATTACGCGTGACCCGCCATTTATCAAAATAGGGCGTTACAAAAATACTTTAGGTTATACATGATATATTAATTTTAATATTTAACCTAAGTCATGCATTTAATTAAATTAAATAGTCTAGAAATAATTTAATTAAATATATTTTCTGATTTTTAATAGTTCCCGAATACCGAACCCGTGATTTAAATCATAACCCGAGCCCGAACCCGTGTGTCATAAATAAGCCGAGACAAACACCCTTGATAGTGGCTAACCCGTCCTAGCCGGTGGCCACTGTCCGAGTCTTTTTCCCACTGCCCGAGCCACGGCTAGCCGCTGTCGGACTCGGTTCCCACCGGTTCACACCAGTTTAGCACCAGTTCCCACTGTTTACACCATAAGTCCCACTGATACCCTATTGGTCTTTGTTGACACTATTATCAAACCAAAATCATACACCGACTCGCGATCGGGGTCCCTTGTCTTGTGACCAAGCCAAACCAACCAAGCCGAGACCTTACATGGTCTCGGTGGTGGTGCTGTAGCCACGCTGAGAGATTAGGCTCTCGGTTTGTGGGTCTCGGCCGAATAACAAACACTAAAACACCCCCTTAATTCATGCTTTATTTAATCCCACCTGTTTTTATATCTTGTTTTTATGATTAATTAAAATAAGAACATGAACTCAATAAAGAATTAATAAGAAAAGAAGGTTTTGATAATACCGAACACGTGGAAGAAAAGGTTATGATCACACACATGTACACACAAAGCATCAAGTAGCAAAATTGTCCAGATTGTCCTTGGTGGGGAGCTATGGCTGGCGGCAAGGAAGAAAAGGGAGACAAGGAAGAAAAGGGAGGCAAGGGTGATGGTTTTTTGGTAACCTAAAATTATGAGAACAAAATCCCTGCGTTTTGTTTAATCATGTGTTGGTTATGGGTCATGGGCCAAAGCCCACTCCTTTTTTTTCTTGTCTCTTAGCCGCGTCCTACAAGGAGCCCACGGGGAAAACCCGTAGCTTTTCCCGAGTTAAATTATTTACGTGATCGTTCGTGTTTTATTTATTGCGCATTTAATTATCACGATCGTAGCACATTAATAATATATATATATATATATATATATATATATATATATATATATATATATATATATATATATATATATATATATATATATATATATATATATATATATATATATATATATATACATATATATTCTATATATATATATATATATATATATATATATATATATATATATATATATATATATATATATATATATATATATATATATATATATATATATATATATATATATATATATATATATATATATATATATATATATATATATATATATATATATATATATATATATATATATATATATATATATATATATATATATATATATATATATATATATATATATATATATATATATATATATATATATATATATATATATACTAGCGTCGTAACCCGCCCAACGGGCGGGGTCACTTTTTATCTTGTTTCGAAAGGTTTATGGTTCGTGCGTCTTTAGTTTCTTGAATTTGTAATTTAAGCTTTAGTATATTTTATTTTTATTTTACGCTTATGTAACGTTTATTTGTGGTAAATGTGCGAGGTTGTCTTTTTCTTGATCTGAATAAACAGTTAACGATGAACTTATGACCTGATGCTTCGATTGGGTTGACCTGACGACCAATCCCGTTACCCGATGACCAAACCGTAACCTGATATATTGCTATAATACGATTCTTAAATTTATGTTAAAAATATATATTTAAAAAAAAATCAATCCGAATTCATAAAAATTTCAAAAATTTTGAAATCTTTAAAAACGCGAATAGTATAATTGTTTAAGAAAATGAAATTTAAAAAAAATGTCTTTCACTGTTGATTTTTATTACTTCACTTTTGGCTAGGTATATAATCTTATCGTCCCAAGTCTTTTCGAATTGAAAACCGGTCTTAAGTGCGACTCAATCGTCTTTGGTGAATCAAGAGAATGGTTTGGTTTGTTTATCTAGATTAAACTATTAGCAAGTAATTAAAGTGTCGTTGAGTAAATTTAAAGCTTTGACAAAATTAAACTTAAAGTTAATTTAAGAAAATTACTTAAAACTTAAAAACTTTGTAAAACTTGAAAACTTAAAAACTTAATCAATCGGAATAAAACAATTAATTTCCATCGGAATACACCAAAATTGCAACCATCGGAATGTCACTAGAATTACTCGTCGGAATAATTCAAACAAGAATCCATCGGAATATTAAACTTACTACCATCGGAATGTTGCAATGAGTATCTATCGAAATGATGCTGTCGCAATGTTCCTATCGAAAAATCGGCAGCACTTCACCTTAACCAAGACCTTAAGACCCGTCGGAATATGCGATCGCAATAAGCGATCGCAACCCAGATCGGAATAAGGGGTAATAACCAACCGATCGCAAAGTGGAACCCTATTGGGTTATTGCGATCAAATACCGAAAACTATCGGAATGTGTAGAAGCCGTCGGAATGTGTACAAAAACCCTTGTTTTGCGATGGATGGCAACAGTTCCGAAATTGGTGCCAAGAGTGAATCTCAATAAGCAATTGCAATAAGCTATTCTAACCGGATCTTAATCACTTCAAAAAAAAAAAACTTAAATTCGACAACTTTTCAAGATATGAAATCAAGAACTTTATGAAAGAGACTTTTAAAATAACTAATACCTTTATCAAATCCGAAAATCAATAAGCTAAAACTCGAATAAGCCAATAAGCATTACAAGCTTATGTCCTAAACGCGAAAGAACTTATGTGTAAACCAAGAAGATCAATCCTTCAACCACGAAACCATAAAATCATACGCATGAAGTATGATATTCGGATCAAAGGTAAAATAAATCAAGAAGTGAAGAATGAGACTTAAGATTTAAAAGCTTAAAATTGAACTTTGATTAATGAAAATAAGCAATACAAAGATGTTTAATCTTGAAAGATTAAGAAAGAGGATGAAATTTAGTGAGAGAAAGTTTAAGACTTTCTCTCTCTAAAAACTAGAAAGAAACTTAAAAATAAAAACTAGCTAACTCCCCTCCTAATGTGATTAGGAGGGTATTTATAGGGAAGTGGGAGGCATGTGTGGTGCTTTCTTCTTTCTTTTTCTTCTCGACTCGACTTTAATTCTTCGTCTTTTCTCGATGTCGTCTCGGGATTTGAACTTGTCTTTTAATTTTCTTCTTCTATTAGACTTAAGTTCTTCGACTTCGTTAAACTTCCGTCTTTAGACTTTTTCTTCGATAAATCTTCAGAATAGGCCTTGGACTTCCGTTCTTTTTGCACTCTTGATCTTTTGACTTCGTCTTTTCCTGTTTTCTTTGATAAAAGCCCGTGAAAACCCGTGTTTTCTTCCTTTTTCATATTTTGGTCCTAAAACACAATAAAAACACAAACCACGCATAATTCCGACTTTTACGACATAAATCACATGTTTTGGTCTTGTTATTATTGGAAATAAGTGGTGAAAGGATAAGTGTTTTCACACTTATTAATTTTCGTTTTACTTTCTTTATGGATAATATTTGGTTGAGACTTTTTGTAAGTATAGCATAATTTAGTATGAATTTCAAAAAGGATAAGAAACGCGATTTTCTAAACCAATAATGAAGTTATAAAGGTTGTAAATGATGTTATAGTTTTTGAAAAAACAACGTTTTTGTGCATCAAAATTTTGTTTTTGTGCATTAAAAAGCGTAAAAAACTTCAAATTAAAAAAAATTACAAAAGTTTTTTGCACCGACATGCTTGATCTACTGGAATTTTTTCATAATTTTTGAAGAAGTTTTTAAAAAACATGTTTAGACGGTTAATTAGTTAGTTAGTTAGGATTGTAATTTAATCTCATCCATTAATTTTAAATCAATTGCTGAAAATCTTTCCTATCTTTCTCAGTAAAAAAAGTTTTTTGTTTGATATCTCTTCTACGTTTCCTAAGTCATTGTGTGAAAGTTTGTTTGCGAATTTCATATACTTCAGGTCTTTTCAATATTTTCCACGTTCCTTCCAAAGTATCATTTTCTTTATCTTTGATCTCACAATCAAGGACGGAGCTTGGAAAGAATTCGAGAGGGGGGAAAAGAATTTTTTTTTACAACCACGACGTAAGTAATACATGAAGTAAGTTATAAGTATTACTATATTCTTTCAAATTTGGTTGACCCTTACATATTCTCGTCTAAGTGTAGATTGGTTTACATGTGGTGTGAGTTACCATGCTTTATGAGAGTAAGAAAGCTTTATAAAGTATAAAGAGTGCGCAAATGATTGAAACATTAATGCTATCAATGTTCCTAAAGCGTCATTTGCTACCAGTTAAATCAAATATTGGTTAAATGTACCAAAGATGTACTTCATCTGATGAGAACCGGCCACACAAATCATGGAGTTGGCACTACTACTTTCAATAAACGCAACAACAGCTTTCACAAGTAATATGTCTTTATTTTCCTGATTAAAAGATATAATTTAAAATAGACGTAACAATTTTTCATCTATACTTACATGTTTATTACTCTCTCTGTCCCATATTAATAGTCCAAGTTAATATTTTTAAACGTCTTAAATTAATATTTTTTATATCACCCTCGCTTAAGGGTATTATTACAAATAATAAATAAGTTGTAAATTAATTGGTTAAGGGTAAAATTGTTATTGTGCAAAAAGAAAGAGAGAAAGCTGAAAAAGTAATATTTTATTAAACTGCGTGTTTTTTATCGATAAACTATTATTACGGGGCGGAGAGATACTACGTAATAGATTAAAACATATAATTTACACGCATTAGATGAAATATAAAAAATTTAAATAAAGGGCACCCCACTGTATAGCTCTTTTTAAACATAGACGTAACAATTTTCATCTCATACAGTCATACTTACTTACATGTTTATTATTAATAGATTAAAGGACACCACTGCTTTAATTTCGTTCTTGCAAAAGTATATCCAAAAGTAAAAAACCTTAATTGTTTTACAATTTTGTCAACCGATATATTGCTTTCTTATCATCCTAGACTTGGTAAAGTAGACATATGCTCACATCAAGTAACACGGATATCTGGAGAGCGTGTAGTATTTTTAAACCCTTGTTACATCCATTCCTACGTGGTGACTGTCTAACCATAATTTAGCCGTGAAGCAAGCCTTAAGCGAACATAACCAACCACCTTTTTATTTAATCTCCTTCAATCTGTTACGCTTAAGAGAACCCATAAGTGAATCACATGTCATAGATTAGGCTCAAAGTCAGGCTCACTTTTCAAGTGTTGTTTGCAAGACAGTTATCCACCGGAAACACTTGCAGTAACAAAGCAACACAAGTGTTAAATATTGTATAAAGGGATTGTTATACCATTGGCCAAATGAATGGGAATTGTATCAAAAAACTACATTAATTTATGTGTATGAACGTTATGGCTTTATCTCTAGGTTGATAGATTTATGTGATCTTACCCGTTTTGACTCGTTACCCAACCTGCCCGTCCAGCCCACCTTGACACCTCTAATGAAGAATTTAAATGTAATCATGGACGTACTGCTGTATTTACCATAGCGAGAGTTGAGAGCTCAAATCATCCAACAAATAGTTATCCAATCTCAATTCATCTTGCTGGTTTCTTTGTATGCAGGCATTGCTCATACAGAATTTAGATATTCAGTAGGGTGTGTAATACCATCCGCCATTGTCTGCGTGGACTAATATAACTATATTAGGGATAAAGCTTTAAATACAAACTTAGTCTCAGTGTATAATTATTTCCATCTTTTAGCAATGACATATCGGAACCATCAGCACGTTGAGAACCTTTGGAGATATAAAAAACATCGGTAGCGAAGTTAAATTTTCTAGTGTATATGGGGCATATGTAAGTGCATTTTTATTGGTGCGATGTTACAGAAACGTCAGTTGTCCATTCTGAAAGGAGAAAATCACATGGTTCAAATAGGCCAACGTGTATTCTAAACCTCCTTAGATCTTATTAATAAAAAAAACTATGCAGTAAACCAAGTAAAACTCACCATCGAAGCATCTCACTTCTCTCTTTTGTCAGAACTTTATTCTCTGTTCTTTCATAAAACGAATCTAATGTCTGTTGCAAAATTTGCTGCAACACAATTTAAATCAACAACATTTTTCAGTGCGATAGCGTACCATATACGCTTCGCTTCATTCCAATCTGAGCCTGCACACTGCATCCCCATTGTTTTAGCAAATGAAGATGAAACATAGTAAATATTAAGTAAAATGTCCCTTTTTAAATGTTGCGTCAGTTGCTTTGTAATATCAGTCTTTTATTTCATCTATTCCCACCTTCAGGCACTTAGCATTACTGAATAAACAGCATTCGCTCCTCAACGGTAGGGTTGACATACAATAAAAATGGACCTAATGTATATAAATTGGACACTGCATTCATCATATTATAGATCTCCCGATTACTTGACCACTTGAATTAGATATGCACTGATTGTTAGTGGAACTTAAGATGGGACATCGCACTTGTGTTCAGTCTCTCTTGGTTGGAACAAAATCTCAGAGATGGTTACAGGTCTTGTGAATCCTTACGGCTCTTTCTAGGCTGGTGCTCTATGATTTATGTGATTGTTGTCGAGTTAGGAAGTGGTAAATCAAGTTAAAGAATGAGTTTAACTACAAAATCGTATGTTCTAGGCTCACAGATGGAAATTCATAGAACATGATCGAGGGAAAATCACAACATCAAACTTTGCTAGGAGGATCTTAAAAGACCAACCCAATTGATGATCTCCAAAGACAGAAAGCCCGTAGAGTTGTGCACCTTGTTAAGCAGAACATGAAAGATCACAGACAACTGAAGTATGACCCTAGAAATCCATTCATTGTCTGTGACCAGGGTCAGAAGTTTGTGTCATCCTCATACTGCACCTTACACTTTGCCTAGACTGGGAGCTGGACTGGCTTTCTTAACCGCATATGTTACATCAGATGCAACTTTCTTAACCGCATCCCTTCGAACAATAGAAGAACTCAACCTTGACCTAGACTGGGAGCTGGACTGGCTTCGGGATTTGGACGTGACTTTCTTAGGACGTGGAGATTAGAGGGTGAGCTAGAGGTTGACCTTCTTTTGGGAGAGGTGACTCAAGGTCCAAGACGAGACTTCAATTTGTCACTTATCCGCCTCTCAACTGGCCTAGAGCTGCATTCTGGGCTTTGGCTTTGATGTCGAGTTTTGTTGCGAGGCTTTGGCTGCAACGCCCATTTCGGTTGCGTGTAAAACTCTTGTTACGACTCCTCCGCCTGTACCTGTATAAGGGAATAGTTAAGGGATTGATACATTCCTAATTCCATCTCCTTAAAACTATAATATTTTCTCACAAGTTTTTTTTTGGCAAGAGCTGTCATGCTTGGGTGGTCAAAGATGAGTCTCATAAACTCCCACGTACCTCCTGTGCATTCCTTTTTTTCCGTCACGGACTTCCTGTTAAAAAATGTTAGAATACAAAGAAAAAATTGCATTCTAAATTATTAGTCGTAGCAATAACAAAGCTGATATTCCTAAACGTGTAACCAAGCTAGCCTTAGAAACCGTCCTAGCAACCTGTAGAGCCGCGGGTTCCAACTCAGCCACTTCACCAGATAGTCCACTTGTAACCCCTAAAGCGGACCCAACAGCTGTCGCTTTTAACCGCTACCTTTCGGCTCCAAACTCAATGACCTGACCCAAAACCGAAGAAACTATTGTAAAGGCCATAACTGATTTAGGCATCAGGATTGATTTCCAAAGCATAGCTATAAAGGACACATATGCAATATTAAGAATTGCATGTTAATTGTGTGTTTTTTCCTCATTTTACTTCCATCTTTACCAATAACTACACTGTTTCCTTCATCTTGCATCATCTTTGCCAAGGCAGAGATTAAATATCATATATATGCGAAACAGGAAAGGTTGATTTAAATCTTGGTATTTATTACTACATGCAAACTTAGCCTAAACAAATTTCCGTAACCCCCTTTACTTACATTTGCAATGACATACATGTGCAAAAAAAAAAACTATTGTGGCCACATATACAGGTCTGGACTTAAGGGGTGTTTGGATATTACCTTAAACAACTTGTGAAAGCAATGAACAACCTCTAAGAGTAATAATTTGGGTCGACAGGACAGAACAACCCAACAACGCTTTCATTTGGGTTGTCGAGTCTCTTTTTTCTAGCTGCAATTTGACTGCACATGGTGGATCTTTAAATCAAAAAATATTTGAAAATCAAAAGCTTCGGAGAACCCCAGTTTCAACAGCATATCGAGTTTGAAAAAAAAGATACTTATGAGAAGATCATAAGAAATTGTTTAAATTTTAGATAAAAGTAGCGTAAATTATATTTCATTTGATGTTTGTATTTAGACTCAACAGAAGTTTGTAACCTATTTATATCGAGTAAAGCCATGAGAAATATCATGTCCCTCAACCCAATATATATGGTATCAGGAATAGTTAGTTGCGTAACTTTCAAATGATATGAAATAACATTTTGCCTCTCAAAACCAACACATTTTTCAGTATCTATTATCTGTTGTAAAGTTTTGGGTGACCAACGGTTAAACTCGTGCAGGTGGTCAATGCTCCTGTTGTGGTTGATCCTTCAAAGAATGAGGTAATTACCCGTGCATGTGATCAGGTCCACTCTTGCAGCTGTTACATATGAAGTAATTCCTCGTCACTTTCATATAGCATTCAAAATCATGATAATATGCTTTTAAATTACTCACCTTTAGAACCGAAACTGTTGTTTCCTGGGTTTTCTTGTTTAAATCCTTGGGGTGGTCCAATCGAAACTCAGGTGGTTGGGCTTGTTGTTGGCATCCTTTAAGGCATGCTAATGATACTGTAACAATGGAACATTCTGCAGCGAGAGATCCATTTCTTAGCACAAGCTATAGTAACAAATTCTATTATTGATCCAAAGACCCCTCCAAACAAAGCATTATAAACATTCTCCAAGAAACATGACAGTGACGTAATAAATTGGGGAAACAACGCCAAAAGAAATCATGTATAGGTCGTCCAGTCAACTCACCTAATCTGTAAATTCAACAATGCTTTAGCTGTTAGAGTGCTATGATGATTCCAAAAGTTCTTCAATGTACACAAATACTTTTATTTATGTAAACAGTCAGCTATTTTTTGGTTAAGGTTATTGTGAACTCACATATTCGTTGTGGAGCTTAAACAGCGCTCCTTAACACACCTAGCATGGATTCCCATTGATTCATATTAACCGTTTAACCTGAAATTAGAAATCGTTCAAAATGTAGTACATCGATCGTAAAAGTCCGTTATTTGGCTGTCTATAAATGAACAAAAGGCAGTTCTTAATGCATATAATTTATTACTCATTATGGCATTTCTGTAACTAACTTGATAACAAATTAGATGATAGTATAACTAAGGAATAAAACATACCACGTGACTGACATCGTTTAACAATACTTTCCTTAGTGAATCGTCATCACCTGTTTTCTCACCATGATTCTTCTTGTCAGTTTCTACTTCATCTGATACAACTAAGTGAGCTAACCATGTTGTTGGCCATTGACACACATAGCAGAAGTGCAGGATATAATTTATATTTGGCGTATTACTATGTTTAATAAATAAGACATGTACACAAGCAAACACTTATAATGTAAATGTTCACTGCTTTTAAGTATATTAGTAAGTGGTATCCTGACTGGCGAAACAGACAATCATAACGATCATCAGACAAAGGAGCTGACGTACATGTTGAACCAAAAGAATATGGGTCACCTAACGTATCTACTGGATATAAATATTCAAATGTAAGCATTGCAGCACCACCATCAGAGACATGACATGAGACATAATCAACAGCCAGGACTGAAAGCACAATATTGGTCGTAATTAGAGGTGTTCCTTAAAGGATCTATTGTACTCACAAATAAATCAACACCTGCAAGTTCTGAAGGTTCGCCCTTTCGTTCATACCTGATATTTAAACGGAAATACCATGTTCCTGAGTTCACTCAGAAGGTCTCCACCAGTGGTATTCTTGGCCAGCTAAATGTCGAGTGTTTTCTGCAATACAACAAAAATTAAGAGCCCTTACTAAAGTAAGAGCTCAATGTCAAGTGAATGTCATGTTATGAATTGTTCATGGTATTGTGAGTTTATTCTTGGTTTGTTGACTGGTTGACCTGCATCAATGGTACCGGTATGTGCCTGGCGATACCTCTCTCCTAAATCCATGACTACTGATTTTGCAGCTGTGTGCACTCTAATTCGCCTTTCACCAAAAGAGGATGTGTGGCTTTTTTTATTGTTAAGTAACATCAAAATTACTGAAAAGTAAGACAAATCATTACAACACACAGAGCGCAGAATGCATACTATTTTCATCCGAGGTCTTTCCCTTTTGGAAACAGGATCCCTCACAGTCGTCTTCCAGTTATACTGAATCTAATCTGCTAAGAAAATGTACAATGTTTAGAACTTGTAGGTTATGGTTAGTTGGAAATGCTAATATAAAATTACAGACATCAGAAACATAGTAACGTGGATAATACTGAATGTACTTGTTGACGTGTGGCTGAAAACTCATAATGAATTCAGACAATATTATCTATGATTATATGTAGAGGATATGCATTTTAAGTTACTTGGTATACAGAGAACGAAAACTTGCATTGTGGTTATTCAACATTAGCTAGCTCAATGATAATTAATTCAATTAATATTCAGGTAAAAGCTTGCCAGTATTGAAATAAGTTACATGTGAAGAACTTTTAGGCAGTAGGCATGTTTCTTTCTAGGGAGATCCAATATACATCTGATTCTCTAAACTACACAACCCTGGATCAATTATATCAGGCCCGGAGTACCTACCATCTACCCCAAGAAAACAGACTGTAAAAAGAGAGTCAAAACTTAAAGCAGGTTGATTTAAACATTAATGAGCAATCAATTTTGCCAAACCAAAGGTAAGTAGAGACATATAGACGATACTAAAAGTTATATGGAGACAAAAATTAAGAGCCCTTAATAAATTGTCGGTGCCGTTGATATGCAATACCATGGATTTAATGTGATTGTCGGTAACATTGATGTGGTGGTGCCATTAAAGAAGAACAAATACCATGGCAGTTCAACCTCAGGATCTGTGTTAAATTCTTTCACAGCAAATTAGGCCAAATAAAATAACATAATGAAATTAAATTATGAAAAATCATTCACAACTTTGATAATCAAGAGTATCGAAACATGAAATTGCAGAAAACACTTACGATCAATGAGGAAAATCAATGGAAAACTAAAAGGAAAAGGCATATATGAAAAGAAAATAAAACAAAGGTATACATATCTTTACCAAATAGTAATCAAGGAACTTTTATGCTCATCTTGATCTGCCATTATTTCTACATGTTCTTGGTTTGGTTTGGTTTGGTTTGGTACAGCTACAGCCACAATTTATGACTTGAAACTATCTGCATATACCCAAATTTGAAAACATAATTCCATTTACATTCTTATAAAAATACAAATTAAATGCAGTAGAGGAAATAAATTTTAATCTGATCTTTTGTTACTTCAAACGTAAAATTGAAAATAGCTACATTAAACATCTAACTACAACTAAATCGCAGTAGTTAAAACTTATAAAAATAAATATGCATACGTCACTCTCTTTAATATTAGTAGTCTATAACTTCAATCTCAGTTTGCTTTGGAGAAGTAAATACTTGTTCTTGAGCAATTTCAAAGACTTATCTCAGGCTTTTGACCTCTTATACGCTTTAGCGTATTATATATATGCTACATGGGCTGATGCTTTTCGTTAATCGACTAACTATGCCAGTATAAAATTATTTGTAATAAATTAATAATCAAAGAAAGGTATCTCATTCAATAGAGTAACCCTCTAGAATTTGATCCACAGTTCCACTATTTTAACTTATACCATAACTTCTAGCATCAAAACATATTTCTTCCATCAGACAACATACTGATTGATTAGTGATGTAGTTGCGCACCTTAAAGTCTTAAACAACAGATTTTGGTCAAACAAATGTGCAGAAAAAAGGTTGAAAAACTATTACCCTCATAATACTAACACAAGTTCAGTGAAAGTAGTTCAAGGGGTGGATCGGCACACGACTAACTATGTCAGTCTCATATGCTGCTCCTAAGCGCGAATCTTGGTGTCTTCCACAATTTCCAATGGCCCACGCTTCTAAAAGTATACTCGCTGACCTCTTCCATATCATCCACCTGAAACAAATAAAAAAAAAATTTAAACTTATCAATCACACATCGTTTGATTGAGTTAATAACAAAGTTAGAGGAATATGAACCATGATACTAAAATAATATTAACATTGCAGGGAGAAAGAACAACACTAAACACATTCAAACAAATATGACTGGATCAAAAGTTGTGAGATGAAGATCAAGATTAGGGTTATTTGATGGAATGTGTGATTTAGGAGATTTTGACAGAGAGAATGTGTTAGTTGTTCAATGTTATGATTAATACACCATACCTGGACTTAAATAGAACAAAAGACTATAGATATATAGGATATAAATAGATCAAGTCAATTGCTTAACCTGTTATGTTGGGGATGAGCAGATTGACACGATTGAATTTGAATCAAACCAAAATGATGAAAGATCGTTTGATTTTTTATGTTTTTTTATGTTTTTAGAATTAGGGTTTTCCATCCCTTCATAACCACCATCCTCTATAAACAGCCATAGGGTGTTTGTGAATCAAAGATCTAAGAAAGGATAAAAAGTGATACAATTGAATATGAATCAAACAACAATGATGAAAGATCGTGTGATTTTTTATGTTTTTAGGATTAGGGTTTTACATCCATTGTTTAGTGGTTTGTGTGTGTGTTTTTACACGGTGGGTGTGGGGGAGAAAATGAAAAAAATAAAAGTTTTATGTATTATATATACCTGCGTTTTGAAAACGCGATTTTTACAAAAATACATTTTCAGAAAACGCATTTCGACCAAAAGTGATAAAAATTAGGCAAGTTTAGAGATTTTTTAGGGAAATATCAAGTCCCATTGGTTTAAAGATGTGACTGGGATATGACTGGATTAAAAAGTGTGGTATCAAATCATATTTATACCTATATATGATATATATATATATATATATATATATATATATATATATATATATATATATATATATATATATATATATATATATATATATATATATATATATATATATATATATATATATATATATATATATATATATATATATACACGTACATACATGTTAATTACTATCGTGACACGTGAATTATATTACAAATGGAAAGTTTTAAATTTATCGTATTTTTGTATGTTCACTATTCATGTGTACTGTTCATAGTATTTTAATGCGGGTTTTACAACTCTTCCCCTCTAAAAGAACAATTCGTCCTCGAATTGGAGAAAACACAAACTGAAAGAAACATACCCGAATTAGAACTGGAAATGAGGGTAAGAAGCCCGTATAGACTCCTCCGTCTCCCATGTGGCTTCCCGCTCAGGATGATCCATCCAGAGGATTTAGACGAAAGGGATCGTCTTCCTCCGCATGACACGATCTTGTCGCTCGAGAACTCTCTCGGTTCTTCAACATATGAAAGATCCTCTCGAATCTAATCAAGTAGATACTGGACAACATGAACTGGATGATAGTTGTATCCTTTGAGTAAGGACACATGGAACAAGTTGTGAACGTATGATAGCTGAGGCGGTAACGCTAAACGATATGACACTTCCCCAACGCGTTCTATGATGTCGAACGGTCCGATGAAGCGAGGACTGAGCTTCCCTCTGATTCCGAAACGTTTAACTCCCCGTGCAGGTGATACCTTGAGGAAAACATGATTACCTACGTTGAAAGATACATATCTACGACGTTTATCAGCATAGCTCTTTTGGCGAGAACGAGCTTCCTGAATCTCCGCCTTAGTGACAGCGACCTTCCCATTGGTCACCTCAATCATCTCGAGACCCTCAATCAGTCGTTCGCCCACCTGATCCTAGCAGATTGGGGCGCAACACTTTCTTCCATACAACATCTCAAATGGTGCACACTTGATGCTAGCGTGCCAACTGTTATTCCATGCATACTCCACTAAACATATGTAATCATCCTAGTTTTCTGCCCACTCTAGAGCACACGTCCGCATCACGTCCTTCAATGTCTGAATGGTACGTTCTGACTGCCCGTCGGTCTGAGGATGAAAGGCAGTGCTAAGCTTAAGTCTGGTGCCCCAAGCTTTCTGCAGAATCTGCCAGAAACGTGTTGTGAAACGAGGATCTCTGTCACAGATGATTTCTGATGGAGTACCATGCAGTCTCATGATCTCCTTCTGAAAAGTGTCTGCCAATTTGCTGACTGGATGCTCCTTGCGGATTGGCAGAAAATATGCAGATTTGGTCAATCTATCATCAGTAACCCAAATGGCGTCGTTCTTCCTCTGAGTCACAGGAAGACTGGTAACAAAATCCATGGAGATTTTGTCCCACTTCCATGTTGGAATATCTAATGGTTGTAGTAAACCACTAGCTCTCTGGTGTTCGATCTTCACCTGCTGACAGATCATACATTTAGAAACGAAGGTGGAAACATCCTGCTTCATACCACTCCACCAGAAATGTTGCTTGATGTCGTGGTACATCTTGGTAGAACCAGGATGTATGGTAAATGGAAAGCTGTGAACTTTAGTCAGCACATCTTTCCTCAGTGTATAGTCATCAGGAACAGCTAGTCTAGTACCGTGCCATAAGATACCGTCATCATCAACACGAAACTCCGTCTGCTGATCAAGGTTCTAAATGATAGCCCAAATCTCACCCTCGTCTTTCTGAGCTTCTTTGATCCTAGAATGTAAGTCTGGTTCCACTCTAAGATTATCCTAGTAACCATGTCGTCCTTGTACACAAAACTCAATGTCGGTCATTTCCAGGTCACGGATGATCCCCTTTGCAACCTTGTTGCCAACAATCATACCCGACCTTCTGCTTAAAGCATCTACCACCACATTCAGCTTACCAGGATGGTACTGAATGTTGGTGTCGTAGTCCTTTAGTAGCTCTAACCATCTTCTCTGTCTCATGTTTAGTTCCTTCTGGGTGAAGATGTACTTGAGACTCTTGTGATTTGTGAAGATCACATGATTCACCATACAAATAATGCCTCTAGATCTTTAATACGTGTGAAAACACTTATCCTTTTATCACTTATTTCCAATAATAACAAGACCAAAACGTGTATTTTATGTCATAAAAGTCGGAATTATGCGTGGTTTGTGTTTTTATTGTGTTTCAAGATAAAAATATGCAAAAGGAAGAAAACATGGGCTATCACGGACTTTTATCGAAGAAAAAGACAAAAGACGAAGTCAAAAGATCGAGAATGCAAAAAGAACGGAAGTCCAAGGCCTATTCTGAAGATTTATCGAAGAAAAAGTCTAAAGACGGAAGTTTAATGAAGTCGAAGAACTCAAGTCTAATAGAAGAAGAAAATTATAAGACAAGTTCAATTTACATCGATAAATCCCGAGACGACGTCGAGAAAGACAAAGAATTTAAATCGAGCCGAGAAGAAAGAAAGAAAGAAGGAAGCACATGCACCTCCCCATCTCCTATAAATACCCTCCTAATGACACATTAGGAGGGTGTTAGCTAGTTTATTTTTCTTTCTTCAGTTTTCATTTTAGAGAGAGAAAGTGTTTAACTTTCTCTCACTAAAACTTCATCTTTTCTTTCTTTCATGTTTAAGCTTTAATTCACTTTTGTAATTTTGAATCTTTAATCTACAAGTTCAAGTTTAATCTTTTAATCTTAATCTTCTTCTACCTTTCTTTATTTTTAAGTTGTTTTTGATCCGTTATAATATTTGATTTTGCTTAAATTTGATGCTTTTGTGACTAAAAAGTTTATCTTTTTGTTCCTTACTAAGTTTTTATACGGTTTAAGCTTTAAGCTTGTTGTGCTTATTGGCTTATTTCGTATAAATAGCTTATTGTCTTTTAAGTTTTCTTAAAAATTTAGTCTTTTTAAAGTTTGATTTATAAAAGTTTGTTTATTTCGTGTTTTAAAAGAAAAGTTTAAATTTTATGCTTGTTTTGATTTGGTTAAGGTTTGAACATGTTCTTATTCGTATTTGCTTATTAGTGCTTATTGAGTTTTTAGCTTATCTCCATTTTCGGATTGCTTGGTGTTTCATCGCAATCATAGGGTCTACACATTGCGACGCTACTTTCCGACGGATTCAGTGTGATCGCAATAACCCTTAGGGTTTTACTTTGTGATCAAGAGTATCTTCCCCCTTATTCCGATCGTGATTGTGATCGCTCATTGCGATCGTACATTGCGACGGGTCTTAAGGTTACTTTAAGACGAAACACTGCCCAATTTTTGTTAGCAACATTCCGACAGAAGTGACATTCCGACGGAACTGTATTCCAATAGCTCAAATCTTAATTATTCCGATACTGGACATTCCGATAGACTTGTATTCCGATAGACTCACATTCTGAAAGAACTGCATTCCGATAGAGTTGATTTACTATTATTCTGATAGAATTTATTTTGACATTCCGATGGTTTTGTTTGCACTACATTCCGATAGAATTCACTTTGTACATTCCGATGGGTTAAGTTTTTAAGTTTTACAAAGTTTTAAGTTTTAATAAAGTTCATTACGTTTTAATTTCTTAAAATTGCACGCTTCCCGAAATCCCTATTTTTACCAAGTGTTTTTCTAGTAATTTTTAGTTTAATTTTTAAAAGCTTTTATTTTACTCAACGGCATTTTCATATTTACCTTTAGTTTAAAATAGATAATCAACCCATTTTATTTTCCACCAAGAACGACTGAGTCGCACTTTCTACTAGTAATCAATTTGAAAAGATCGGACGATAACACTTTTTATAACTGAGTGAAAACCTAGTTATTAAATGGCGCCGTTGCCGGCTCTTTTCGTTAAGATTAACGGTTTTTAGTGAGAGACGCGTTGGATTTTGGGATCCGTTCACCTTTGAACGTTATTTTTCTTGCTTAAAATTTTTCAAAAATCCATAAAAATTAATTTTTTTTCAAAAATCCAAAAAACAAAAAAATAAAATAGAAAAACATAAAAAACCAAAAATATTTCTTGTCTATTTTTCTCTTCCTTTTGTAGGTGTGCATGCGTACTCGTGCTCGTAAGAAGAAAGCAATTCAAGACGAAGTCATAACTCCACCCATTGTCACCATGGACAATCAACCAATGATCGAGCTTTTGCAATCGCACGTAGAGGGAAACACCGATGCTATTGTCATACCCGAGATTGAAGCTGAAAGTCTCTAATCAATGCTAGAAACCCTAATCTTAACTAATCAACAAAAGGTATTACTTTTCAAACGTAATCTTATTATTGTATAATAAAGAATTACAAGTGTTATGGATAACACCGTTTGATGACAATGTGTTGTGCACACTTTGAACAACTATAAACCTTAACTTATGAATACAGTCGTAGCTGTTTGATTCAATAAGTTCTATGCAATAATGTTATGAATGTACTCAAAGTGTTAAACATTAATGCATGGATACACATCCTATTTATAGTGTTACGAGATTGACCTAAATAGTACTTGATGGTGACTACACAAGCTTTCACAAGTTCCCACATCAGTCACATGATGTTCTTCTATTCTTGGTAGTCTTCCATTATGCTTTAAGGAAACAGTTGTCAAAACAGTTTCCTTTTTCTTCATAGTCTCGAACACACAAATGGCATGTCCAAAGTGTGCTGAGTGTTAACAGGGTATTGCCACCCCTGTTAACTCTCAACCCCTCAGAGTCCCTGATACATCTTGGCTGTTATCCATCACAACCAATGAGTATGTCTTCAAGTAATCTTTGACTTCCTTGACAATGTCTCTGACATGGACTCCTCTGAGGTTGCTTACAGAGACTTGGATCTCTGTAAGTCTTGCGATACTTGCCTGCCTCCTAGGCACAGGCAAGGGACTATCTGACAGCTTAATTATGTTTAAATCTATGATCAGGGAATCTAACAAGTTTAGATTCCCAACAATCTCCCCCTATTTAAACATAAATATTGCTAGATCTAACTAAGTTAAGGTAAGTGAGTTAGTAGCTTCTTCTTACTTATAACAGATCTAAACAAACATACCTCATGATTTTATTAATACTTAAAGAAAATTACAAGTACATTACATAAGTAAAATAAAAGGTGAAGGTAAAATTAGGCTGTGAACATCTTCAATAGTCATCATTTTTAATCCTTTCTTCAGCTTCAGCCAAGTCCAATCTGTTATCCAATTCTTCCTGCAAAGTCTTTGCAAACTTCTTGGAATACTCTGTGTTGATCTTGAGTGACTTCTTGTGACAAAGTAGCTGAATTGTTGAAGCTAAGCACAGCTCATCTTCTCTTTGAAATGCATACTGGCAAGCCCTGTTCATGAATGCCATTCCTCTTTCAGGCTCTGTGTATGTCTGACCATCAATAGGGCCAACTATACCATTGGGTATGATCAAATCCCTGTGCATGCCATCCACTTGAACATCATTTGTAACAAAAGTTTCTTTAACAAGTTGAGAAATTCTTCTTCTTTTGTTGCCAGTCTTTGGGGGTTCTTGTTCAAAAATCTGTGGTGGGAGATTAATCTTGAGTTTGGCAACTGTTTCTTTGATCCAGGTAAACTTGGCCTTAATAGTCTTAAGCAGAAGAAAATTAGCCTGTCCAGTTCTTTTGGCAGCTAAGGCTTCAAGTTCGAACCATTCAGATAACCCAAGTGTCTTTAGCCTGAAGTTGTCAAACACATTCATATTTCCCTGTTGGTTATCCCTCCATAAGATCATCTATGGGGTGTTTGTGGATTTATGAATGGTGTATTTGAACTTGGTTATCTTGCCAGGTGCATATCTGTTGTTAACGCAGGCATCATAGTCAGCTTTAACTTTCCTTAGTGCCTCAGCGCGTTTTGCTTCCATTTCCCTCAACCTTTGTTTTTGCTTTTCTCTTTCAGGTGGAGTCATCTTCCTTAGAGTAGCTTCATTCAATTCTTTGGCTGTCTTGAGTTCATTTAATCTCTTGAATTCCTCAGCCTGTTTCTCTATTTCTTCAGGGGTTAAAGGACTCTCATTGGAAGGTGTAAAGGTTGAAAATTGGGAAAGGTCTGTGGTGGATCCTCCTGTCTCTAGCATCACAGCTATCTTCTTGAGTTTGGTGTCTGTGTCAACCAAAACTATCTCCTTTCCTTTCTTCGAGACAGAGGACTCCACACTTATGTTTTTCAAAACATCAGCTCTTCTGATAAATGCTGTCTGAGCCTGATTTTGTATTGCTTTGGGAAGGGAGCTAACAGTGAACTTTAGCTTCTTGGCAGCTGGTTCATCATCATCTCCAGGCTCGCTGGTGTTAACCAAAGCCAGGGACTTTGATGAGTCAGCTCCATCTTGATTCTGTTGCTCCCCCTGAGAGTTATCCTCATCATCAGGTATGTTGATAGGTGTGATGACTTGGAGAGGAACATGTGTAATGGTTTTGTCAGCTGATGATGAGCCTTGTTTAGCAGATGCAAGGTTAAGTGTTGTTTCTTTCTCCCCCTCACGTTCATCCTGGCTACGCAGACGTTTGGATGAACGTGTCTGAAAATGCCTTGCAATCTGTTCAACAGAGGCAGCCATAGCACGTTGCCTTTTCCTTGAAGCCCTGGCAATCTTCAGCAGAAGGTTGCCATTTGCATTGGTATTGGCCTGAACTCGACTGACAATGAAGTTTGCATGACGGTATTGCCTGTTGCGAACAACATCAAATTGTCTGTGCATAGTTAGCTCATGCTCATGAAGTAAGGCAGGGACCTCTGAGTCAATGACATCCTTCATTCTTATGGAAAGATGACTAAGTCCCTGTGCTACACCTTTCCTTGCACCCTCCTTGATTGGTTCAGTAACCGCCTCAGCCACAGCCTTTTATATGATGCCTGGAAATGTGACAGTGAAGTTGTGCATTTCAGACTTGATCACATCCAGCTTCCTTGATAATCGCTCAATATCAGATTGGTGATGAACAGGCTGAAGATTATGGATGTTGAGGCTTTGTTGAGCATAATCATCCCCCCTTGGTAAAAGATCAAAGTTAGTTTGGGCAGGATGATCAAACATTAGAAACTCCGCTGTTGGATCATAGGCAAGGCGATGGAAGACTGTTGTTGTTGAGTTAGCAGAGTTTGGAGTAACAACATCGTCCTTGGGAGGAGGAGATTTATTTCCAGCTGGTGTGGACACAACTATTTCTTTGGGAGGAGAGACAGATTGCTGATCTTCCTCATCTTCTTCATCCTCCTCCTCAAACATCCCTTCAGGGATTTCATCTTCAGGCATTGACTCTAGATCAGAGACATCATCCTCTAATGATAGCATTTCTTCATCAGTATTTAGCAGAGGCTCATCGTCATTAGGTTGGTATTGAGTCATTGTATTAGTCTCCTTCTCTTGTGGTACCTGAGATTCAGTGACTGGCTGTACAATTTCAGCCTGCAAATTGTTATAATTAGTAACAGGGAAAAAGATAAGGGGAATGGTCGCCATTTCGCTGTCCCAGAGAGGCTGAGGGTGATTACTCAGCCACTCTAAAGGATAAATCCTTGGGATTCTTTTAAGTGTGAAAAATATATGGTTAATGATCGCCATTCGCTGCCCCTAGGAAAGCTGAGTATGATTATTCAGCCCCCCCAAAAGGTTAAAACCTTTGGGACGCTTTTGATTGTGAAACATATGTTGTTTATGGACCGCCATTCGCTGCCCCTAGGAAAGCTGAGGGTGATCATTCAGCCCCCCAAAAGGTTAAGAAACCTTTGGGACTCTTTTAAGAGTGAAACATATGTGGTTAAAGGTCACTTGTTACGCTGCCCCTAGGAAAGCTGAGGGTGATGATTCAGCTCCCCCTGAAAAGGATAAATCCTTTGGGATTCTTTTAAGGAGGGAACCAAGAGGCTGTGTGAAGTACAACTGATCAAGGTTGAGACATAAGTGTATTCAGGTTGTTGTTAGTCTGAATACTGTCTAGAGGGTACAGGGTCATCGGGGTGCTTTATAAACACAAATGAATCATTCGCTGGTGCAAAGACAGAGTGTACAGAAGTCTTAAAGAGTTCTAAGTGCATAGACAGACTTCTATGGGTCGAGGATTACCCTAACTTCACCACTCTCTCCTACAGACAATTGAGAGTGGCTGCTTGTGAACCTCTAAAAATGTACACTGATTACCTGTGAGATAACAGCTGGATTAGGCTGGTTTCCTGTTGTCTCAGCTGACTTTGAGACACTAGACCCCTGTTGTTGGTCAGCAGAAGTGTCTGATTCCACAAGAGTATCTGGAACAGAGGAGGTGTCAGTCTTCTTTCCCTTGGCCTTAGTAACAGTTTTGGTGTAGGAAGAAGAGGGGATTTTCTTCTTCTTAGGCTGTTGGCCAGAAGAAGCCTTGGACTTCGTAGTGTGCTGCCCAGAGGTCAAAGACTTAGACTTTCCAGACACACTAGAAGTATTCACCTTCTCAGAAGAAGGGAGCAAGGGCTTCTCAGTTGTTGGTTGTTTGTTGGCCACATTCATCATATGAGAGGTGACAGGGACATCTTCAGCTCCTATTTCTTTGTAGATGGCACCTGTGATGCGGTAGGGCTTCAGAGCAGTCAACGCAGTGTTGTGGTAGTTGTCTCCCAACAGACTTTCAAAGATCAGCGACAAGAAGCGAACATAGCAGATATTCTTTTCCCTGACATGATTTCTTCCCTTCAGCTGTTCTACAAGGTTGGAGAAAAGAATGCTTCCAACATCAACATCAGCTCCCCAGATCAGCCCATTGAGTGTGGCCAGGGCATCCTTAACAGCCTTTTTATCAACAACCTTAAGGCATTCATCTCCATGTTTCAATCCAGCCACACTTGAGAAATCATTAAGGGAGAAGGCAAAAGGGTGTTCATTGCATGAGAGGCTAAAGGTTATAGTGTCATCTACCACTTCAGCAGAGTACCAAAATTCCCTAAGGTATTCTTGGTAGAAGGTGGTTGGGGATTTGGTGAAGGCTTCACTAAGGTCACAATTTTGCATGAAGTTAACCAGATCTGAGTATGTGTCATTAGGCGCCTTGATCCATCCAATGGCGTTGTTGGAGGCGAGGATGCTTTCGTTGATCCCGAAGTTAACGTTTGCTGCTTTGGGAATGGAAAACGCCATGGATTTAAGGTCGAAGGTGAAAGAAAAATGGAGGATGGGTTAAGAGAGAGAGACACTTAGAGAGAGAAATAGATTTGTGAAATGAGAAAGGTGGGGTGAGAAGAGAAGAGAGACAATATATATATTCAAACTAAGTGAACAGTTATTCAACCGCATTAAATGCAAAGTGAGAAAATGACTGCTCAAGTGGGTCCCTTGACCTTTCAAAACTTATTTGTCTCCTCGTTATTCGAAAAATAAATGATTAATTATTTGAGAATGTTTTTTGCATTTACTTGGAAAGTAACTACCTAGTTTCATGTGAAAAACATTTAATATAGAATCAATCATTTAATGAACACATTTAATATCAAGCCACAGGCTTTGAGATATTGAGCATCCCTAGCTCAGCAACTAGCCTGTTGAACGAAGGTTCAGCCAAAGGCTTTGTGAAAATATCAGCTAGTTGCAGCTCTGTGGGAACAAAATGCAGCTCAATATCTCCCTTCATTATATGATCCCTGATAAAATGATACCTGATATCAATGTGTTTGGTACGAGAGTGAAGAACAGGGTTGTTGGATATGGCAATTGCGCTGGTGTTGTCACAAAAGATTGGCACTTTGTCATATAAAATTTCATAGTCAGCCAATTAACTTTTCATCCAGAGCACCTGAGCACAACAGCTGGCTGCAGCGACATATTCTGCTTCAGCTGAAGACATAGACACAGAGTTTTGCTTCTTAGCACTCCATCCAACCAATTTTCCTCCTAGGATTTGACAGCTGCCTGAAGTGCTTTTCTTATCAATACAACATCCAGCATAGTCTGAATCTGAATAGGCCTTGAGATCAAAGCCTGATTCCTTTGGATACCATAGACCTAGGGATGGTGTTCCTTTGAGATACCTGAAAATTTTCTTAACAGCCACTAGATGGGATTCTTTAGGGTTAGCTTGGTACCTTGCACAGAGACATGTGGAAAATTGGATATCAGGACGACTAGCTGTCAGATACATGAGTGACCCAATCATGCCTCTATATAAAGTCTCATTAACAGAGACCCCTGACTCATCAGGGCCCAAGTTGTTGGGTGGAAGCATGGGGCATTTCACTGATGCACAATCAGCTAAGTCATATTTCTTAAGTAAATCCTTAACATACTTTTCTTGAAAAATTGAAATTCCCTTAGGACATTGTTTAATTTGAAAGCCCCAAAAGTAAGTTAATTCACCCATCATACTCATCTCATATTTCTTGGTCATTAATTTAGCAAAACGTTTACTAAGATTGAAATTTATTGACCCAAAGATGATATCATCCACATAAATCTGCACAATGATGAAATCACTCTTATCCTTGAAGGTAAAGAGTGTTTTATCAATAGAACCCCTGACAAATTTATTTTTAGTTAAGAAATTAGAAAGAGTTTCATACCATGCTCTTGGAGCTTGTTTCAGCCCATACATGGCTTTGTGTAGTCTGTACACATGGTTGGGAAACTCGCTGTTCTCAAATCCTTCAGGTTGTGCAACATACACTTCCTCAGCCAAATCACCATTGAGGAATGCACTCTTTACATCCATCTGATACACAGTGATGTTCATATAGGCAACATAAGCAAGGAAGATTCTGATGGCTTCAAGTCTTGCAACTGGAGCAAATGTTTCATCATAATCAATTCCTTCAGTCTGAGAAAACCCCTGTGCCACCAGTCTGGCCTTGTTTCTGATGATATTCCCAATCTCATCCATCTTATTTCTATAGATCCATCTAGTGCCTGTGATATTCTTTCCAGGTGGAGCTGGCACTAGTGTCCATACTTTGTTCCTTTTGAACTGATTGATTTCTTTTTGTATAGCAGCTACCCATCCTTCTTCTACCAGAGCCTCAGCTACTCTTTTGGGTTCAATTTGTGAGAGAAATTCAGCAAAGAGACATTCATCAGCTGAGGCAGACTCTGAGTCATGGATTCGCTGTCTAGTTGTGACCCCTGCATTAGGTTCCCCAATAATGTTGACAAGAAGAATGTGTTGATCTCTTGACCACTTATTTTGAGGAGCTGGGGACTCAAGGACAGGAACACTAGTGGGCACAGCTGGTATAATTTGAGTTTCATCCTGCTGACTGGGAGGGCTTTCTTCAAAGATTACTTCAGTGTCAGAGTCTTCTTCAGCCATATGAAGAGGTGCAACTTCATTATCAGCAGGAGAGTCTTCATGGATTTGAAGAATTGGTGAGTCATCAATAGCATTAGAAGAAGAAGGACTACCAGAGGTTTGTGGTTCTTCTTCATCAAGTTCCTGAGAGATAGGAACTTCTAGGTTGTGAGTAGACAGAGGGTCAAAGGCAGGAACATAAGGAGTGAGAGTGTTTGAGTGATGATGGAGATGACTGGTAGATCTTGGTTCTGTGAACTCATCACTTGGGAAAGATACAATTTCATTAAAATCAATTTCATTACCCTATGTTCCTGTTCTCTGTATGACTTCATCATCTTCATTGAATCTAACATGGAAGGTTTCTTCTACTTCTTGTCTTCTGATGTTAAATACTCTGAAGGCTTTGGCTGTTGGAGAGTATCCCAAGAAGAAACCATCATCAGCGTTTTCATCAAACTTTCCAAGTTTATCCCTGTAGTTGTAAATGAACACTGGGCATCCAAACACATGAAAATAGCTGACATCAGGAGATCTTTTTCTGAAAACTTCATAGGAAGTTTTACCATGTCTTTTGACAATGATTGATCTGTTTTGTGTGTAGCAGGCAGTGTGAACAGTTTCTCCCCAAAATTGCTTTGGTAAGGCTGCACCATTCAACATAGTTCTGGCTGCTTCAATCAAAGTCCTGTTTCTTCTTTCAGCCACACCATTTTGTTCTGGGGTGCCAGCTGAAGAGAAGTTATGTGCAATCCCTTTTTCATCACAAAAAGATTCAAGCTGATGATTCTTGAATTCTGTACCATTATCACTTCTTAGAGCTTTGACTCTAACATCATTCATATTTTCAACCTGTCTGATGAAGGACATGATGGTATCAGCTGCATCACTTTTCCTTCTAAGGAAGAACACCCATGTGTATCTTGAAAATTCATCAACTATGACCAAGGTGTATTTGTTGTGATTAATGGTCTGAGGTTTGACAGGCCCAAACAAATCCATGTGAAGGAGATGTAAGCACTTGTCAATAGAGAATGATTGCCTAGTCTTGAATGAAGACTTGTGATGCTTTCCTTTGACACAGGCAGAACAAGTCTTGTTTTTTGAACACATTACTGAAGGTAGACCAGCAACCAGGTTTTGAGTGGCTATCTTGTTGATGTTCTTGAAGTTGAGATGAGACAGTCTTTTGTGCCACAGCCAATTGACACTTTCAGAGGCTTTAGCAAGAAAATAATTTGAGCTGTCTTCAGAGCAAACAACCATGTTGATGACATAAACATCTCTTCTTCTAGGTGCAATAAGCACAACATCATTGTTTTTGTTGAATATGGTTCCCTGAGTCTTAGTAAACAAAACCTTATAGTCAGCATCACACAATTGGCTGATGCTAATAAGATTGTGTTTAAGACCATTCACATATGCAACCCTGGTAAATGTAATCCCATTACAATTCACTGAGCCATATCCTTCTGTGTCACCTGAAGAGTTATCTCCAAACACCACTTTAGGACCTGGCTCCTTTGAGTATCTGTGCAGGTATTGTTGAATCCCTGTCATGTGTCTAGAACAACCACTGTCTAGATACCATACCGATTCCTTGAGATATTTCTGCACAGATACATAGAAACAGGTTAGTTCCTATGGTGAACCCACTTTCCAGTGGGTTCCCTGAATTGCTGATTAGCAACTCTTGTGTTCCTGTAGAACTTCTGGCGTTGGGAGGGACAATTCACTGTTTCATGGTTATAACTTCCACATATATCACACCCAGGGAAGTCACCACACTCGTCTGGGTGATGGTCTGTGAACCCACATAATTTACAGGGAGGATAAGGTTTGTAATTTCCCTGTTGTCTTTTGGAACTCTGTGGTCTATCCCTAGAGGGTGTCTGAGCTCTTTTAGCTGCCATGTGTCTGTCATGATCTAAAGTCATGTGGTGAGAGTTTTTACATACATTGCAATAAGGTTTGATTAACCTTTCCCCTTTGGGTTCACCTAGGACTGACTTAGGTTCATGAGAAGTAGAGCATTCAGTGGAAGGCTTAATGTGTTGTTTCAAGAGTTCTACTTCTTTCATTAGAGACAATAGGCGATCTTCAGTGGTAGGGTCAACCTTATTCACAACTTTAGTAGCAACAGGCTTAAAAGCTACTTGTTTACCAGTTATTTTAGCAGGCACATGTAAAACTTTAGCTGGAGGTTTCTCAATATCTGTTCTAAGTTCACCCTTAGCAGCTCGCGAGGAACTGCTAGGTTCAACTCCAGAGAGTTTGGTCAAAGGTGGTAACTCAGCCACATCTTCAGAGACAGGGTCATTAGTCAAAGTGGTATCTGACATATGAATTGTCTCTGTAGATTTGAAGATAATGTCTTTGGGTTTGGTGAGAATTCTCAACTTATTTTTCTTAGCAGATATATCCCTTTTAATGTCAGCAGGCACTTCATCATTAAGCAATTGATCTATAGTGAACCTAGCACACAGCCATTTTTCAATAACCTTGTTTAATTCAGAGACTTGATCATTTAAAGCAATGTTTTTCAAGGTTAATCTAGCTACTTCATTTTTGTAGGGATATTTTCTCTAAATTAACCCGCCTGAGAGTTTCACATTCAGATTTAGCATTTAGCAATTCAGATTTAACAGAGTGAAACTTATCAAGTAGGTTCTTTTTTTGTTCCTCAACAAAGTGTAAATCAACAATGGTGTAATCAAGGACATGCTTACGTTCATCACTATCAGACATAGATAAAAGCCTGTGTACCTTTTTCATTGTGATGTCAACCCATTGTCCTGATCTTGCATCACTTTTTCCAACAGCTGGTTCATCCTCAGCTATCGCCATGAAAGCCCTGACTCTGGTGGTATCTTCCTCATCTGAAGTCAGTGGCTCATCATTCCAATCATAAGCTTCAGCGACCAACCCTTTCTCTGTCTTTTTATCCCCACCCTTCTTCTTGGATAGAGCTTCAAGCTTCAAGTTCATTTGTTCTAACTCAGCTTTAAGTGCCTTGTACTTGTTTTTGTAATCCTTCTTCTCAGTGTCTGATGAATTGGATTGGTGAGATGAGTTGTTATGTTGTTTGAATTTGTAGGGTTTGGATGAAGATGATGGATAAGAGGGTGAGGTAGTCTTGGTGGAAGGACAGTCTTTTTGGAAATGTCCAAGCTTTCCACAGGTAAAGCAAGTTTCTTTTGACCTGTCAGTTGGTTTACTAGCTGATCCTATTCTTCCTGATCTTTTGAAGAATCTTCTTTGGTTGGCTAGCAAGGCTCTTTCATCAAACTCTGCATTAAGGTCTGTCAAGAACTCTTGGCTGCTGCGGGTGTCTTCTTCAACATCAGAATCGCTGTCATGAGGATGTGTTGCAGAGATCAAGGCTTTAGAAGATGCTCCTTGGACTACAAATCTTTCAGTCTCTGACTTGTAAATAGTATCAATCAGCCCTTCTTCATAATTATACTTTCCATAAAGCTGAGCAAGGGTGTCATTTTTGATTGAGTTGTTAGCTCTCTGAGTCTGATTCATACTCAGCCACTTTCTTGGAAGACTGTTGACAAATGTGGCATTGATCTCAGCTTGACCAATAGTGACATCATTCATTGCTAGGTCATTGAGAAGAATCTTCAGCCTTGTATAGGTTTGCTGAACCTTTTCACCTTCAAGTGACTTGAAGGCATTGAACTGAAGTCTGAGTGCCTGAATCTTTGTCTTTCTTGTTTCAGAGGGTTCTTCATGGCCAAGGATGAGGTCTGTCCACATTTGTTTGGCTGTGGGACACTGAATGACAGATTTCATGATGTGTTTGGGAAGACAAGATATTATGATGCTTTTGAGACGTTTATCTTGGTTTGCCAATTTTCTATCAGCTGGAGTCCATTGTTTGAGAGGTTTGGGAAGAGGGTTTTCTTCAGTGGATGTAAGCGCCATGGGAATATAAGGACCATTTTCTAAAATTTCTAGAAGAAAAGGTTCAAGTCCATCGAGATACATAAGAAATTGACTCTTCCAACTGGCAAAATCTTCTTCATCAAAGACTGGTACACTTGTGACGTGTGATCCACCTCTTGAGTCAAGAAGTTAGGGTAGATCATCGTCATTGGCAGGAGGGTTGAGTCTTGGTGAAGATGGTGTTGTGGAAGGTGATTGTGGTGGGTTAGAAGTTTCTGGCATGGTGGATCTTGATTATAAAACTGAGAATGATGTTTCTTGAGGGTTTTAATATCAAACACTGCACTGATACCAATTGAAAGTCTCTAATCAATGCTAGAAACCCTAATCTTAACTAATCAAAACAAGGTATTACTTTTCAAACGTAATCTTATTATTGTATAATAAAGAATTACAAGTGTTATGGATAACACCGTTTGATGACAATGTGTTGTGCACACTTTGAACAACTATAAACCCTAACTTATGAATACAGTCGTAGCTGTTTGATTCAATAAGTTCTATGCAATAATGTTATGAATATACTCAAAGTGTTAAACATTAATGCATGGATACACATCCTATTTATAGTGTTACGAGATTGACCTAAATAGTACTTGATGGTGACTACACAAGCTTTCACAAGTTCCCACATCAGTCACATGATGTTCTTCTATTCTTGGTAGTCTTCCATTATGCTTTAAGGAAACAGTTGTCAAAACAGTTTCCTTTTTCTTCATAGTCTCGAACACACAAATGGCATGTCCAAAGTGTGCTGAGTGTTAACAGGGTATTGCCACCCCTGTTAACTCTCAACCCCTTAGAGTCTCTGATACATCTTGGCTGTTATCCATCACAACCAATGAGTATGTCTTCAAGTAATCTTTGACTTCCTTGACAATCTCTCTGACATGGAATCCTCTGAGGGTGCTTACAGAGACTTGGATCTCTGTAAGTCTTGCGATACTTGCCTGCCTCCTAGGCACAGGCAAGGGACTATCTGACAGCTTAATTATGTTTAAATCTATGATCAGGGAATCTAACAAGTTTAGATTCCCAACAGAAGCCAACAGCTTTGAGCTCAAATCCGGCTTTATTCAAATGGTCTCTTCTCAAACTTTCTTGGGGCGTTCGCTTGATGATCCTCATGACCATATAAAAAGGTTTCTTCAACTCACTAATACGGTTAAGTATAATGGGGTTTCACAAGAAGTGATTCGCTTGCAACTTTTTCCTTTCTCCTTAGAGGGATAAGCCTGAAATTGGCTTGATAAGGAACCGCCACAAAGTATTCTTACGTGGACGGATTTAGAGACTAAATTCATCAACTACTTTTTCCCACCCTCACGTACTACCGCTTTGCGGAATAAAATCATTACCTTTAAACAAAAGTACGGTGAGACATTTAGTGAATCTTGGGACCGTTTTAAGGAACTTTTACGAAAGTGTCCACAAAATGGTTTCACAAAAGTACATCAAATTAATACTTTTTACAATGGTTTAACCATGAATGACCAAGATTCACTAAATAGTGCCTCGGGGGGGGGGGGGGGGGGGGGGTAATTTTGGTTAAGTCTTCTAATGCCGCATGGGATATTATTGAGAATAAGTCTAGAGTGCAAACTAAGAGTGTTCGGACTAATGTGGCTAGTGCTAGCACTAATGAGAGCGACAAGAGAATTGATAAGCTTACTTCGCTTGTTGAAACACTTGCTCTCCAAACCGCTAGAAATATGAAAGCTATCAATGCACAAGTTAATGATATGAGTCAGTCATGTGAAATATGCGAGGGATCTCATTCATACACCGATTGTCCTTCGACTCATGACAATCCGGAAAATGTATATGCCGCCAACGGTAACTATCCCACGGGAGGATATCAAGCACGTCCTCAAGGTGACCGCAATTTGCTCAGTTATCGTTCAAACAATTTCCTTTCACCACCTGGTTTTCCCCCACAACACCCAAACAACCTCAATCGCAACAATCAAAACCTACCACGAGATCCAAATCAATATCAAACCCAAAGAAACCTATATCCACCTCAAGGAAACAATCAAATTCACCAACAACCCGCTTATCAACCACCTGCCTACCATGCTCTTCCTCCCAACCAACCTACCGCATTTAATCACGAGGTTGAAACTTACATGAGGACTAATGACGCAATAGTGTAGAATCTTTAGCGGCAAATGGCTAGCTTGAAAGGAGATATGGTGAAACAAGGGAATGATCTTCGAGCCGATATGCGAAACTCTTTGGCCAGTCAAACGAATGACTTAAGGGATATGATGGCTAGTTTCTTCCAAAGTAATCAAGCCTCTGGTTCGGGTTCTCTTCCGAGTAACACCGTTGCTAATCTAAGAGGGGAGATGAAAGCAATCACCAATCGAAGTGGAAAAGGTTTAAAGGAACCCGAGCTTCCTACACCTACACCGGTGATTGTGACAAAGGAAAACGAGTCCCCTTCTCCAATTTTTCCACCTTCTACTTCTCCAATTCCTCCACCTTCTACTTCCACCCCTCCAAGACTTCTACCACTACCGAAAAAGAAGGGACAATGACTTGTTTAAACATTGTCAAGACTTCTACTTTGTTTAAGACTTCTACTACCGCATTTAAATGCTAGCAAGATAATGACGGGGGCTCAATTGCATTATACCACTACCGAAAAAGAGCTTTTAGCTGTAGTGTACGCATTTGAGAAGTTCCGCCCCTATCTTGTCCTTTCCACCACCATTGTGTACACCGATCATTCCGCGTTGAAGTACATGTTGACTAAGCAAGATTCTTAGCCAAGACTTCTTCGTTGGGTTTTGCTCCTTCAAGAATTTAAAATTGAAATTCGTGACAAGAAGGGAGCCAAAAACCTAGCCGCAGATCATCTAAGTAGACTTGAGGATCCTTATCAAGGGGATCATTCGAATCAAGAGATCAATGACTCTTTTCCCCTTGAGGCCTTAATGTCTATCAATTCCAATCTTGATGACACCCCGTGGTTTGCGGACATTGCAAACTACTTAGCGGGTGGTATTCTCATCGAAGGGTTAACATCCCAACAAAAGAAGAAGTTCTTTAAAGATGTTAAGACTTACTTTTGGGATGACTCTTATCTCTTCAAAGAATGTCTTGACCTGATTATTCGTCGGTGTGTAGGTTTGCTGAACCTTTTCACCTTCAAGTGACTTGAAGGCATTGAACTGAAGTCTGAGTGCCTAAATCTTCGTCTCTCTTGTTTCAGAGGGTCCTTCATGGCCAAGGATGAGGTCTGTCCACATTTGTTTGGCTGTGGGACACTGAATGACAGACTTCATGATGTGTTTGGGAAGACAAGATATTATGATGCTTTTGAGACGTTTATCTTGGTTTGCCAATTTTCTATCAGCTGGAGTCTATTGTTTGAGAGGTTTGGGAAGAGGGTTTTCTTCAGTGGATGTAAGCGCCATGGGAATATAAGGACCATTTTCTAAAATTTCTAGAAGAAAAGGTTCAAGTCCATCGAGATACATAAGAAATTGACTCTTCCAACTGGCAAAATCTTCTTCATCAAAGACTGGTACACTTGTGACGTGTGATCCACCTCTTGAGTCAAGAAGTTGGGGTAGATCATCGTCATTGGCAGGAGGGTTGAGTCTTGGTGAAGATGGTGTTGTGGAAGGTGATTGTGGTGGGTTAGAAGTTTCTGGCATGGTGGATCTTGATTATAAAACTGAGAACGATGTTTCTTGAGGGTTTTAATATCAAACACTGCACTGATACCAATTGAAAGTCTCTAATCAATGCTAGAAACCCTAATCTTAACTAATCAAAACAAGGTATTACTTTTCAAACGTAATCTTATTATTGTATAATAAAGAATTACAAGTGTTATGGATAACACCGTTTGATGACAATGTGTTGTGCACACTTTGAACAACTATAAACCCTAACTTATGAATACAGTCGTAGCTGTTTGATTCAATAAGTTCTATGCAATAATGTTATGAATATACTCAAAGTGTTAAACATTAATGCATGGATACACATCCTATTTATAGTGTTACGAGATTGACCTAAATAGTACTTGATGGTGACTACACAAGCTTTCACAAGTTCCCACATCAGTTACATGATGTTCTTCTATTCTTGGTAGTCTTCCATTATGCTTTAAGGAAACAGTTGTCAAAACAGTTTACTTTTTCTTCATAGTCTCGAACACACAAATGGCATGTCCAAAGTGTGCTGAGTGTTAACAGGGTATTGCCACCCCTGTTAACTCTCAACCCCTTAGAGTCCCTGATACATCTTGGCTGTTATCCATCACAACCAATGAGTATGTCTTCAAGTAATCTTTGACTTCCTTGACAATGCCTCTGACATGGACTCCTCTGAGGTTGCTTACAGAGACTTGGATCTCTGTAAGTCTTGCAATACTTGCCTGCCTCCTAGGCATAGGCAAGGGACTATCTGACAGCTTAATTATGTTTAAATCTATGATCAGGGAATCTAACAAGTTTAGATTCCCAACAGAAGCCAACAGCTTTGAGCTCAAATCCGGCTTTATTCAAATGGTCTCTTCTCAAACTTTCTTGGGGCGTTCGCTTGATGATCCTCATGACCATATAAAAAGGTTTCTTCAACTCACTAATACGGTTAAGCATAATGGGGTTTCACAAGAAGTGATTCGCTTGCAACTTTTTCCTTTCTCCTTAGAGGGATAAGCCCGAAATTGGCTTGATAAGGAACCGCCACAAATTATTCTTACGTGGACGGATTTAGAGACTAAATTCATCAACTACTTTTTCCCACCCTCACGTACTACCGCTTTGCGGAATAAAATCATTACCTTTAAACAAAAGTACGGTGAGACATTTAGTGAATCTTGGGACCGTTTTAAGGAACTTTTACGAAAGTGTCCACAACATGGTTTCACAAAAGTACATCAAATTAATACTTTTTACAATGGTTTAAGCATGAATGACCAAGATTCACTAAATAGTGCCTCGGGGGGGGGGGGGGGGGGGGGGTAATTTTGGTTAAGTCTTCTAATGCCGGATGGGATATTATTGAGAATAAGTCTAGAGTGCAAACTAAGAGTGTTCGGACTAATGTGGCTAGTGCTAGCACTAATGAGAGCGACAAGAGAATTGATAAGCTTACTTCGCTTGTTGAAACACTTGCTCTCCAAACCGCTAGAAATACGAAAGCTATCAATGCACAAGTTAATGATATGAGTCAGTCATGTGAAATATGCGGGGGATCTTATTCATACACCGATTGTCCTTCGACTCATGACAATCCGAAAATGTATATGCCGCCAACGGTAACTATCCCACGGGAGGATATCAAGCACGTCCTCAAGGTGACCGCAATTTGCTCAGTTATCGTTCAAACAATTTCCTTTCACCACCTGGTTTTCCCCCACAACACCCAAACAACCTCAATCGCAACAATCAAAACCTACCACGAGCTCCAAATCAATATCAAACCCAAAGAAACCTATATCCACCTCAAGGAAACAATCAAATTCACCAACAACCCGCTTATCAACCACCTGCCTACCATGCTCTTCCTCCCAACCAACCTACCGCATTTAATCACGAGGTTGAAACTTACATGAGGACTAATGACGCAATAGTGTAGAATCTTCAGCGGCAAATGGCTAGCTTGAAAGGAGATATGGTGAAACAAGGGAATGATCTTCGAGCCGATATGCGAAACTCTTTGGCCAGTCAAACGAATGACTTAAGGGATATGATGGCTAGTTTCTTCCAAAGTAATCAAGCCTCTGGTTCGGGTTCTCTTCCGAGTAACACCGTTGCTAATCCAACAGGGGAGATGAAAGCAATCACCAATCGAAGTGGAAAAGGTTTAAAGGAACCCGAGCTTCCTACACCTACACCGGTGATTGTGACAAAGGAAAACGAGTCCCCTTCTCCAATTTTTCCACCTTCTACTTCTCCAATTCCTCCACCTTCTACTTCCACCCCTCCAAGACTTCTACCACTACCGAAAAAGAAGGGACAATGACTTGTTTAAACATTGTCAAGACTTCTACTTTGTTTAAGACTTCTACTACCGCATTTAAATGCTAGCAAGACAATGACGGGGGCTCAATTGCATTATACCACTACCGAAAAAGAGCTTTTAGCTGTAGTGTATGCGTTTGAGAAGTTCCGCCCCTATCTTGTTCTTTCCACCACCATTGTGTACACCGATCATTCCGCGTTGAAGTACATGTTGACTAAGCAAGATTCTAAGCCAAGACTTCTTTGTTGGGTTTTGCTCCTTCAAGAATTTAAAATTGAAATTCGTAACAAGAAGGGAGCCGAAAACCTAGCCGCGGATCATCTAAGTAGACTTGAGGATCCTTATCAATGGGATCATTCGAATCAAGAGATCAATGACTCTTTTCCCCTTGAGGCCTTAATCTCTATCAATTCCAATCTTGATGACACCCCGTGGTTTGCGGACATTGCAAACTACTTAGCGGGTGGTATTCTCATCGAAGGGTTAACATCCCAACAAAAGAAGAAGTTCTTTAAAGATGTTAAGACTTACTTTTGGGATGACTCTTATCTCTTCAAACAATGTGTTGACCTGATTATTTGTCGGCGTGTTGATAGACCCGCAGCTTTAGACATTCTCGAATCTTTCCATAAAGGACCCACCGGTGGTCACTTTGGTCCCAATTACACCGCGAAGAAAGTGTTTGACTCGGGATTCTATTGGCCCACCATTTATCGTGATGCTCACGAGATGGTTAAAAATTGTGATGCTTGCCAACGCCAAGGCAAGATCATACATAAAGATGAGATGCCTCAAATTTTCATACAAGAATGTGAAATCTTTGATGTATGGGGCATCGACTTTATGGGGCCATTTCCATCATCTAAAGGGAACAAGTACATCCTCGTAGCCGTTGACTATGTTTCTAAATGGGTTGAAGCAAAGCTCTCCCTATGAACGATGCGAGGGTGGTTTTGAACTTTCTGAAGCAACTTTTTACTCGATTCGGTGTTCCTCGTGCTATCATCAGTGACCGCGGGACTCATTTTTGCAATGATCAATTTGCTCGAGTCATGGATAAGTACGATGTCAATCACCGTCTTTCCACCGCTTATCATCCTCAAACAAATGGTCAAGCCGAGATATCTAACCGTGGATTGAAGAGAATATTAGAGCAAACTATGGGAGAGCATCGTGCCTCGTGGGTCGATAAGTTAGATCATGCTTTGTGGGATTTCCGTACCGCATATAAGACCTCTATTGGTTGTACACCTTATCGTCTTGTGTACGGGAAGGCTTGCCACCTCCCTATCGAACTGGAACATAAGGCATACTGGGCCTTGAAGTGGGCAAATTTTGACATCAACAAAGCCGGTGATCTTCAGAAGATTCAACTCAATGAGCTAAATGAACTAAGGAATGAAGCTTATGAGAACTCATTGATCTACAAGGAGAAGACCATGATCATTCATGATGCAAGGATTAAGAACCGAGAGTTTCACGTTGGTGATCAAGTTTTACTCTTTAACTCTCGGTTGAAGATCTTCTCGGGCAAGCTGAAGAGCCGTTGGTCTGGTGCATTCACCGTCGCCAAAGTCTTCCCATATGGTACCATTGAGCTTTCTCAGCCAAATGGGCCTAATTTCAAAGTGAATGGCCAGCGTGTGAAGCTGTACTTTGGTGAGGACATCTCTCATGAGATGATTCCATCCCTCACCACGTTTTCCTTGAATTAAGTTCTGGGTCGAGTCAGGCTCGTGACTCGGTTAACAAAAACAAGCGCTTCTCAGGAGGCAACCCGTTGATCTATCCTTTACCCTTCATAATAAGTGTAGAAGGGAGCCCCGTATGTGTTTGTTGTCTTGTTTCTTATAATGTGCAGGGATTAAAGCTTCAAAGAGCACTTTTGATGACATTTGACAAACCGTGATATCGTGTACCCATCTTCCTGGTTCTATCCTAAACTATCGTGATTCAATATTTCATATCTTATATGTTCACATTGAAATCACTATAGTTGTCCTTTCCTTAGCAAGATTTAAACAAAGTGCACAATGTCCTAAGTGTAGGGGAGTTTACTCACACATGCTTAAACATTGAGGACAATGTTTATATCAAGTGTAGGGGGACTTCTATCGAAGTAAGTGGTCTTTTACATGAATTTGTCTTCATTTTAACCAGAAAATTTGATTTTTCGACATTTTTCAAAATTTTTAATCTATTTTGGCCTTGTAATTTTCCTTTGCTATCGTTATTTACTTTCTTTGCTAGAATAAATTTTGAATAAAGTGGTTTTAAATTTTTCAAAGTCATGAATATTTTGACTCAACCCGAGTTTACTTATCTAAGTTTACTCTAGCTAGTATCCTTAACGTGTTTAAGTCAAGTTTTGCTAGGCTTTTATATAGGGAACTTTAAAACGCGAAAGTCTTAACTCTCACGGGTTAAGAACAAGAACTTTTCGCAAGTTCCTATAATTGATCCTAGACAGTCGTTTATCAAGGGAACTTTAAAATGCGATTTCTACACTTGAAAAAGTCTAAGAGTTTGCAAGATCCTATAGATGACTCGAAAACCCAAAACCTTGATTTAATTGGCTAAGCATCCACGAGTCTCATTCCTTGAGATCTTAAATTGTGGAGAACGAGAGATGATAGAGCCAATTATAAGTTTGGTATTCTTTCATGAATTTATGTGAGTTGATTATAAGCTTTTTCTCCCATCGCTTGCTAATAATTTTATCTGCAATAAATAAGGTTTTACGATTTGAAAAGTTACTTAGCTTCTTGCACACTATCGTTTAAAATTTGATCAGTATTAATTAGAGTTCATAGCCAAGACATAACTTATTGAAGCGGGATTCAAAGATTGGCGAGTCCGAAAAGGCCCTACCAAGGCATGAGGGCTACATTTTGTTGCTAAAGATCCCAAGTGATGTGAAGAATCATTTATCAAAAATCAATATGAAGGATCAAGACACACGACAAAAAGCAAATACTCCCCTAAAGATCATGGAGAAGTCTATCCAAAAAGGCCCTAACAAGGTATGAGGATAAATAGATCCAAGTTCTAAAAGGAGGCGGATCGTTTTATATCAAAGTCCAAAATAAAGATTGGAGAAAAATGAAGAAGTCGTGGTCCAAATATGAAGAATCTCTCAAAAACTTCAAGTGAAGAAATTCCTATTATGAAGAGAAGATCATAATTTCAAGAACGTCTCTCAAGATTTGAAGTCGCTGCCAAATATCGGTCCGAGAAAGGTCTCAAATCGTGAAGCGAGTTATGCCAAGATATGAACTTTATGAGGTCCCGAGAAGCAGTTTTAAAAGATTTTGTCTTTTAGCTAACTATTGATTAAATCGTCCCACTTTATTTTCAGCTTAAATAACTATCAAAATAAGTCAAACAATGCATCCTCGTGATCATTCAAGACAACAATAAAATATAAGAGATACACCTAGGAATAAGGGAGTCTAAGTAAATAATTGGGCCACATGAGTTCGTGTTAGTTTGCTAACTTATAATAACAATGATCTCGTTTTTAAGCTTGGTATAGGGAACGTGAAACTTGAGAATGATGAACATTCATGACAACCTAAAACCCCAATGTAAGTCTTTGATTTCTTTACTTGTTTTGTTCTTTTAGTCTCCTTAGTGTTTAGTATTTAATAAAGGCTAAGGTAGGTTATTTATGATGAGAAATGTAATCTGTGCTTTGAAATTAATGCATTGCATGAGGGCATTGCAATGGTCAAGTGTAGGGGATTTAATAAGTGTGAAAACACTTATCCTTTTACCACTTATTTCCAATAATAACAAGACCAAAACGTGTATTTTATGTCATAAAAGTCGGAATTAGGCGTGGTTTGTGTTTTTATTGTGTTTCAGGATAAAAATATGCAAAAGGAAGAAAACATGGGCTATCACGGGCTTTTATCAAAGAAAAAGACAAAAGACGAAGTCAAAAGATCGAGAATGAAAAAAGAACCGAAGTCCAAGGCCTATTCTGAAGATTTATCGAAGAAAAAGTCTAAAGACGGAAGTTTAATGAAGTCAAAGAACTCAAGTCTAATAGAAGAAGAAAATTACATGACAAGTTCAATTTACATCGACAAATCCCGAGACGACGTCGAGAAAGACAAAGAATTTAAATCGAGTCGAGAAGAAAGAAAGAAAGAAGGAAGCACATGCACCTTCCCATCTCCTATAAATACCCTCCTAATGACACATTAGGAGGGTGTTAGCTAGTTTATTTTTCTTTCTTTAGTTTTCATTTTAGAGAGAGAAAGTGTTCAACTTTCTCTCACAAAAACTTCATCTTTTCTTTCTTTCATGTTTAAGCTTTAATTCACTTTTGTAATTTTGAATCTTTAATCTACAAGTTCACGTTTAATCTTTTAATCTTAATCTTCTTCTACCTTTCTTTATTTTTAAGTTGTTTTTGATCCGTTATAGTCTTTGATTTTGCTTAAATATGATGCTTTTGTGACTAAAAAGTTTATCTTTTTGTTCCTTACTAAATTTTTGTACGGTTTAAGCTTTAAGCTTGTTGTGCTTATTGGCTTATTTCGTATAAATAGCTTATTGTCTTTTAAGTTTTCTTAAAAATTTAGTCTTTTTAAAGTTTGATTTATAAAAGTTTGTTTATTTCGTGTTTTAAAAGAAAAGTTTTAAATTTTATGCTTGTTTTGATTTGGTTAAGGTTTGAACATGTGCTTATTCGTATTTGCTTATTAGTGCTTATTGAGTTTTTAGCTTATCTCCATTTTCGAATTGCTTGGTATTTCATCGCAATAATAGTGTCTACACATTGCGACGCTACTTTCCGACGGATTCAGTGTGATCGCAATAACCCTTAGGGTTTTACTTTGCGATCAAGAGTATCTCCCCCCTTATTCTGATCGTAATTGCGATCGCTCATTGCGATCGTACATTGCGACGGGTCTTAAGGTTACTTTAAGACGAAACGCTGCCCAATTTTTGTTAGCAACATTCCGACAGAAGTGACATTCCGACGGAACTGTATTCCGATAGCTCAGATCTTAATTATTCCGATACTGGACATTCCGATAGACTTGTATTCCGATAGACTCACATTCCGACATAACTGTATTCCGATAGAGCTGGTTTACTATTATTCCGATAGAATTTACTTTGACATTCCGATGGTTTTGTTTGCACTACATTCCAATAGAATTCACTTTGTACATTCCGATGGGTTAAGTTTTTAAGTTTTGCAAAGTTTTAAGTTTTAAGAAATTTCATTACGTTTTAATTTCTAAAAATTGCACGCTTCCCGAAATCTCTATTTTTACCAAGTGTTTTTCTAGTAATTTTTAAAAGCTTTTATTTTACTCAACGGCATTTTCATATTTACCTTTAGTTTAAAATAGATAATCAACCCATTTTATTTTCCACCAAGAACGACTGAGTCGCACTTTCTACTAGTAATCAATTCGAAAAGATCGGACGATAACACTTTTTATAACTGAGTGAAAACCTAGTTATTAATCTTCAACGTGAAAACAACTGCTGAAAGATCCAAATCACGAGTAGGATAGTTTTCTTCATAAGGCTTAAGCTGTCGTGATGCGTATGCAATAACCTTCCCATCTTGCATTGATAACACAGCCTAAACCCTTTCCTGAAGCGTCACTATAGATCCGAAATCCACTTGAGCCAGATGGGAGAGTAAGAATAGGTGCAGTCACTAACTTCTGCTTAAGGTCTTCAAAGCTCTTCTCTCGCTCCTCAGTCCAGACGAATTTCACCCCTTTTCTCATCGGCTTAGTCAAAGGTAAGGCCAGTCGTGAGAAGTTCTCCACAAACCTGCGGTAATAGCCAGCTAAACCCAGAAAACTTCTAACCTCGGTTGTAGATGTAGGTCTCGGCCATTTGGTGATAGTTTCAACCTTTGTAGAATCCATGGTGATCCCCTTTGAAGATACCATATGGCCCAGAAATGCCACCTTGCTTAACCAGAACTCGCACTTGGAGAACTTGACATACAGCTACTTCTAACGAAGAATCTACAAGACTGTACGAAGGTGTTCCTCATGTTCCTCCTTGGATTTGGAGAAAATCAGGATGTCATCAATGGACACGATAACGAACTTGTCCAAAAACTCATGGAAGACAAGGTTCATCATATCCATGAACACTGCTGGAGCATTTGTAAGTCCAAATGGCATGACTACGAACTCGTAGTGCCCATAACGTGTACGGAAAGCAGTCTTAGAGATATCCTACTCTTTAACCCATAACTGATGGTAGCCGGACCTCAGATCGATCTTGGAGAAATACTTGGCGTCCTGAAGTTGATCGAACAGGTCATCAATACGCGGAAAAGGATAACGGTTCCTGATCGTGATCTTGTTCAGCTCACGATAGTCAATACACAAACGCATGCTGCCGTCTTTCTTCTTCACGAATAGTAGCGGTGCACCCCATGGTGATGCATTGGGACGGATGAAACCTCGCTCTAGAAGTTCCTGCAACTGATCTTTTAACTCCTTAAGTTCAATGGGAGCCATGCAATAAGGAGCCTTGGAAACTGGCTCTGCACTTGGAATGAGCCCAATTCCAAAATCGACTTCACGAATAGGTGGTATGCCCGGAAGTTCATCAGGAAATATGTCAGGATATTCTGACACAATTGGCTGATCTTGGATCGATGGAGACTCGACAGTAATGTCATGAATATTGGCTATGAAGCCCTGACAGCCGTGTGTTAGTAATGCACGTGCCTCCATGGATGGAATAATTTGTACAGACCTCCCTGGCAGAAAACCATGGTGTATGTACTCTGGAGATTTAACATCACCGAAGATAACTCGATAAGTGTGGCAGTCAATAGTTGCCTGGTGTTTGGATAACCAGTCCATGCCCAAAATCAAGTCAAAATCGCACATGTCCAAAGGAAGTGCGTCAACTCTGCGGATTCTATCATCAAATTCTAGGGGAAGATCTTTGTACACCTGGGTGATTCATATAGAGTCCCTAAGTGGCGTGGAAATGCTTAAGGCATTGTCTAATGGCATAGGGGAAAACCTAACACGTACAACAAAAGCATTAGATACGACTGAATGTGTCGCTCTAGTATCAAACAAAACACATGCTGCCAGACCATTCATAAAGACATTTCTAGTGATGGTACCTGAAGTCTTGTTCGCCTGATCTCTAGTAGTAGTGAACACACGACCAGAAGTAGGAGGTGGTTTGGAGTCGACATGCCCAAAGGTGCCTTCTATCTCACCATGGCGACAATCCTTCTGCTGATGGCCTTGCTGGCCACTCTTGAAACAACCACCATACCTCGACGACAAACACCAGAATGTCTGATCGAACAAGTAGGACAGATAGGATGCGTGAATCATCCAACAAGCGTCCTTGCTAGTTGTGAGCATGTTTTCAGATTACATGCATGAGACATGATCATGGAACATAAATATGATAACATAGAAGGTTTTAATAGTTACCAGATGAAGCAGAATGGTTAGGGTGCGAACCTCTGCGGTCCTGGTCCCTTTCGTTGCCATTGCTCCTAAATATGAAGAATGGAGTGTCAGAATAATGAACATAACGTAGTTTAATCATAAAGAAGGTAAATGTAGGGACCTGCTGTTGATCGAGTTATTGGCATTGTTACGGTAATTATCATTACCGCCATGCCTCTTTGAACCAGAACGATCATTGGACTGACCGTTTCCCTTGGATGACTGTTGCTGAGTGGCCGGAGGCTTCCGGTCTTCAGTCTTCTGTCTGAAATGAAAATTTGAACAGAGGATGATATAAATTAAAAATACTTGAAGAAATGAATGATTACATTTAGTGATTGAAGATACGTCTTCACTGATCGGTCATCACCAAACTCCTTGATGAGACTGCTTTTATACATAGTCTCATCGTCCAAATAGGGCTTAAAATGCATTAAATATCATCAAAATACCCAAATATATGCTTGTGTTTGTTGCTTGTGTATTTTAGGTACGGATATTGAGAAAATGACAAAAGATCACAAGAATCATACAAAAACGAACACGAGAAACGAAGGCGCACAATGAACCAAGCCCTAATGAAGACTTTCCCAAGATTAACCCTTGAAGATTTGAAGAATTATGAAGAAGGGTCCTCCAATATGGAAGAATTCACACTTTATACCCTTGTATCTTCATAATTACAAGTTTGGTCCCTAAAGTTTGTCAAAATTACAAAAAGGGCCCTCTACTTTGAAGAATTGGCAAATTTAGCCCCTCAACAAAGCTAAATTGTCAACCATTATCCTCCACAAAGTCAAATACATCATGAAGTCCTTCAAGTACAAGAAATTACAAGTTTGGTCCTTTGAAAATCCCAAAATTACAAAAAGGACCCATAACTTTCAACATTTGGCAAGAATGGTCCCTCATCAAACAAGACTTGGCAATTTCAGTCCTCCAAAATGCTAAACATACAAGTCAAGACCATTATCCATCAACAAAATGCCAAATCAGTCCTTCAAGTATCACAAAATGGCAAGAAATACCCCTGAAAATACTTTGGAAAAGTATTTGGGGCAAAAGTGTGAAAATTGAAAGTTTAAATACAAAGGGATTTGAGTTTTAGCCTGTTTTACACAAAGTGGAAAGAATAACAAAAACAAGGGACTTAAATTGGCCAGACATCATAGTTACCTAGTCCAACCACAAGCTGCCACCTCACCCCACTCACCACTTCCACCAATCACAACTCTCCAAGCTGCCACCTCACATCCCACTCACCCCGGTTAATTAATTAATTAACTTTGGCGCCTAAACATCTTTTTAAACTAATCCACCCCTAAAAACAGATTAAAAACCTGTTCTTCATGTTCATCACATAATTTGGGAATTTCTTAATTACATTGAATTAAGTCCTAATTGTTTCTAGAATTATGATTAATGGTGTATTAATCAAAACCCAACCTTAACTTTTACCACCACACCACCCCACATGCTACATGGGACCTCCCCTACTACACACATGAGGAAGATGCCAAAATAGTGCCAGCAATCCAACGTCCCATATTTTGGCTTACTTTCTAAGCTTCATACACACCCTTTGATCACACTTTCACATGCCAACTCATGCTACAAGCCAAAATGCAGTCACATGATTCTCCAAGTTCAAACAAGGCAAAGGGCAATATGGGGACTTCACAGCTTTAGGGTTTACGTTTTTATGCTTTGTAGTAGTTACTTGTAGCCTATATAAAGGCATTTAGGCTGTCACTTAGAGCTTGCTCTTGAATTTTCCTAACTTCACTTTTCTGTAAATCCTTTTCAAGTTTAATGAAATGTATTTGAAATGTTGCAGAAAGCTCAAGTGCCATTGATATAAACTGCTTATTATTGTTCTTTGTTCATTATTTCTGAATCAAAAACCTGTTTTCAAAAGAGGAGTGTGACAAAGTTTGCACATTTTCTTCATTTTCTTGATATTTTGCTAAGATCTTGGTCTATCTCGGAATTCTTGGGCTATAGGGCTGATCATAGCATCCTGATATTGTGTTATCAAGGTGTGGTGAAGCTTATAACTTGGGGATAATCAAGTGTGGAGGACAAGAGTTGCATCAATCAAGGATTTTTCAAGTTTCTGATTTTATACTTGTGCTTCTAACCTTGTTGATTCTTAGCAGGCTTTGTTGTGGAAGCTTGTGCTTGTTCTTGCTAACACATAACCTCTAAATCCATGGGTGTGGATGTACATCCATGAGGTACACACCCTTAATCCCAAAATCTGAAAATATTTTGGATATTTGTGATATTTGAGTGTTGCCTATGTTCTTGTGAATTTTGTGGCTTAAAACTGCTTGAATCTGTTCATCTTAGATATTGTTGTGTTAATTTGGGCTTGGGTGGTCTTGAATCTTGCTTTTGATTTGAAAAACTTGGTTTTGAAAAGTTAAAAGGGTGTTTGGGATTACCTGTTTGTGATTGCATCTTGGTATTGTGTTGTTAGAAGGTATTGTTTGTGCTTGGTATCTAATATATGCCTTGTTGAGAGTGTTTTGCTGCAAGTTTTTGTGTTTGAAACTTCAAATCAAACAATCTGCTATAACTTGGTGAATTTAACTGTTTTTGACCTAAGATTTTGGTGAAATCTAGTATTTGTGCATGCTTAGGGTTGAAAGTTGTTAAAACATCATTATTATAAATTATTTGATAGATATTGAGTGTTGAATCTGGCTTATTGGTCAAATACATCAGCAAAGTGTAAAACTGCATGTGTTAGTGTTCATCAGTAACATTCATAAGCTTGAATCTTGATTTAGGCTTTAAGCCATTGCATGAAAACTGTTTAAACTTGTTCATTAGAGTTTATAATAGCTTGTGTATGCATTTGGTTGAATTTGGTTGGCTGATTATTGCTAAAACTGCTTATAAGTGCTCAACTGCTTATTTGTTCATGTCTGTATCATATCTGGTGATTTATTGATTAAACTGTATCAATTGGGTGTTTGTGATTGTGATATTTTGATTGTTCTTGACTCCTTTTGATCCAAAGATCATTTGGGTGCCTTTGTGTAATCTGAATCTCCAAAAAAGTCACTAAAGATAAAAAGTCAAACAAGTCAAGCAGTGGAAAAAGTTTCCACTGCTCAACACCCAAAACTAGCCCCTGCTAGTGTTATTTTGAACTCAGCTTATCAATAAGCCATTTTAGCTTATCCAAACTTGCAACAACTTATTTTTTGTGATAGGTCTTCATTATTTGACCCATTTGAGTAGACTAGAGCTTATTGGACTTTGACTTTGACTTTTTACTAGAAAACCAACTTATTTGACTTTTACATAAGTGCTTATTTGCTTTTTCCAGCTTATTGAGTCAGCTTCTTTAAAAACTCTTTGTTGATTTTGCTTAATTAAGTCACTTAAAAGCTATAGAAACTTGAATCAGCACTTGGGGTGGCCTAGAACTCAAAAACGACTATTTTGTCATTTTCTGTAGATTGCTTATTGCATTTTCAGTCTTATTCCTTGGGCTTATTTCAAATTTCTTTTTGCAGAAGTCTTATTTAGGACAAAAGAAGCTTGTGTGTCTAATTTCAGCTTATGGCATTGGCTTATAGCTTAATGGGCTAAAAAGCCCATTAAGAATAAGCTGTTTGGTATAAGCTAGCTTATTTCACACTTTCATCTTTTGGGCCTTTGGAAAAAGTTGTTTAAATCAAATTTTGAGTCAACCAGTGCTTTTTGGGCTTATTTCGAACACTTTTATTTATTGGGCCCAAACTTGGCCCAATAAGGTACTATTTTGGGTTTAACCCATTTTCTAGGCCCATTAAGGGTATTTAGGTAATTTCACTTTCATTTCTGAGTTATTTAGGTTAAATTAAGCTAGTTTGCAAGTTTTTAGGAATTTTTATGATTTTTGGATTTTTAATAATATTTTAATATTATTTTATTGTTAAAAATTAAAAGTCTGATTTTTTAAGTTTTTATATTTTTCCTAGATTGTAAACACTTAATTAGGAATTTTGCAACTTTCCAAATATTTTAGAGTCTTTTAGCTATTTTCTAGAATTAATTTAAGTTTTAATTGATTTTTGTAGTTTTTAATTGTTTAAAAATAGTTTTTATTAGTTTTAAAATTTTGAAAAATACTTTTTAGCTTAATTAGAGTATTTTTGAGGTTTACAAACTTTAAGATCTTGTTTGGGACTTTTTAATAATTAATTTTGATTTTTAGGGCTTTAATTAGCATTAAAAACTCATTATCTAATTAATTAAAAGGTTTTGGCAAGTTTGGATTTTTTGTAAACTCTTATAATATTATTGTGGATTTTTGGTAATTTTTAGGTTTAATTTTTAATTTTAGTGCTTTTTACGGTTTTACGTGTACACCTTTTTCGTCTTAGATTAATCCGTCTTCATAACCGTCATTCTCTTCTAATCTCATTTCTACTTTTCTTTCTCACAAGTATAATCACAAATTAATCCAAGTCATTACACACATAACACACTAGCCTCCTTGAGAACGAACTCATTTTAGGGTCATTAATACACGGTTTTCCTAAACCGTCGTGCTCACTACTTGCCACTTTTGCTCTCTTTTCCTAAAGAGTAGTAAAATCACTACATTACTTTGGTGCCGCTGCCGGGGAGGCGTGTTGTGTTTTGATTTGGAATTGTTGTTTTTATATACTAACCATAAATAGTATTTGTATTAGTAGCACTCTACTAATACGTATTATCGGTTTTTGGTTTTTGTGTGAATACTATTACTATAGTGTATACGTAGAACAATAAATTCACAAGTACTCCAAATACGTGAGAAATCACAACCTTGACTTGGGAGGTCATTACCCAATCATTGTATTCGAATCTCAAACCAAAGAAAAAGGAAAAAATAGATAAATACTTTCGTGAAGCTCAATCTTGAAAAATACAAACTATAAGGTGGGTATAAGGCGGATATTATAAAATATATCCTAAGGAAAAAGGCTCTTAAGTGCTTCGCGCCGCCTCGTTTCTCCGCTTGCTTGTGAGTATTTGATTTTGAGAGCTAATCGAGGGTTTTGCCGCCCAAAGTATTACTAAGTATCATATATATTTTCTTGGTTTTCATTGATTAAACCCTCTTGAACGTTTTGGTGTTCCACCAACGTTCTAAAGTCATCGAAGGCGTTCACTTCACGTGATCGTTTTCATTCCTTGAGGCTTCTTTAATCAAGAGATTTGATTAAGTAGGAGATTTGTAGATTTGTATCTACTTAATACATTCACCAAAATCCAAAAAGGTTAATACAATCAAAAACCACAAAAAAATTGAAAAATACAAAACACCAAAAAGAATCTTCTTTGCTCGTCCCCTCGTTGTACGTGACGTTTATGCTAACTCGTAATCAGCAAGACGTGCACGTAAAAGAAAGAACAAAACTCCCACTCCCAATCTTTCTAGTGAGGAGTCTCCTATTGACGAACCCATTGTAAGAGAAGCACCAACCATGGCAAATCGAACTATGATGGAGTTACTTCAAGCACCCACCGAGGTTTATGGAGAGGCTATTGTGATTCCCACTATCCTTGCGGAAAATTTTGAGGTGAAAACGGGTTTGTTGTCGATGATCCAAAACAACAAATTACGTGGTTATGAGAAGGACAATCCGCACAACCATATCCGCCAATTCAATCGTCTTACCGCCACTTGCAAGTTTAAGGATGTCTCGAATGACTCGATTAAGATGATGCTGTTTCCGTATTCCTTAGCGGGGCCCGCTAAAATTTGGCTAGAGAAAGAGCCACCCAATTCTATATTGACGTGGAAGGATCTCGTTTCTAAGTTTGTGAACCAATTTTTTCCGCCCTCTAAGACTACACACTTGAAAAACGAGATTTTATAATTTTCACAAGAATTTAATGAAATTTTTTCAACGGCTTGGAATAGGTTTAAGGAAATGTTACATGAATGTCCTCATCACGGTTTTTCCGACTTGCATCAAATTGACACGTTTTACAATGGACTTAATGATCATGTAAAGGATTATTTGAATGCCGCCGCGGGTGGTAATTTTTTGTGTAAAACGGTTGAGGAAGCTTTGGTGATAATTGAGAATAGATCTAAGGTGTATAGTCCTCGTAGCACGTCTAGTGTTCGTAAGGCTTCGTCTTCGGCTTCACCTTCTTTGTCTACTACCATCGATGCTTGCCAAATTGAGGCGAACTTGGAAAATAAGATTTTTGATAAGCTAAAAGGACTTTTGATTGAGTTTAAAGTTGGTGAACAAAGTGCTCCCGCTACGGCTAAAGCGGTTGAGGTTTCTTGCATGTATTATGGTGGAGGTCATGATTTTTCCGAGTGCATTACCAACGGTGGTAACACTTCGAGTGCCTTCGCGGCCACGGGAAATTACAACCAAAACGGTCAAGTTTCCCGCTCTAATCAATTGACTCCACCGGGTTTTGGTTCAAATCAAAATGCTAACAACAACTATCGCAACAATCAAGTTGGTTTCAAAAACAATTTCAACAAGGGAAATTATGGTAATCAAGGGGCTAATAATCAAGTTTCAAACAAGAATCAAAATGATTTTCAAAACAACAAAGGTTTGCAAACGTTGAAAGATCTTCCAAATGAATTTATTGAATATGCTAATGGGAATGATGCTAGGTTTGACAATATTCAAAGAGAAATCATTAGCCTAAGATCCGAGTTTAAGAACGAATTGAAGAAAGAGTTGAAAAATGAATTAGCTAATGAACTTAAGATCCACACCAACAAGATGGAAGGAAATGTCACAAGGTTATAACAAAACCAACAAAAAATGGAACAAGGGCAACATGAGATTAAACAAGAGATGATTAAGGCCGAGAAAAGGCAAACCGAGGCCGTATTGAGGCAATCCAATTTTGAAGATAAAATCTCGTCTATGTTTGAGGCAATAATGTGTAAACCGTCTTCGAGTAGTCTTCCTAGCAACACCGTATCCAACCCTAAGGGTGAGATGAAAGTGATTACCACACGTAGTGGTAAGACACTTAAGGAACCGACTCCTCAACCAATTGCTCCTACGGAGGAAGCAATTGAGGAAGAACCCGAGGTGGTGGTCCAAAAGGAGCATGTCCCAATCCCACGAAGTACCGCTCATGCCACACCTACGGTTGACCCATTACCAACATTGGAACCCGAGATTCCAAAGGCTATGCCTACTATGCCTCAACCCACACCACCTTTGCCCTATCCATCGAGACTTAGGAAGGAGAAACATCAAGAGCGCGACAATTATCAATTTGAGCTTTTTATGAAAATGTTTCGTGATTTGCACTTTAATGTGAGTTTCGCCGATGCTTTGGTCATGATGCCTCGTTTTGCCGCTAACTTTAAGAGTATGTTGAACAACAAGGAGAAATTGCACCAATTGTCTAGTTGCTCGTCGGTTTATCTTAATCGCATACCTCAAAAATTCGGTGATCCCGGTAAATTTTTGATTCCATGTGCAATCCAAGATATGGAGGAATGCTTCGCCTTGGCCGATCTTGGTGCTAGCATTAACTTGATGCCACTTGCAATCTTCAAGTCGCTCAATCTTCCTAATCTTACTCCTTCACTAATGTCTATAGAGTTGGCCGACCATTCCACGATTCCCGCATGTGGTTTGGCGGAAGACATTTTTGTGAAAGTGGGGAAGTTCTACTATCCCGTAGACTTTATCGTTGTTGATATCCCCACGGATCCTCAAGTTCCTCTCATTTTAGGTCGTTCGTTTTTAGATACGTCTATGGCCTTGATCGATGTTCATGCTAGAAAGATCACCTTACGTTTCAACGACGAGGAACTTGTTATAAACACAACTCAAAACTCTCAAATTTCTCATGTTTATTCCGTTGCGACCATAAACCTCGTTGATATGATCGACGTGGTTTGCGAGGAATTTTCACAAGAAGTTCTAGGTTTTGGTGATGAAGAAACTAGTGGCAATCCCACTATGTTAGATCCAATTCTTGATAATGCGACACCAACCTTCACTCCATTTGAAGGTGGTGGTTTTACGTTGGAAGAATTCGATGTTCCACGTACTTGTAACGAAGACCTCGACAACGATGAGGACTTCTCGATTATCAAGGATTTTCTTAATGATTTCCCATTTCCTCCACCTGAGGAGGTCATGAGTATCGAGCCCAAATCTTCACTTGAGGAACCACCTATCCTCGAGTTGAAAGATTTACCTCCTCATCTCGAATATGTCTATTTGGAGGAGGGAGACAAGTTGCCGGTTATTATTGCGAAGGAACTTTCGAATGATGAAAAAACCGCACTTGTCGATGTTCTAAAGGATCACAAAGGGGCAATTGCATGGAAGTTATCCGACATTAAGGGGATCGATCCCAAGTTTTGTACTCACAAAATCTTAATGGGGGAGGATTACAAGCCCGCAATCCAATGTCAAAGGAGGGTGAACCCCAAAATTCACGACGTCATCAAAAAGGAAGTCCTTAAACTCCTTGACGCGGGAATGATTTACCCTATTTCCGATAGCCCTTGGGTGAGTCCTATTCATTGTGTCCCTAAGAAGGGAGGGATGACCGTTGTGCCAAACGATGCCAACGAGTAGATTCCCACTAGAATCTTGACCGGATGGAGAGTGTGCATTGACTATCGTAAATTGAATGAAGCCACTCGAAAAGACCATTTTCCCTTGCCCTTCATGGACCAAATGTTGGAGCGTCTTGCGGGAAATGATTTCTATTGCTTTCTAGATGGTTTTTCCGGTTACTTCCAAATTCCCATCGATCCTCGTGATCAAGAGAAAACTACGTTTACGTGTCCATATGGAACGTTTGCCTATCGTAGAATGCCATTCGGACTTTGCAATGCACCGGGAACCTTTCAAAGGTGCATGATGGCTATTTTTCATGACATGATCGAGAAGACGATGGAAGTCTTCATGGATGACTTTTCCGTGTTTGGTAATTCGTTCACTTCGTGTTTGTCGAACCTTGAGAGAATGTTGAAACGTTGTGAGGAAACCAACCTTGTGCTCAATTGGGAAAAGTGTCATTTTATGGTTAAAAGTGGAATCGTCTTAGGGCACAAGGTCTCGAAAGCGGGGATTGAGGTAGATCAAGCTAAGGTATACGACATCGCCAAATTACCTCATCCCAAAACCGTTAAGGGAGTTAGGAGTTTCCTAGGCCACGCGGGCTTTTATCGTCGATTCATCAAGGATTTTTCGAAGATTTTTCGACCCATTACACATCTTCTTGAAAAAGAGGCACGTTTTGTCTTTGACGAAGATTGTGTACGAGCCTTTGAAATCCTTAAGAGGAAACTTACCGAAGCTCCCATTCTTGTTGCTCCAAATTGGAACCTCCCCTTTGAGCTCATGTGTGATGCTAGTGATTACGCTATTTGGGCCGTTTTGGGGCAACGTCATGATAAGCACTTCTTGCCTATTCACTATGCTAGCAAGACAATGACCGAGGCTCAACTTAAATACACTACAACGGAGAAGGAATTCCTTGCCGTAGTGTATGCATTTGAGAAGTTCCGACCTTATCTCGTCTTAGCTAAATGCATAGTGTATACGGATCATTCGGCTATCAAGTATCTAATGGCAAAGAAAGATGCTAAGCCTAGATTACTTCGTTGGATTCTCCTCCTTCAAGAATTTGATCACAAAATCGTTGACAAAAAAGGAGCCGAGAATCTATCGGCCGATCATCTTTCTCGTTTGGAAGATCCTCACCAGTGTTTACGAGCCCAAGTAAATCACCGAAACATTTCCGCTCGAGACACTTGGTGTAGTGAATTCTAAGCTTGATTCTTCCACCCCATGGTTTGCGGATTTTGCAAATTACCATGCGGGTAACTTCATCATCAAGTGTATGACGACTCAAGAAAAACGAAAATTCTTTCGTGACGTCAAGTTCTACTTTTGGAACGACCCTTACTTGTTTCGAACTTGTGCGGATCAAATCATCCGACGTTGTGTATTTGGCACCGAAGCTTCTAACAACCTTAGAGCTTGCCATGAGGGACCCACGGGTGGTCCCCACAGTGCTAATCTCACGGCTAAGAAGGTGTTTGATGTCGGCTTCTTTTGGCCTACTATTTACCGAGATGCACAAGATCTTGTGAAGTCGTGTGATTCATGCCAACGACAAGGAAAAGCCTCACAAAAAGATGAAATGCCACAAAATATCATCCAAGTGTGTGAGATCTTTGACGTTTGGGGTATAGACTTTATGGGGCCGTTCCCATCATCTCGTGGTAATAAGTACATTCTCGTTGCGGTTGACTACCTATCTAAGTGGGTGGAGGCCGAAGCCTTGCCCACCAATGATGCTCGTGTGGTAGTCAAGTTTTTGAAAAGCTTGTTTTCTCGGTTTGGAACCCCTCGTGTGATCATAAGCGATCGTGGAACCCATTTTTGTAACGACCAATTCGAAAGGGTCCTAAGGAAATATGGGGTTACACATCGGCTTTCTACGACTTATCACCCACAAACGAGTGGGCAAGTCGAAGTTTCAAACCGAGCTTTAAAGAGGATCTTGGAGAGATCCATTGGGGAAAACCGACAATCATGGTCGGATAAGTTAGACGATGCTTTATGGGCCTTTAGGACCGCTCATAAGACGCCCATTGGGTGCACTCCCTATAAGCTTGTGTATGGAAAGAATTGTCATTTGCCTATCGAATTGGAACACAAGGCTTATTGGGCCCTAAAGCATTGTAATGATGATATGGAGACCGCGAGAAAACACCGGAAAATGCAATTAAATGAATTGGATGAATTGAGGGACATTGCTTATGAAAATTCATTGATTTATAAAGAAAAAACTTTAAAGTTGCATGATTCTAAAATTAAAAACCGGGTTTTTAACATTGGGGATCAAGTTTTGCTTTTTATTTCTCGATTGAAATTTTTTTCTGGTAAGTTGAAATCCCGTTGGTCCGGTCCATTCACCGTGACTCAAGTATTTCCGTATGGGACCATCGAGCTAGCTCAAGATGATGGTCCTAACTTCAAGGTGAATGGACATAGGTTGAAGCACTACTTTGGCGGGGAAGTTCCATCCTTGAACTACCTCGACCAAATCACCTTCCCCAATGATAATTAGTATTGAGGGGATCGAGTCGAGCTCATGACTCGGTAATAAAAAATGAGGTGCCTCGTGGGGGAGTCCCATGCTTATCCTATGTACATATTATCGCTTTCTAATGTAGTTAACGTGTGGGGATTTGTGCCCTTCCAACCTTTGTTCCGTGGTTGTTTGTGAATTGTGGACTTTAGATGATCATGATCTTCACGATTGGAGCCTCTCGTGTTCGTTCTATGGGAGCACTCGATCGTTTGCTTTGAAGATTTTCTCAATATCCATGATATATCCTTTTGATGTTCTAACCTTAGGTTTATAGCACACTTCATAAACGGCTATTAATTTATTGGTTACACCCTTTCCATGCTAGATTATGCATTCGACTACGTCTCTAGTATGGGGGTGTTTGCACCCCTAGACTCGAAACATTGAGGACAATGTTTAACTTTAGTATGGGGGGGGGGGGGGTGAATAGATACTTGCCTTGCCATACCTTCACGCTTTCCAAAGTTTATCTTTTTGTTATCGTTTTTTTTGCAAAATAAGGCTAAAAATGGCCAAATTTTAAAATTTTTCTCAAATTTTTATCATGTTTTATAAGTGTTTGAAGACACGAATGTAGGTTTTCCGATGGCGAGAATAAGAGTAATTTTTGACTCGACCGTGCGTGTTGAGCACTTAGCTTTGATTCCTTAACTACACATTAGGCTAAGTCTCTTAAATGAGGAAGTGAAATGATAGGGTTAATTATAAGTTACTATGCTAAACGTAGAGTACTCGTATTCTTTCAAAAACTCATGTGTTCTCGTTGTTTGCTTATTCTCCCTTCGCATGTAAATATTTTTTGCTTAATAAATATTGACTTAGCGGTTTAGTTGGGATTTTTGGGTTTCTAGTCTTTTCTAGTAGCTTCCGTGTAATCAAATTGGGAAGACATTAAGGTATCGCCAGCATCACGGTTTTGAAGTATTGGCACCCGAATAATCGAAAGCTTCACCCAATAATAAGATTTCAAGTGCTCACCTAAATCAAGCAAACAATTTGAAGCCCCACAAGGCCGAAAAATCTATGCAAAATTGAAAGTGAATCAAGCCTTAATCTTCGAAGCTTTAAAGATCCAAAATTCGCCTTAGCGTGAGGATATACGTCTTTGGCTAATAAAACTACCGATGAGGTGGATAATAAAAGGCAAGGCAAGACCGAAGTCATAATAAAAGCTTCATGGCGAAGTCGAATAAAAGATGGAGGTAAACCAAAGATAATAAGGCCCTTCCGTTAGGGGGCGTATAAAAGTCTTGGTAATAAGTCTCATGTTCAAAACCGTTATAAAACCGTGTTTATCGATTCTTCTTGTTGACTTAATTTTTTGACATCGTTGTCTATTAGGAGGGGTTATTGATTTGATGGTCTTGGTTACATCGTTAGGACTCTATTTTTAGACCTAAATCTCTATTATCGTATAAGTCAAACAATGTATCCTCGTGAAACATTCAAGACAATATAAAATATAAGAGATACAACTTAGGAATAATGGGAGGATAAGTACGTGATTAGGGCATATGAGTAGTGTTAGCATTACTAACTTATAATGAAAATGATCTCGTTGCACGCTTGGCATGGAATTGGGGTGAAAATCGAGGACGATGAAATTATTTCTAACGAAGCATTCACGTGTTCTTATTCTATGAACCTAAACGTCCCATTTTGCGATGAAAATCATACATTATGTCTAAAACGCAAGTAGCAATAGTAGTAGTATAGCTAGTTTATCATTCAAATAAAGTGAATAAAAAGAAATTTTGGAGGTGCTACGATACTTTATTCTAGCATTGCGTGAGGGCACGATAATGGTTTAGTATGGGGGAGTGATGAGACTGCTTTTATACATAGTCTCATCATCCAAATAAGGCTTAAAATGCATTAAATATCATAAAAATACCCAAATATATGCTTGTGTTTGTTGCTTGGGTATTTTAGGTACGGATATTGAGAAAATGACAAAAGATCACAAGAATCATACAAAAACGAACACGGGAAACGAAGCCGCACAATGAACGAAGCCCTAATGAAGACTTTCCCAAGATTAAACCTTGAAGATTTGAAGAATTATGAAGAAGGGTCCTCCAATATGGAAGAATTGACACTTTATACCCTTGTATCTTCATAATTAAATGTTTGGTCCCTAAAGTTTGTCAAAATTACAAAAAGGGCCCTCCACTTTGAAGAATTGGCAAATTTAGCCCCTCAACAAAGCTAAATTGTCAACCGTTATCCTCCACAAAGTCAAATACATCATGAATTCCTTCAAAGTACACGAAATTACAAGTTTGGTCCTTTGAAAATCCCAAAATTACAAAAAGGACCTTTGACTTTCAACATTTGGCAAGAATGGTCCCTCATCAAACAAGACTTGGCAATTTCAGTCCTCCAAAATGCTAAACATACAAGTAAAGACCATTATCCATAAACAAAATGCCAAATCAGTCCTTCAAGTATCACAAAATGGCAAGAAATACCCCTGAAAATACTTTGGAAAAGTATTTGGGGCAAAAGTGTGAATATTGAAAGTTTAAATACAAAGGGATTTGAGTTTTAGCCTGTTTTACACAAAGTGGAAAGAATAACAAAAACAAGGGACTTAAGTTGGCCAGACATCATAGTTACCTAGTCCAACCACAAGCTGCCACCTCACCCCACTCACCACTTCCACCAATAACAACTCTCCAAGCTGCCACCTCACATCCCACTCACCCCGGTTAATTAATTAATTAACTTTGGCGCCTAAACATCTTTTTAAACTAATCCACCCCTAAAAACAGATTAAAAACCTGTTTTTCATGTTCATCACATAATTTGGGGATTTCTTAATTACATTGAATTAAGTCCTAATTGTTTCCAAAATTATGATTAATGGTGTATTAATCAAAACCCAACCTTAACTTTTACCACCCCACCACCCCACATGCTACATGGGACCTCCCCTGCTACACATATGAGGAAGATGCCAAAACAGTGCCAGCAATCCAACGTCCCATATTTTGGCTTACTTTCTAAGCTTCATACACACCCTTTGATCAGACTTCCACATGCCAACTCATGCTACAAGCCAAAATGCAGTCACATGATTCTCCAAGTTCAAACAAGGCAAAGGGCAATATGGGGACTTCACAGCTTTAGGGTTTACGTTTTTATGCTTTGTAGTAGTTACTTGTAGCCTATATAAAGGCATTTAGGCTGTCACTTAGAGCTTGCTCCTATATTTTCCTAACTTCACTTTTTCTGTAAATCCTTTTCAAGTTTAATGAAATGTGTTTGAAATGTTGAAGAAAGCTCAAGTGCCATTGATATAAACTGCTTATTATTGTTCTTTTTTCATTATTTCTGAATCAAAAACCTGTTTTCAAAAGAGGAGTGTGCAAAAGTTTACACATTTTCTTCATTTTCTTGATATTTTGCTAAGATCTTGGTCTATCTTGGAATTCTTGGGCTATAGGGCTGATCATAGCATCCTGATATTGTGTTATCAAGGTGTGGTGAAGCTTATAACTTGGGGATAATCAAGTGTGGAGGACAAGAGTTGCATCAATCAAGGATTTTTCAAGTTTCTGATTTTATACTTGTGCTTCTAACCTTGTTGATTCTTAGCAGGCTTTGTTGTGGAAGCTTGTGCTTGTTCTTGCTAACACATAAGCTCAAAATCCATGGGTGTGGATGTACATCCATGAGGTACACACCCTTAATCCCAAAATCTGAAAATATTTTGGATATTTGTGATATTTGAGTGTTGCCTATGTTCTTGTGAATTTTGTGGCTTAAAACTGCTTGAATCTGTTCATCTTAGATATTGTTGTGTTAATTTGGGCTTGGGTGGTCTTGAATCTTGCTTTTTATTTGAAAAACTTGGTTTTGAAAAGTTAAAAGGGTGTTTGGGATTACCTGTTTGTGATTGCATCTTGGTATTGTGTTGTTAGAAGGTATTGTTTGTGCTTGGTATCTGATATATGCCTTGTTGAGAGTGTTTTGCTACAAGTTTTTGGGTTTGAAACTTCAAATCAAACAATCTGCTATAACTTGGTGAATTTAACTGTTTTTGACCTAAGATTTTGGTGAACTCTAGTATTTGTGCATGCTTAGGGTTGAAAGTTGTTAAAACATCATTATTATAACTTATTTGATAGATATTGAGTGTTGAATCTGGCTTATTGGTCAAATACATCAGCAAAGTGTAAAACTGCATGTGTTAGTGTTCATCAGTAACATTCATAAGCTTGAATCTTGATTTAGGCTTTAAGCCATTGCATGAAAACTGTTTAAACTTGTTCATTAGAGTTTATAGTAGCTTGTGTATGCATTTGGTTGAATTTGGTTGGCTGATTATTGCTAAAACTGCTTATAAGTGCTCAACTGCTTATTTGTTCATGTATGTATCATATCTGGTGATTTATTGATTAAACTATATCAATTGGGTGTTTGTGATTGTGATATTTTGATTGTTCTTGACTCCTTTTGATCCAAAGATCATTTGGGTGCCTTTGTGTAATCTGAATCTCCAAAAAAGTCACTAAAGACAAAAAGTCAAACAAGTTAAGCAGTGGAAAAAGTTTCCACTGCTCAACACCCAAAACTAGCCCCTGCTAGTGTTATTTTGAACTCAGCTTATCAATAAGCCATTTTAGCTTATCCAGACTTGCAACAACTTATTTTGTGTGATAGGTCTTCATTATTGGACCCATTTGAGTAGACTAGAGCTTATTGGACTTTGACTTTGACTTTTTACTAGAAAACAAACTTATTTGACTTTTACATAAGTGCTTATTTGCTTTTTCCAGCTTATTGAGTCAGCTTATTTGAAAACTCTTTGTTGATTTTGCTTAATTAAGTCATTTAAAAGCTATAGAAACTTGAATCAGCACTTGGGGTGGCCTAGAACTCAAAAACGACTATTTTGTCGTTTTCTGTAGATTGCTTATTGCATTTTCAGGCTTATTCCTTGGGATTATTTCAAATTTCTTTTTGCAGAAGTCTTATTTAGGATAAAAGAAGCTTGTGTGTCTAATTTTAGCTTATGGCATTGGCTTATAGCTTAATGGGCCAAAAAGCCCATTAAGAATAAGCTGTTTGGTATAAGCTAGCTTATTTCACACTTTCAGCTTTTGGGCCTTTGGAAAAAGTTGTTTAAAATCAAATTTTGAGTCAACCAGTGCTTTTTGGGCTTATTTTGAACACTTTTATTTATTGGGCCCAAATTTGGCCCAATAAGGTACTGTTTTGGGTTTAGCCCATTTTCTAGGCCCATTAAGGGTATTTAGGTAATTTCACTTTCATTTCTGAGTTAGTCAGGTTAAATTAAGCTAGTTTGCAAGTTTTTAGAAATTTTTATGATTTTTGGATTTTTAATAATATTTTAATATTATCTTATTGTTAAAAATTAAAAGTCTGATTTTTTAAGTTTTTATATTTTTCCTAGATTGTAAACACTTAATTAGGAATTTTGCAACTTTCCAAATATTTTTAGAGTCTTTTAACTATTTTCTAGAATTAATTTAATTTTTAATTGATTTTAGTAGTTTTTAATTGTTTAAAAATAGTTTTTATTGGTTTTAAAATTTTGAAAAATACTTTTTAGCTTAATTAGAGTATTTTTGAGGTTTACAAACTTTAAGATCTTGTTTGGGACTTTTTAATAATTAATTTTGATTTTTAGGGCTTTAATTAGCATTAAAAAGTCATTATCTAATTAATTAAAAGGTTTTGGCAAGTTTGGATTCTTTGTAAACTCTTAGAATATTATTGTGGATTTTTGATACTTTTTAGGAATTTTTAGGTTTAATTTTTAATTTTAGTGCTTTTTACGGTTTTACGTGTACACCTTTTTCGTCTTAGCTTAATCCGTCTTCATAACCGTCATTCTCTTCTAATCTCATTTCTACTTTTCTTTCTCACAAGTACAATCACAAATTAATTCAAGTCATTACACACATAACACACTAGCCTCCTTGAGAACGAACTCATTTTAGGGTCATTAATACACGGTTTTCCTAAACCGTCGTGCTCACTACTTGCCACTTTTGCTCTCTTTTCCTAAAGAGTAGTAAAATCACTACATCACTCCTCTCGTTCCTGAAGCATCTCAAGCTTACGGGCTGCATCGGCCACTTGTGCCACTATAGTGAATGTAGCACATACCAAGTTGTTGGCGACCGAAGTGCGAAGAGCCCAGCAAAACTTCTCAGCTTGCTCCTCAGCAGTACCAGCTGCTGCGCCCAGAAATCCAGCCAAATGAAGAAACCTCTGCATAAACTCATTGTTGTTCTTCCTAGAAACCTGTCGGATATTATGGTAATCCCTCTTAAGCTTCTCCTGTTCAACATGTGGAAAGTACTGATTAAGTAAGAGCTCCTTAAACTGCGCCCATGTCAACAATGCCACCCAATCATCACCACCGTTGGCCTGCTTGACTGATTTCCACCACTGCAACACATCACCTTCAAACTTGTAGCAAGCCAACCTTGCCTTAAAGACACCGTCACAACCATAGCATCGAATATCTTTTCGATTTGAGATATCCAAGCTTGAACCTCAGAAGGGCTGTCAGTTTGCTCAAATGAACGGGGTCTCTGTTTGTTGAATCGCTCCAACTAAGTCATAAGGGTAACAGGCGGTGGAGGTAGATGATTGTTGTTGTTGTTTTGTTAAGGATCGTGCTGATTGCCATGAGCCTGGAATTCAGCATGAACTTCGTCCCTGATTTCTTTGTGAAGTTAGGGAAGGAAGTCTTGCAGAGCTGCATTGACAGCTGCAGCCAATTCTTGAGCATTGCGTGTGTTCATCATCTGATAGTTTAAACAAAATAAAATGCAACATAAATGATAAGTCTGAAATGAGATGAACATAAAGATGCATGAACAATTTATAAATCAATGAATTAGTTTATAATGCATAAAACAATGGAAAATGCATGATGCAGTTTATAAAACCTTTATATGAACGAGAGTGAACGCCTATGGTCAGTTCACCCAAAACAAAAGACATCAAGGGGACGCCTATGGGTCGTTCCCAAAGTTAAAAGTTTCGATAAAAGCACATGCGAATAAATAGGGCCAGTCGTGTACCAACCATTACTTAGTCATAAACCTACGACAATGATATGAATGCATGAAATAAAAATGAAAATGAATGAATGCATGAAAACTAACTGTCAGTTCTAGGAAGACGCTGGTGACTACCCATAAGTCACAAGTCATGTTTTACAAAGCTACATGTCGAAACCTTGGGCTCTGATACCATAATTGTAACACCCAATTTGTTAATATGGAATGCTAGAGTAAATTATGGCGTGTCATCAAAGCATGCAAGGTAAATATCTAAACATTCATGACCATAAAAGGAAATACCGGAATCAAACATCGGCAGTCCAAGTAACTCACACACAAGAAAATATAAATACTGTAAATGAAAGGACTAAACACTGTACAAAAGAAGTAAAGTATGAGAAAGTAGGAATAAATGTATAAGGTAAAAGAGGCTGGAAAGCTTCCATCCGAATGCACATACTCTTGATATCCTACTTGCGACCTTGGGTACCTGCCGTTTGGGAACATGAAAAGGTAGACGGCTTAGCATTACACTCAATGCGCGGATGTACAATAAAACATGGAAGATATAGAATATGAAAGCTTATAAAGAGCATAAAGCATGAATAACGCTGGAAATGAATAAGTCATGGGAAAACCTAGGCATATAACATGTTAACTGGTTTTAGTTCTGAAAACATAGCTTATGTTTACTTATGAAAATATGTATTAGTTTAATGTACCAAAAGCCAATATAGGTCATGAGGTCAACAACTTGCATGAATACATAGAGGGGTGACCTCGTCATGCTAATAGAGGGGATGCCTCTAATTAATATAGTCTGGGTAGGAGGGATCAGCTCCTTGTGAAGGATACAAGGCACACACCACATTCACAATGAAATCCTGACTGAAACTGTAACTAGGATGCACCCATACGCCCCCACATGATAACATAATAAATATAATGGCCAAATAACTGAAAGGGACGCCACGAGCTATTATTCCGCCGTGGTGAATTCATAACACTAGTGCCTCTAGTGTTATGGTTATGGTACCTCCATAACTAGGTGGTACTGGTCATGCATGTATATGGCTAAGGTAACTAATAAAACACAAGCATTTAAATCTGTAATTATTGGGAAAACAGTTGGCTGCATACGGGAAATCCTAATAAAGGAAGAGATTGTCCTTACTGAAGGACGGGAAATCCGTACCTTATGTCCAGTAGAAGCTAATGAAAATGATGAAGAAACTACTTTGCCTTGACGGATAATACTACATAAGAATAGAGACGTGTATGAGTTGTCTAAGTTACATGTGTTTTACTGGTTCTGTGTGTTATTAGCTTATTATACATATTCTGTCACGTTTTACTGTTTATAGTACTATCTGTAGTTATTCTGATGTTCTGTTGTGTATTAATCATGTACTAGTGTATTATTATACTTGTATTGTAATACTAAGTAACTTTCTAAAAATAGCAGGTTTTCCTAAAATAGTCAGTTTCCAAAAACAGAAAGTTTTCAAAAATAGTAAGTTTCCATAATTAGAAATAAGCTGGATTATTAATGTCAAATAAAGTTTATTTAGTAAAATACAAGTCATGATTTACAAGTTATAGCTTATTAGTTAAATAACTTGGTTTATTTAATTAAACTATACATTATAAGAATTTAATTAAAATACATGTTTTAACTAAATTAAG